>CM007344.1:237204-274918 GCA_000333855.2 Endotrypanum monterogeii | reverse complement strand
TAATTGTAGTTTTACTTACGTCTGTACGGCCGAACGGACGGAGTGTACGGTACGTAGACAGGAGTTGTTTCGTTGTTTCTTATGAGTGTATATATATATATATATATATATATATATATATACATATAAATGCTGGCTTTGTCATTCTTCGGCCTTTTCTAACCACAACGCGTTCGCAACGACATCATCGAGGCGCGTGGCTTCCTGGGTACAGGTGAGGGAATAAAGGTGCGCTGCTTGGTGTAGACCACGCCATGGCACCACATAGTGCCATGCGTAGTGTGCCTCATAAATTTGTATTGGTTTCGAGAGTTTCGGTGATGTATCTTTTAGGTGATTGTGCTCGTGTAGGGCAGGTAGTCAGACATGCGGCGGCCGCGATAGGGAGACGCTGGGGTACATTATGACACACACACACACACACACACACACGCAAAGCCGCTTGGGTTGAATAGTTCGACAGTCAGACGCGACAATCCTCCTCAGCAAAATAAATGCATCGCCATTTTTTTTCTTATGGTTGGTATTCAGTTTGAACTGTTACTGTCGCGTTGTCCCTTGGGCAGGGTTCTCCGTAGGTGTTGTGTGGTGTCACGCGAATCGTGTATGTTGTATGTGGGCTCAGATTGACGAACGTTGTAAGGTTCTGCTGCTGCGGCCCCGCCTGGATCCACGACCGAAGCTCCTGCTCTTGCTCGGTTACATAATCGGGGAGGCCGCAGTTGTATCGCTTCTCATGCTGTACGCACTCCACCGCGTATGCGGCCGGCCGCTCCGTCTCTGCGGTGATCCATTGGACGGTGCAGGCTGTGTCGCTGAGGTGCACCACGAAGACACGCTGCACTGGGAGCGGGAGAAGAACAGGTGGTATGTACAGCGACAACGATTTGGGGTCAGCTGATGGTGGGCATGTCCCGCCCTCCGGTGCTGTTTGTCGGGCATTGGTGTTTGCGGCGCTTTTTCTGCTGACTTCTCCCGCCCACCAGTCATGGAACAGCGTCACTGTGGCGGTGTAACCCATGTGGGCTGCCGCGTATGTGGGACACGGGTACACAAACTCGTAGGTGAGGCACGACTCTTCATCTGTCAACTCGTGGGTGAGGGGCAGCGACGCTGTGGGATCGCCAGTGCTTGCATCGTTGTGCTCCCTCCCCGAGTATGCATTGTCCAGGGAGGTAATGAAATCACGTGCCGGGATTCGACAGATTCCACCTGCAGCCGTCTTACACATCTTAGGGGCAGCCACAGCTGGCCCGATGTCCCCACCGACAGCCGCACTAGGCGGCGATGTCACTGCCGCACTGCATCGGTAGAACACCGTTCGCTGGAGCGGCAGTGACATTGATGATGCATCCACCGGTGGGATTCTGGCTCCCCGTATATTATCCGCATCGCTGCCGATACAACTGCCTGCATTCATCTTCACCAGTCCCGACAGGGCCGCATCAGCTGCAAGGGACACCGTGAAGACACCCCTGTCCAGCAGCATTTGACGTGCCTCGTCGCTTAACCGCGCAGTCCTCAGATTCAGTTGCCACCGCAGCACCAGAGATTCTCGTGTGCGGTTGTGAACGTGAAGACGAGTGGGCAGCAATAGAGAATGATGCCATGTACTTGGGGGATTTGTCGTTGCTTTGTCAGTGGTGGATGATGTGGGGCAAGGCGGCTGTGCACTGCTCCAAGCATCAAAGGAAGTATGCGCGGGAAGAGTGTGGCGTACTGGGACTACCACTGGCGTTGAGTACAAGATGGGGGCAGGTGGAGCGTGTGACTCGACGTGTGCGTCGACACTATCATCTGTACTGCCGTTCACGAGCACTTCACCCGCCTTGTTGGTGTCATAGCACACAGAAGTAAAAAAAACGATGGCGTGATGCTGTTTTATCGATCGTCGCAGCGTCACAGTAGCGCTTAGTGGCTCCTTCGTTGAGGTATTGTGATACACAACCGGTGTCTCGTGCCTCAACATCTGGACTGATGAGTGTGGCTCCAGGGCAATAGAGGAATGCATCTGGGGTGCCAATCGCATCTCTTGTGCCACCGCGATGAAGTCCTGTGCAGTGCGGCACATGCCGACATCGATGGCGTCAAGATTGACGAGAACCGCATAATAGCTGAGCAGCAGCCCCTGGGACTGTCGATACGCAGCCGGAAGCTGAAAGCACACCTCGGCACCGAGGGGAGGTGACGGTCGTGTAGGGCCCCTCCATTGTTGGACGTTGTTGAGTAGACGATAGTGTAGCTCCGGCACCTCCTTTTCCGCCGACAGGGCAGGTGGGGTTAGCGCCACAACACACGCATCTTCACCGCGTACGTAGTTGCCGTCGTCGTGCGCAGCCGTCGTCGAGTAGATTCGTACATCAGAGAGGAGAACCTTGTAGAGGGTGGCCGGTGCCAGCCCCGTAATATCCACGCGACACTCCCCGCGCTTAACATGCTGAACAAATACTGCATCTTTGCAGTCCCCATTGACGGCCTCCTCCAACAGGATGCCCCTCGCTCCGTCTAGTGCTGTCGTTGTTGCCGCAGCAGGTTTGATACCACCGACAGCCGCAGGAAGCGGCTCGCACTGCACACGTAGAGCACATGGCGGCGGGGTGAGCGTTGACAATGCACTTTGAACACCTTCCTTGGGCTTCGCATCACACAAGTACGCCCAGGCCGGCCACTTCCACTCCACGTGCAGCACAGTCGTCGGCTTCATGCACTGTTTTGGGGCCGCGCATACAGGGGAGGTAGATTCGGCCGCCACGAGGGTTGCTGTGCCTTGGACACGAAGGTCTCGTATAAGCTGCAGGGGCTTCACCGAAAGAGGTGGGTGGCTGACCGTCATCAGTTGTCCACCACCTATGATGTTGTCACCCGCTGGCACACCCCTCAGCTGAAACACTTGCAACGGCAGCACTTCCACACTGCGCAATATATATATAGCTCGGTTGCAGTCTTCATTTCCTTCCCCACGCACCGCTGTCCCGTGTGTAGCTGCGTGATAGACCAACTCCTCGACAGGGACAGGGTACTCCCATGACGCCGCAGGTACGCTGCCCTTTCTCTTCCTGCCCTGCAGTTTCCGTACTTCCACAGGTGCCACCCGAATGTTTAGCGCATCAGCTCCGTTGACCGCACTCCCATCCCGAGTCCGGCCCAGGATGCGCCGAGCCAGTTCGGCGTTCCAGCGGCCGCAGTAGTCTACCGGCATCAACTCCAGAGAGGTCGAGTGCTGGGTTGAGTCGGCGGTGGTGTATCTACCGACATGACTCCAGCGGCTAGCGTCCGTCGCAGTCTGCCCCATGTTTGCCATTGCGGATTGCACTCTTCTAGACCACCACTCCCACACCCCCGTCTCACTACCCGATTTGGTGTGCGACTGCGCTGCTGCCCACCATTGACACATTTCTTCTGCGATGAGTGCCGGGACGTACAACACATTCTCCGGCACCATCATAACCGCCGTGTATGATAGAACTTGGACACCTGCGCTGCGGTATTTTTGAATGGCGTGAACGGGGGCATCCGCTTGAGATGGCAGCGTTACAAACATCCATCCAGGACGCCGACGCACTCGGTGCGTTACTCGTCGAAGCGCTGCGAGGGTGTGTGGAGCAGGGGCGGCCGCAGGTGGGGTAAGGATGTAGTACACAGCAACATCACATGGCAGTGTCACACCGTCACTCACAGCATTCGAACCTTCGCTTGGAATGGGTTTTGCGCAGCCACGGCGAAGAGGCAACACGAGCGAGGTCGGCCGAGCTGAGACCTCCGCCAGAGCTCGTACAGCCGCCGCCGCCGCCCCAGATAGCGGCGCTGGTTTTATGGCATACACTTCTCGTCCCTTTATGTTGCTTTCTGAGTCTTTGGATGGAGATCCAGGTGTTGTAGCAGTCCGCCGGCGCACCGCCAGCGACCGCGCGTCCGCCACCTCCTCTAGGGCGATTTCACGGATGCGCACTTCGTACAGTGAACCGGGCCGCAGAGGGACGAGGGTGACCATGGGGTTTGCACTCACAGCAGTAACGGCTGTGCACACATCACCCGTCTTGTCGACGCCATTGCCGATTGCAATCTTGTGCAATGCTCTCGTGTCGTGCTCGGCGTCGTTTGGCTGCGCTTTCCCTGTGGGCTCGAACACAAGTCGGCAACACTCAACGAACAGCGAGGTCCTTGGCTGCTCAGGCGATGGGACCTTTTCTTTGGACGGGTATGCTCTCTCCTTATCCTTCAGTAGGATCCTCCCTTGCCTGTCTGTATCTTGTGTGCTCCCGCAGCAGCGACCTGGCCACCAGTGCCACGTGAGCTGCAGTGAGTGAGGGGTGCGAGACCGCACTGCGAGGCCAGCTATCCGCGGCAGCTGTGGCACACTGCACAGCAGGCGTTGCACACGGAGTCGCCTGACGACTGCGGGGAGCGGTGTCGGTGGAGTTTCTGTGGGCGGATCTGTAACGAGAGGGCCACCATCCCAACCAAAACCACCGCTATCAGGTGCACGCGGTGTAAGAGATTTGCCCCTTTCTGGGGTTGGGTCCTCAGGTGGCCAGAGAAGAGGCCCCCATAATGGGCTGTCGAGAAACAAATTCCCTTTCTCCGAGGTCAGCGAGACGTCCAGTTGGTGCACGGCGACCACACGCACAGCCTCTTCCACATCAAAGGAGAAAACCGCTTCATCAAATGGGAAGGGGTCACCCCTATCCACGACTCCTTCATGAGCACTGGGGAAGAGAAGACCCTCAGATCCACCACTTTGCAACGCCAATGCCGCGCGTTGTCTTTCGGACGGCGTTATTGCCCCATGGCTATGCTCGCCACCAGACGAGTGCGTCACATGAGCGGCGAGACACCGACTTGTTGCTACGCTGTGCACCTCAAGAGAGGTCTGGGATTTGTAGTGCAGCCCGGGAGCCAATGTGCGAGGTTCCTCAGCGCTCGAAGGAAGACCACCACCACCACCGCGCAGTCCCCTGTACACGTGAGGGCTGTAGTGGCGGGCGTGTATGCTCACGTGCTGTTTTGGAGTTAACCCTGACGTTGCGACCGGTTGTTGCTGCAGAGAGCCCCCAAGCGCTGCTTCCCCTATTGCGATCACCTGGGTCAGGGCCGAGGGTGGGGTGATGAACTGCGCTCGCAGTACTGCATCACCACATTGAAGTCCAGTCACCTGCACCCGGTATACGGCTTCGGGCAGAAGTCCATCTACCTCGGCGATGCAAACCCTACACAGCGGCACCTTCGCTGGGGCAGAGCCACCAACGCAGGGGCGCGCGACGCTCACGGTACCATCGGTCTCGAGGAACAATGCGCCGTTTTCTTCCCTGTCGAGGGCGTCGGCTGCCCCACCCCTTTTGCGAGAAGCGCAGGGTCTGGCGTACGTGTAGGTGCGCTCCTGTGGAGTTTGCGCGGCAACATCGTGGATGCCTGCCCGTAGAGCTGTTTGCACGGCTTTTTTCACCTCTTGCACTGACGGCGTGCGGAGATGAGTTGCAGTCGCTTCCGTGTGTTTGTCGGGTCGTGCACTGGTGTCGCTGGCTGTGGGCCCCTCCTCGTACGGGCCTTTGATACGCAGAACAAAAACTTCGTCGTTGGAGCTCCACGCAAAGCGCGCGCGGTACGTTGGACACCCTCGGCAGGTCCACGCCTGTATTTTTGCCAGCTCCTCCCGTGTTGCTCTCGTCGCAGAATTGGACTCCATCAGGTCCTGCCCGTACTCGCCGACGAATGGCCTCAGATAGCATGGTTCTTCCTGGGTACCCGTGGCGTGTGCCGCCGGCACTGCGGTCAGCGGCACCGTCTGAAGGGGTATCCAAGACACTGTGTGCGCCGTTTCGGGAGCGCCGCCAAGGCCACGACCGCTAGAGATGGGTTCCGGGCGTGCGTTGCTGCTTCCACGCCGGGTGTACCGTTTCTTTGCTGGCTTTGGAGCTAGATATCCACCAGCCCTTTCGTGCACCATCGCCGAACTTGCCAGAGGTGGGGTAAGGACGCTGCCGGCGTCTTGCAGACCACACAGCACAAGGTGAGATAGCTGGCAAAGGAATGGTATGTGTTGCAGCTGGCGTGACTCAACTGATGACTGCAGCCATCGCAGCTGAAGATGCGTATTGCCCTCGTCTTGTATTTCATCATCATCCCCCGACGCGACGGGGTCTAACCTACTCACGTGTGCCATGTGCTGCCGTACAACGTGTGCTGCTATTTCTCGCCACACTTCAGACTTTGTATCCTTCACCACATCTACACAGCGAAGCTCTATTGCTGTGCCGTGTAACGAAATGTTGCGTGTGTGTACATCCACTAGCAGCACACCAGATCTCAGAGGTAGGCCGGCTGCGTTGTACTGTGCGTGTGTCCAGGGAAGGATCTGAGGGGTTTTCGCATCGCTGCTGCTGGAGACGTCTTCTTCGCATCTTTTTCCGCGGGGTGCACATGTCTCGATAGTGTAGCTCCGCCTCAACGCGTCGCGGTGCGGTGTACATACGTCCTCTGAGCGTTCTTGTGCGTCTTCAGATTCTATCGAGAAGACTTTTTTTTTTTCCGCATGACTACACCTAATCGACGTGGGTGAGCCCTGCCAAGGCAGAAGAAGCGTTGACCTGGAGGCGGTTTGGTGGACAATGGATGCGGCTGGCAAGGGTTCGAGGGCACTGGGTGGCAAAATCCAGCCCACCATCACCATATTCGACTCCCCCTCGCGCACCCACCCGAGGCTGTCATATTCGCGAAGCGTGCCCGTGTTCGTGGTGTCCTCGCCATCCCCACAACTGCTGCGTGCGCCCGTAATGCACACCACCACGCAGACCGGTCCGGTTGCTACGCCGGTTTTGGCCGAGCCGTGCCTCGAGATAGAGCCCGATGCTCCCACAGGAATGGTCAAGGAAAGCGCGGATGCCGAAGACGGATCCCCCCTTTTTGCTTTAGCTTTCACACGTGTGTGGTGAACGCGCTCGTAATCGGGGCTGAGACACCAAGATACGTCATAGCCTGCGCGGCTGGACCCCTTCCAATACAGCGTGCATGACGGCTGTTCTTGGTATCTCTTTTCCTGGTGCGCAAGGCGCGGCATCCCAATGATATCGATACGAGTGCGACGGTGGACGCCGCTGTGAATTGCGTCGGGCATGACGAGGGCCTCGGAAGCGAGCACCTCCGTATGCGCAATGACCTCCAGATGCGGCCATGTGGACTGCGTTGTCGTATCGGAGTCACATGGGGAAGTAACACTGTCCCACTCGTAGTGCATGGCTGTCTCGGTTCCACGCGACGACACCCACTGACGCAGTAGCTCTCCTGTTGGTGCCACCAAAGCGGCTGTGTGGTGTGTAACCACGGTGATTACATCGGCGCTGTGAGGCCGGATAGCATCACTTGCTCCTGTCGCAGTGCCATCAGCTCCTTTCGTCGGCACAACAGTTGACCACGTTACAACACTGGAGGCGGGCAGAACTGCCTGAAGCATGGAAGCCTTGCGAGGCGGTTCATACGTTAGGCCCGCGTGGCTGCGTTGGTCCGACACAGGACCTCTTGCCAGCCTGGATGCTGCCTTGGAGACAATAGGCTCGACAAGAACGGATGTGCACACCTGCGCCACCACTCGTTTCATTATCACCGGCGCTGTCAGGAATCGTATCGTCGCGTAGTAGTCTCCGAAACCAGTGCCCCCCACCACCACCACATACGGCGTGGCGGGTGTGAGGGAGGTGAGTCGCAGATAGGGCTCGTGCGCGACATACACTGTCGGTTGTGTGACAGCGTCTGTGGCAGTGAGCGGACCAGAGCAGGCACGCCGCGTGTGCGATATCGCTGGTTCTTCATGTACAGACTGTGCAGGGTGCAGATGTACCGAGTACGTCGCGACCATATTCGGCTTTCGCCGCAGGTGCTGCAACATCGAAAGAGGAGGTGTCCAGTGCACCAGGGCTTCTCGTGACGTGATGTTAGACACAGTCAGATCCACGATGGGTTCGGCAGGTGGCACAGGGACATCGACTGGTGCCAATGAGGAAGGTCGTGGCACGAGAAGCCGAACTGTGGATATCGAAATGGGAGGGGGAAACAGTGCCACGTCACTAACTGCAGTTATACAGGGGATCATCGCTCCGTTGACGTCCGCGTCATCAGAAGAGCTAACATGCAACCCAAGACGTAGGTGTGCATCATACTCACGATACACACGAAGGGGGATGCGGACGCACTGGTGCGACGCTGTCGAGGGATCGAGCAGGATCAGACGCCGCCCAGCTGCCGTGATGTAAGCATCGTCACCAGCACTCTTGTCTAACACTCCGTGAATTTCCAGCGACAGACGAATGCGCTGATGAATGAGAGGCGCTAACTGCTGCAGAGGGATCTGTGATGCAGTGGGTGGCGCTTCATGTGACCCACCCACACCATCGCTGCTCCCGCATAGCCGTGACTCGTGCACCTGAGCATATTCGTTGCGGTACAGATCGTAAATCTCGCGTGCATCAACGTGGATGCACACTTCTTCCTCATAGTTTTCCAGCCGAAAATACGTGGGTAGCAGCGGCGGTGGCGGTGGTAGGAGCATAGTCAGGCATCGATCCGGCGCAATAAGCATCCGTGGCTGTCCCGGCCCCGGTTTAGATCCGCCATCGAAAGCGGTGATGCAGAGCACCCCTTTCCACCAGTACTCCTCCCCCTCTCTCTCTTCGTGCGTGTCTGCGGTGCACCTTTTTTCTTTCACTTTCTCCCCTGCTGCTGCGGCGCGAAGTTGGGATACGGTCAACCGCAGACACCCTGGAGTTGTTGCAGGGACCGGGATTCGGTAGTTATGGTTAAGAACCACAAAGGAGACCCCTATCCCCGCAACGTATAACTCACTTCCACACACCCAGCGGACTTCCACCACCGGCTGCTCCGCCGTCTGGTTGGCCATGTTTTTTTTTCCCAGCCTCCTGGGCACTGCACTGCCGGTACTCGTCATGTCGCAGGCCCGCACATTGGAGACGAGGTAGTACACCAGCGGGTCACTCTCCGAGGACACTGCGATTGACCTGCCACAGTAGTGGCCGGTGATCGACAGTAGGTTTTCTGGCTCCCAGACTGCGCGCTGACGGAGCTCTAGTGCGATAGGGCTGTCGAAGGGCACGTCGTGACAGTCCAGGACGCGCTGCACCACATCCTTTGCAGCGGGGCTGTCGCAGCGCTTTTCACCCATCGCTGTGGGGACCACGACGGCTGTGTCTGACGGCCGCAGTACCGCTTCGTAGGCAAACCAAGGAGAGCACTGCTGCGCTGGCGGGTGGCGAATCAAGTGCAAGTGCAGTTGCCGCGCGCTGGAGTCAAATACTGCGTGACATTGATCGGCCGTCGGCGGCGCGGGGCGCGTGCACCAGATGCAGTGCTGAGCATCCCCCACGTGGTTCTCAGTGCACACCACGTGGGCCTCGTATTGTGTAGATGGCTCCAAGCGACCCAGACGCAGCTTGGCACGGTAGAGCGTGGGGGAGGCACTTCCACTAACCTCCTCCACCTGTGAAGGCTGCGCTCGCACATGGTAGAGACTCGTTACACCGCTTTGGGTGCGTTCGACAGCGGGGTAGCTGGAATGCGCGCTGCCGCCGTTGGTATCACCGTGCGCATGGTGAGAGCGTTTCTTGTCTGCTTCACCTTCTTTCTTCAGAAGGCAAACTTCATAGTTTGTGTGGGTACCCTCCCAGAGGAGCTCCACTTCCCTGGTGTCCATGCTCGGCGTGCCCAAGGAGACGGGACCGCACACGTGGAAGGGACCGAGACATGCTCGAAGGGCATCTGAATGCATGCTGTCGAAGATCGACACCCCGGTCGCTGACGATGCATCCACCGTGTTCAGCGAGGTAATGACGCCTGATAAAGAGGCTGTCATCGCCGCTGATTGCACCGTGAGACGCTCTACACGCATCTGGATACGCAGCGAAACGGCGACCTCCACAGCCGTGCCTGCCGTCATCGAAAACATGAAATGACGAGTTTGGATTTGGCCTTTTCCCACCGGGTCCGCCGCGGATTCGTCCTGCACGGTGGTCAGCTGGAAGCCGCTGCTGTCAGTACTGTCTCCATGCGCGCCGCTGTATCGATCCCTTGCGACTTTATCGTCACGAGAGTCACCGATGTCTCTTGCAAGGATTGGCTGTATGGAGAGGTGCAAGCGCAGATGGTAGTCCGGCGCGTGCCCGACCTCAGCATCTGCCCCACTGCTCACTGTTCCCTCGCCCCAGAACGAGATACAGTTCCTTAGAAGAGACGCAGGTAATGCGGGTGTAGCGTAGCTGAATAGGGGACACACCACATATCCTGTGATGCAAGGGCACCACGGCGCAGACGCGGCGCTGGCGGGAACTCCTACAATTTCTTCCTTCGCAACCCCGCCGCTTGTGACAGCCGAGTGTGTGAGGGTCACACCTCGCACACGCATGTAACCTGGCGAGAGAGCGATGCTTGTTGCGGCTATCATCCTTCGAACCCGTACAGTGGCATCTACTACTGTGTGGAGCGCCAGCTCCTGCTTCGGTTGCTGTGGGCTTACCCTGACGATGCGGCGTGCACTGTGCAGTGGCCTCAGCTCCACCTGATATATGGAGCCGCTATGGAGGCCACCGATGATGGCAGGGGACTTCAATTGTGTCTGCTCAATTTTCTTGATTTCTCCAGCGTCGCCAGGGAGAAACTCAGCGACGTCGTCAGGGCGTGTGTGTGCTGGCGGCGTCGCGAGTTCTGTGATGACCATGTTCACCGGCGTCGATGTTGGTATCCAATGCAGCGTGAAGCCGTCTGCCCGGACACCTGAGATGTGCGCCTGATCTAGTGCTGGACACTCTAAAGAAACAGCGATGCCGCTCATCCATAGAATGTCGTCAACCGTCACCCACTCTATCGCTGCCCTACGTAAGCCAATGTAAACAGCTGCGATCACTGTAGATGGTGGTACACGGGAGACGAAGGTGTGGCGATCGCGTGTTCTGCGTGGCTGCAATTCGGCGAAGAGTCCTTTGCTGAACTCCGTTACATGCCCAGTGCTACCAAGAAGCAGGTCAGTGGCGCAAGGGAGTACCTCCCACAGCCGAAGCGCACTACTTGTGACATCAACCGAGAGAAGTGCAAGATAGGCAGCCGGCTGCTGCCGATCCTCACGTTTGTGGAGGGATGCGCGTGGTGGTGGTGGCGGCGCCTGAAGGGCTGCGAGGGCGGCACATGTGGGGTCTTGCACTTCCACTGTCAGCTGTCCTGCTGCATAGCTGACAACCTCCAAAATAGCGGATTTATCCAGCACCTGTGAGGCAGGTAGGTGAGTAGCCAGGAGCGCTGGAATGCTGGAGACGGGCGTGCTGGCGCTGAGTGCGCCTGGTGGGGCGGCCGACGACCACCGAAGGTCGCAGGGTGGCCGCGGCGGTGGAGCCTCTGGCCGGGGTGGTGGTGGCCAAGGTGCATCGGCTGTCGTCGTCGAGCTTGCGTCTTTCCTCGATGGTGGAGACGTCGCCTCTGACGCAGCAGCGGCTTGCTCTGGTAGTTGCGCAGGCAGGCGGGCCTGTGCACGCACTGCGGCTGCGTCTGGCCTGTCCCTTGGCTGCCCTTCCTTTTCGTCAACCATGCCGGACGCCACCGTTTTTGTGAACGGCGATGGTGGCGGCAGCGACACTGGAGGCATCGCCACGTCAGGATACTCATGCCGGAAAGATGCATTGACACCAACTTCTTTAGCCTGCCGTGTTTCACTGGGACTAGCGAGACGGACGGACTGGTTGCCCTTGCTGGCGTTGTGGCCTACACTCAAGGGCATTTGGGGATACTGCCCTGCGCTTCTTGTGCATGAGGCCGCCATCTCAATAGCGGGGGATGCATTGGTGATCGCGTGAACGTCGTCATCGCAGCCAAGCCTTCCCACCATTGTCCTGACTGCATCCCTCTCGGCAGCAACCGAGTCGGCACTGCCACCAGAAGGAAGGCCAACATCGAAGAGTAGCTGTGTCTTCTGTTGCAGAAAGGAGAGTGGTGACGGCGGCACGTTTTTGCAGGGGCGTATATAGAGCGCTTCAGATGTCTCACTGTGCGCTTCCACTGCTTGGGGTACCACCTCCGGTATTCTCTCTACATCGGCGCCCGTTGCCTGCACCCGCACTTGATAGCCTTTCCGCTCTGACACTTCTTGTGGTGGGTGAGATTTCAGCGCTTCTTGTGGCGCGCCTTGTAGGGTGCTGGCATCTCGGCCTTTCCTCTGCACGCGGTCGCGTGACAGCCACGATGGTGTGATGATGCGATCCGAGAAGCGCTCCAGGTCTTGTGACCGCGGCGTCAACACCTCCACGCGGGTCCTTTTTTCCCCAGTTGCGGACAGCTTTGTGCGACTAGAAGTTGCAGGAGTGTTGTCATCTCCAGCGGTAAAGTGTGGGGGGCTATTTTCCATGCGAGAATCAAGGACTGAGTGTGCTCCGTTGAGTGGGGCGGACAAATTGAGCTGAGACGGTATCCCCGCTGGGAGACTGTCGCTCCCTGCACCTACCCACTCTCCGTCTCCTGAGGCAAGCAGGGTATGTATCTGAAGCGCCTGTGCTTTTAAATATACAAGGTCCACTAAGCGAGCCATTGCGACTGATATGTTCCTTGTCGATGGTGTGATGGGCTCGTCATGCTGGTAAATTCTCTGCTGCTGGAGGTGCTTCCCTCCACATAGCTTAGCCACTTCGCTTAATACGCTCAGAAAGGTTTGTGGCAGCATCGCATCTTCCACGGCGGGTGACGGCCGCCATGCCCCAATGGTGCTCTCGGTAGGCGGGCGGATGGCGAGTGATCCTAATATCGGGAGGCGTGTGAGTATGTGGAGTAGCGCAGCGTCGCACTGTTTCGTACCGCCGGTGTAGGCGGTGATGCGCTGAAGGGCGTCCATTACATCCTGCTGCTCCTCCACTGTTCTCAAGCCGAGTTGAGCCTCATCCTGGCCTTTGGTCGCCATTATCGCGAAAAAAAGGGTCTTTAGCCGGTCCACCTCTGAGTCGATCAGCCCTGCAAGATTGTACAGTACGCGGTGAAGGGCAACCTGTTTTTCGAACCAGAACCGCAAGGGTCCCGGCTCGAGGGGTGCGACACGGGTTTCTACACGAACGGCACGCGATACCGTCCACTCCCCGCTGTGATCGCTATCTCCACAGAGGCTGTTGTGAGGGCTCGTATGGCGAGCAAAGGAGAAGATGTGCTGTGAGTTCGTCGAATATCCCATGAGTACATCGCACAAAAGAAACGGCGACGTTGGTGTTTGCACCGACATGGATGCCGCAGCGCAGCGCCACAGCCGCATATGAACCGTTCCCGTGTGGCGCTGTAGCACGGTCGCAGGTGTGCACAATGCGCAGTGTGGGGTTGCGGGGCTGCACATTGGAGCCGTTTCTTGCGACGTTTCAGAGGCTCTGGTGTCGCTTCCCGAGTCCGTCGAGGTCCAGCGGTTCTCGTCGCGACTGTGCGGTTCTGATAACTGTGAGAAGACACAGAGATGGAGACTTTGATAGACCGCGGATGCCCATGCATGTATTCGATTGGCCATCGTATGCACCAGCGTCTTGTCTGTACCGTTTTTCTCGTGCAAGAAAATGCAACCGTGAGTTCGGGCACACAGGGTTTGAAGGGCAGGAAGTCCACCAACGACCCACTGTGCTTCGAGGAGGCGCCGCTGCACCTGTGACGGCGAGGCCCTGGCAGAGGGCAACACGCAGACGTAGAGGGGCGTGTCGTAGAAATGGTGAAGGTGCGACGGTTGTTTCTGTTGCTCCTCGTGTGCAGTTGCAAGCAGTGGATGACCACTCTCCATCCACTGCGCTACGCTGCGTTCATTCACACATAGAAGCACCGCGGAGAACGTGGAGACGAACGGTTCACCTGACAGGCTCACAGGCGATTCGTTTTGATTCGGTACTTCGATGTCACTGTGGAGCGGACTTGTCTGCTGGCCCTGACGACGACGACGCTTTCTCTCGTGCAGGGATATGAGCCGCCGCCTATGCGCCGCAGAGTGAAGGTGGGAAAGTGTTGCTCCGGCGCGGTCCAGCGCCACCGCAACACCACCCCCGCTTCCATTGGGTTGTTCATGGCTATCGACGTTTCCAGCGCAAGTAGCGCTTGATCCGAGCCTCGAAAGTGCCTCATCAAGGCTGCATGGCGCCAGTGGAGGGGACGCTCCGAATGTTTCCGGTACACCTACTGTACCATCGTTGATGATGTCTCTCCCATTGATGCACAGGTGCACCTTGTACTGTACCTTGACCTGGTTTACGACGCCGTCACTCCCCCGGGAGCGACTCTTGTGATGTAGGCTCAGGATAAGGGAGGAGAGGATGTCGCACATGTATCCGGTCTCTGCTTGTACCACCGTGTCTGAATCGCTAGGAGACGTGGTGGTGCACACAATGAGATGTGTGATCGCGGGCACATACCAAGGCGTGGGTGTTGCAAGAAAGTCCGACGCCCCTGTTGACGCTAGTGATCCTTGGTGGTGTCCGGCAGGTGTACAACATCGCCTTTGCATGTCCACGCACCCGCTTATCACGCTCGTGGGGACGACTGGTGACGCAAACGACGGCGAAGGCGCCGCTGGGTAGAGGGCTGCGGTTGGCCCAGTAGAAGCCCCGGTTGTCGTGTGCGTGCAGTACGCCTCCGACACGCTTAGCAGAACATCTATGCAGTCATTTTGTGACGCATTCTCATCATCGCCATCCGCTTTTGTTTCTGCGGCGACATCAACCCAGAGACCATCTCGAGCGCTCTTGTCACCGCGAGCTTCTACCCATTGAGGGGCGGACGGCAGCGCTCCTGGATTGATTTGCGTGTTGGAGGCACGAGCCACACAGATCGAGTCACGTTCCCTTGCACAGACGACTCGAGCCACACATTCCAGAAGACTTCCGGCGAGCTCGGTTTCCCCCACCCACTCACACTGTGCGGCGACTTCAAGCGCTGTGCTGGTGGTCATGCGGAAACACTGCGGCGGGGGTTGCTGTCGTGACGTTGACGGCACATGTGCCGCCGTGAAGAAAACTGCAGCGGCCACTTGGGCGACAGTGAAGAGGGTGCTCGGGTACTCGTGAAGCTTTTTGAGCCAAGGTTGTCGCCGCATCACCTCGGGTGCAATCGACGAGTTGAGGTGGAGGACGTGCCGCCTTGGTTGCTTCTGTTCGATAGTTGCCCATTGCGACTCTCCCGGCGGAGGCGGCAGCGACGACGAAGGCTGAGGGACAAAGGCGGTTACGGCCGTTACGCCGAGAGTGAGACAGCACGTACGCAGGCATACATTCGGTTGTTGAAAAAATAGCTGCACGTTGTTGTACGCTTGCTGCCACTCCGCTGACCACATTGCAGAGTCACTACTCGACGCAGGCACGGGTGGATCCGGCTCAGACGCCAACAAAAAGAATGCGTCTGGGTAGGACACATAAAGGTGTTTCAGGACATCTAAGTCGACAGGCGGTGGTTGCTGGTGCTGCGCCGTCGTTCGTACTGGTTTCCATGATGCTAGTGTAGGGGACGCCACCATGTGGCGACGCGGTGGCGTGAGTACAATAACAGAAGGAGATGCACTCGAAGGCGCCACTGATGAGGAGGTCGTGTGTTCGCTGGGTGGCAGGTTGGCGTGCTGCGGGTCGAGGAGGAAGTGTGGCGTCGCTGGGTAGAGAAAAAAAACACCATCCATTTTATAGGTAATGTTCAACGGATGAACAGGTATGAGGCGTGAGTGCCGCACGTGCGCGTGCTACTGTACTTTCGTGAAGGGGAAAGAGGGCGGATAAGAGTGCACAACATACAAATCTAGTGTGTGTACACGCAAACACCGCTGTATGGATGTGCTTATGTATATATGTACATAAACATATATATATATATATATATATATAAATGTATGTATGTATGTATGTATGTATTACTATCAGCTGTATATGTTGGTGTACGTGTATGTGTGTGTCGGTAGGCAGGTTTAGCAGAGAGCTTCAAAAACACTCGTGTTATTATATATATATATATATATATATCTTTCCCTGCTCTTGCGAGGGCAATCATGAATATCGATTTCTCTCTCTTTCGGTCTTGTGTCTCGTGTGTTATGTTTGCGTGTATGTTATGTTTTTTTCACCATACCGCGAGTGCAGAGTACCTGCACAACCCAATTCACAGGGTTGAGGGAACGAGGGTGAAAGAAAAAAAAAAAAAATAGAAGTGGGAGAAGAGGAGAGGGAAACATAGTGAGGTGTGTTGGAGTTGTTGTCGAGATAGAGAAAGCGAGTTGGCCATGCCGAGGAGGAGATGAGAAAGGAAGGCCAAAGCCGCACCACAGCTGCTCATCGTTCAATGTTACCCCCCCCCCCCTCCCTCCCACCAACCTACCCGGTTGTGCATCCCCCCTGCCTGCTTGCCTGCCTCCCTCCCACTTGAATGCATATGGGTTGCTTTTCTACTCGGCCACGTTGATAGCCTTGCATACCCATAGTGATCTTTTTTTTTTTCTTCTTCTTTCTTTTGCACTCTTTTTTTTCCTCAAAAAGTCGCTAGGAAGCAGCGATGTGGCATCAGGTCATTTCACACCTACGGTGGGCATCGACCCTCTTTGTTAGCGAGTGCCCATGTCCCCCACACCTCGCTCTACATTCCTGTGACCCCTTTCGCTGCGTTCATTTTACCCCTTCCGTTGACTTTGCCTCTGTCGATTTCTGCGGTGGTGGCCGTGTGATCAGGGATACAAGATGCGAGTAGGCTATCCTCCCCTCCTGATCTGCCTGCGCTCCTTCAAGCAGGAGCGCTGCCTGGTCTTCCCCCAAGACGCGCTCCGCCGTCAAGCGCACATCACTGAGTTTTACCTTGCCCGTTCCGCCCTCGTCCAATTCAGCGCAGAGTCGACGGATCAGTGCAAACATTTTCGCCTTCAGGGCTATCTGGACGGCATCGCGCTCCACCACCTGCCACGCTGGACAGCTCTGCAGCGACGGGAACATTGCTTTCATGTCATCCACATACACCGAGAGCACTTCCTCCTCCGCTAAACCGTTGTCTGGCACACGGAGATCGCCAAGCTGGGCTTGCATAAATTTCATGAGCGTGTCGCGCTGGCGCAGAGATTGCGGATCATCGTGTGTCACAATGAGATCGACGCTCTCAAACACGCGGTAGAGTGTATCGGGAATAAAAGAGCGAAGAACCACCAATAGGTTTCGCTGCACCTGTCTGTGCTCCTGCGCGGCAGGCATACAGAGTGCGGAGTAGACAAGAGCGAACAGCTCTGCCGGGGATCGGTGGTGGTCGTGGAGGAGGACGTCCACGAGCTCCCAGATGCGATCACGTGTGTGACCTTCGAGTATGCTTGATGAGGCTGAGCCGACGCCGTTGGCCCTGCATATTTCGAGGAGGTCTAGGCACACACCGATTAGTTGCTCATTTTCCATTTCGGCGTCTTGATGAGCCTTTTCCGTCATCTTTGCGCGCTTCTCGTCGGCGCGATGCGTTGCAGAGGGGGCGCTTCTGGTGTCCGACGCGAAGGGATTCCAGAAAAAGCGGCGAGGAACAAAAAGTGAGGAGGTGGGTGACACATCCACAGCGGCGCAGCGGATGAGTGAGGTCAGGCGGGTGACTGCGGCGGGTTCCGTACCTGCTGCGACAACTTTTGTGACATGCTTCACATCGGTGCAGTGATGCGAGTAGCTAGAGATGGGCGAAACTCCACATAGCGGGAGTACGCTGCGCCTGCACAGACAGCGAATCATCGTTTTCCACATGGGTGCTTGCCTCCTTGGAAAATATTTTTTTTTTGTTTTGTGCGTGTGCGAGAAGGAGGAAAGGGGGGGTTCGGTTAGGCGGCACAGCTCAGCGACAAGATATCCACGGCGGAGGGGCAGGCCAGAAGATAGAAATGATACTCAGTATTAAAAAAAAAAAATACAGCGATGAAATGGGGCGATATAGATGATATGATCACAAACGGAGTGTGTGTGTGGGGTGGGATGGGGGTACAGGTTACACTAATGGGATACCCACGTGTGTCCTGGCGTGTTCTCCACTATCGGGTCAGTACAGTTGAGGTGCAGTCGTCGTCTTCTCTCTCCCAAGAAAAAAAAAAAAAGGAACATCAGCAGCAACAGTCAACTATTTGACCGTATATTTTTCACTCTGCGTCTCCACCATGTTTATTTTTTTTGGTGACGGTATGAATGTGCACGGAATAGGGAGGAACTGGGATGGGGGGGGGATTGCAAATATCATCCTTACAGGAGGTCTTCTTGTGTGTGTGTGTGTGTGCGTTGAACTCGAAAAACCCTAATGTCAGCTGACAGAGCAAAGACGGGAAGAAAGGCGAGGGTAGAGATTCGATGCAAAGCCGTTGGGCACTCGAACACACAAGTAAGCCTGACCTCTCCTTCCCCCTTAGAGACTATTGCCCACTTTTTCTCCCTTCCACGCATTTTCTACAGCAGCGACGCCTTCGCGTTACATGTTTTTGCATGATGTGTCTTGGTCTTCGAGAGGTATCTTACGAAGCGATGCTTCCTTCCAAAACCCCTTCGGCAGTTCTTTGCATCTAAAGGCCCACCCTCCCTCTCCTTCCCCTGCAATAGTGCTCAGGTGTGGGCCGTGCTGCGACGGGTGCGTGTACACGTCTGGGAGACAGGGGGTCCCGACAAGGTCCAACAGTGCGTCTAATGGCAAGAAATATCAGTGGAAAAAAAAGAAGGTTAAAGGAAGAGGGGGCGGGGATGCAATTCCCCCGTCAGACGCACGAGGCTACTCATCTATTGCGTTGTCGTTGTTGCATAACATCCTTTTCCCGTTCGCTTCTCCTTTAGCTACTGTAGTGGTGCTGGTGAGGGGTTTCGAGGGCGAGTGTTTCCCAGCTATGCGCCACGAGAGGGGGATAAAATACCGGTGGAAGGATACTTCCATACACCCCCCCACTCCAGGAAGAGCGAAGTTGTGGCGGAGAGATGCGCTTCGGTAGTTGTTTCACATTTTCGGGTGTACTATGTTTTTCAGCCCGCGGCGCTGTCCTGTTAGCGTTGAGCTCACGTGAAGGCGACGGAAGAGGGGTAGGGGAAGAGCAAGAAGGGTTCAATGCGGTGGGTATATCTTTTGACTCCGCCTGGGTTTCGCACCGCGGGACGATCTTGGCGGCCACCTCCACCCTCAATAGTCGGGAACAGCGACACTCAGCATCGGTGCGATCCGCCACCTCAGCCACACTGACACCTTGAGCGACGGCAGAAGGCGCGGTTGACGCTAGCCGTTCATCACATCTAGTCACAGCAGTGCTGTCACAATGACCTCGGCGACCGTGGCATACAGGGCCCGCGTTTTGTTTCACCGCTTCGCTGTCATCTACTTGCTTTGGCTGCGCTTGCAGTAGATTTCCACCGTCGCTGCACCGCAAGACAACGTCTTGATCTTGAGTACGGGCTGTCTGCAGGCGACTGCGCAGACGACTGTCACGTATGGACATGTCTGAACTCCGATGAGCGTTTTCCTGGGGAGGCCTCTCGACGACGTCGAGGTGTCCGCGGGGCTGCACGCCCGTTGCTCCCGCGCACGGTGGCCGCACCTCTCTTTGGGGGCTGTGAGTATCACCCGCGTTTTTTTGTTGCACGCGCTTTGCTCGAGACTTTCGAATCCGTTTCTCGAGGAGCTCGATGCCGCTCGCGAGCACCCGGTTATCATCGATCAACTGACGTCTTTCATTCATGACCTCCTCCAAGCTTGCCTCGAGCGAGTGGTGTGCCTGCAGGGTCCTGCTGAGCTCCTCTTGAAGGTGGGCTACTCTCTCCAGCTCGGGTTGTGAAGGCGTGGTGGCTGCCGCGGAATGCATACCTTCTGGAGTCGTTGGTTGCACCAGCTTCAGCCCCTCATCGTTCGTGGTATGGCTGCTTCTTGGTTTACTACTGCCACTGCACTGGAGAATCGAGACATCTCTTTCTAGCTCGCCGATGCGCCGCTGCAAGGCCGTGTTCACTCGCATGAGACTCACGTAGCCTTTTAGCTCTGAGGAGAGCGTCTCAGCATCACCCTCGGCGTTGCACGTGCAGCCGGTGATGCGTGCGCTGCGCTGATATTTGTTTTCCCTTAAGTCGGTAGTTCCGGGAGCCACCTTGGAGGAGAGCGAGGGGCGATCTTGCCCCGCAATCGGCATCGACGCTTCGGTGGCTTCGTGCATCCCAAGCTGCTCGCGTGACAACTTCAGTTCCTCTCGCAGAAACTGTGCCTCTGTTTTCTCGCGCTTCAGCATCTCCTGTGTTGCTTCAAAGTCGTGTTCTACCTTGGCTCGCTCCAGCCGCTCGCGCTGCACCTGCAGGGACATTTCTTTTTCTCTCCCGCGTATCTGAGCCAGTTCTGTCCCTACTTCCCCGAGTCGCTGCTTTAGCTGGTCGACTTGACCACGCAGTACTTCAACGGTGGTTTCCTGTTCCGTGGAGCGCCGAAGTTGCCGCGCGAGATGCTCCCGGTCTTGCTGGGCCTGGACAAGCTCACCTTGGGCTGTACGGAGTTGTGTTTGTAGCATCTGCACTTCGCTGTGGTGCTGCCGCGCATCGTCCTGCCGCTGCTGACGCAACTGATCTTCATGGAAGGTGGCGTTTTCTCGCGCCCTCTCAAGCCGCCGCTGCAACCGCTGGACTTCTTCAATGTGGAGCTGCAGTTGCTCCTGGTGCTGTCGGCGCAGCGCTGCCACATCGGCAGTGTTCTTGGCGTCCATTATAATTGCCCGTACATCACTGCTCGCATCACAGGCTACAGTCTTCTGCGACTCAAAGGTGACCGCCTCACCTGATTTACCAGCGACGAGCTGACGCTGAAGCTGGGAGATGCGCTCGTGCAGGTGTTCCATCTGATTTTCTGCGGCTTGCCATTTGGATCGGTACAGCTGCAGTTGGTCCCGAAGCCCTTCCTCTTGCGTCTGTGCACGCTTCCCATCAGCGCCGACTGCGGAGGAAGGGGATTCGGTACTACCCCGAGAACTCGTGTGTTCATAGAGCAACTCCGCTGTTGTCAACCGACGCTGTACATCCTCCTTTTCATTTTTAAGCTGCTGCAATTGCATTTCGAGGCCACCGACCTGCGTCGCTGTGGCAGCGCGTAGTTCTTCCTGCGCTGTTAGTTGCGCCTGCAGCGCGTCTCTCTGTTTTTTGACTTCGGAAAGGTCTCCCTGTAGTCTATGCAGATCCGCTTCCAGTGTTCTGCGGATGTTTTGCTGCGCACCAAGCTGCATCTGTAGCTCATTCAGTGAGGTGTCACGACGGGCTAGGTTGGCTCTAAGTTCGCGAACGAGCTGTTGGACATCGGCGCCGTTTGGGTCACCGAAAGACCCTCCCTTGCCGGAAGCTGCGCCGCGTTTCCATTTCCCACTCACTGCGTAAAGGGAAAGACTCGTGCCAGGGGCAGAGATTCGTGTAGGTGTCATCGTCGTCGGTGATGTGTCCTTCTTATCGACGTCTCTGAGCGGCCAACACAAATCGCATTTTTCTTCCTCACTGGTGGGGCCGAGGTGTACGTTCTTTTGGCTACCCATGCCTACCCCAGTGTGTGGCGCCGTGAGGGCATCGCACTGTTCCCCACTAGCGTAGTTTTCTCTCTGGTAGCTGTTGCTGGTGGTGGTGGTCTGCCTGCTGTTACCCAGTACCCTTGGCTTGTCTTCCCGCTGCACATCTTCTAGTTTTCGCTGAAGGTCCTGAACCTCGGTGGCCCGAGTCAGGAGTTCTCTATCAAGGCGATAATTTTCTTCATGAAGCAACGCGAGCGTTTTTCGGGACGACACAAAGTCCTTTCGCAGGAAGTCCAGCTCCTCGTTAGCGGACATGAACTTGCGCTGGTGGATGCTACGGTAGGCTTCCATCGAGAACTCGCGGGCGGCACGGACAGCATCGGCATCGGTAATCCCTAAGGTGGGGCTACGCCCGCGGCCATGGCGCATACCACGACGCGCCACGGAGGAAGTCAGCGAGACGGGAGCACGGGCGGGTGCCCCAGCGGTAGCACTGTAACGCCCGGCTTCATTTTTCAAAGGCCGACTCGTACGCTGTGGGGATATGGGCGAGAGCTTGGCGACAGGTGGGGTTGAGTGCTGTGAGCTTAGTGCTCGAGCGCTCGGGGATTCGCTAGGCGAAGTTCCGCAGCTCTGTACGCTACTCGTCTCCACACTTTCAGCTCCACCGGGACGCATGCTCAGATGCGCTGGTGAGCTTGTGCTGTTCCCTTGCGAGCGCGGCCGACGCATAGTGCTCGTCAGACCCACCGCCACCGCCAGCGGCGTTGACACCGGAGAGCGGGATCGAGGGGTCGACGCCGCTTTCGATGCAATTCGTGGCGACGAAGTGCGCGGCATGGATGTGTACTAAAAAAAAAAAAAGGAAGAAAATAATGAGAGGGACACTTTGAAGGAGGTTGACGACGCGAGAGGGTGTTGGTGGTGCCGGAGGTGAGAGAGGATTATCTATGGTAGCTCGGATCTATTCACACTCACGCGGGCAGGGGCTGTGGTGGTGTGCAGGTGTGTGGGTTGGGAGGGAGGGTTACCGCGATATCTATATACATTGATGGATATATTTATATATTTATATTTGTGCGTGCGTGTGCGTACTTTTCGCCTCCGCTTTTCAGAATGAAATCAGTCGAGAAGGAGTGTGTATGTGTGTGTGATGTCTTACGTGTTTGTGTGGGAATCATGGTGTACAGAGGGGGCTGTGTAGCAGGAATTGCTGTGACCGCTATCAATGCTGCAGTTTCTCCCAGCACTTTTGTGAGGGCTGTGTTGTCGGTGCTACCGGTTCAAAGATTCCTTTTGGAGGATGTGAGAGACAAAGTGAAGTGGGGAATAGTGCTCAAAGCACGGCTCATCACTTTATTGGAGACACAGGCACACAAACGCACACATGAAAAGAAAAAAAAAAACGAGCAGATAAGGATGGGCGATGTGTGCTTGTATTTGTGTGTGTGGGAATAAAGAATAAGGGGACACCAATGCAAGGAAAGCGGTGGCGGCGGCGGCGGCGGGGGGGGGGAGAGGGAGGGCCTCATTACATTACCCCTATTTTAAAGGGCACTTGAATGACTACCAGACACCGAAGCCGAAGGTAACGCAAATGCACAAACACAAAGATTGCTGCTAAGCACGCGGTAGAAGTGATGGCCAACTGGGCCATGCACGAGTTAGAGACCGGAGTTCGGCGCGCGGCCGTTGGTCGCAGGGTGCACTGGCCTACAGGTGCATGTACAGTGTGTAGCGCCACGATGCTGCACCATCGCTGGCTCTCTCCGGACTGAGACGATAATGCCGTGTGGGGGGGGGTGCAGGAGTCGGTTTTGCCCAGAGTGTGCACAACATATGGAGCGGCACCTCGAGGGACATGGGGTACAGATAACAAGTAAGAGAGTGAGCGATGGACTGCGCGTCCAAGGGAGGCAGCAGTCATGAATACATCTCCACTAAACACAAGTCTTCTCGTTACTGTCAGTGTATAGACACAGCAGTCCTCGCATACAAGAGTCCACGTCGCGGTGGGTGAAAAGCGGAGTCCGAGTAGTAGCCCACCAGCGGCAGGCGTTCAAATCTTTCGAGGTGCTCTTCGCACAGCTACACCTATCTCTCATCATGACTCTTAATAGGCAGGTCATAGCGGTGCCGCTGTTGACGGTTACGGAAGAAGACAAGGATGGTGGTGCAACAACGGCACTCCGCCAGGCCCACTGGTAGCTTGTCGGGTCAGTGCCATGCATCCATCCACCCACCCGCAAAACGTGGTGTTATCTAGCCCCATGACGCTCTGGACCTCGTCGTGTATGTGATGATCAATTGAATATTCCGGCGCCATGGAGGCGAGATTTAGACTACCAGACAGGGAGTCGGGGGGGGGGTGGTCGGATAGGGTGACCTGGCGAGAAACACGACCCTTACATCTACAGGTTTCCATTAAGTGGTGCTATGATCCCCCATCGAGGGCTGTGGTACTGGTGCCTCAGGGCGTGAGCATGCTGGGGAAGGTATCCGCCCCGCACTATATTGGCTCATGGGAAAGAAATATTCAGCGCTGCACTTTGGACCCCTGGCGGTGTGTGCTTCAGGTCACCGACGGTACTGCTGACCGTACCCCACCGTCATTTCGCCAGTATAGGTCAACTTTGGAGGGTCGCTTCGACGTATGCAGATATTTCTTTCGGACGTGTTCGCATGCACTGTCGCCATCGTCACGGTTAGTGGTCTTCACCATCAGCTTGAGTTACACGCCATATTTCTGGGCAGCGTGGTCGGGGAATGGAGCGATGCTAATATATATTTTTCCCGGTCACGAGTCGCCTCTTCCTTTCCCTCGCCTGCCAGGCAGTCTTCGCGTCGTGGACAGCTCACATGCGGCCACTCTCGCAGCTGCTTGCGTCCAGCAGCAGACCAGAACTCGCTGCTTCCTTTCCACACACACACACACACACACACACACACATACATATATATATATATTCTCACTTCTACACTTGTCCTCTTCCTCAGATGGTTGATAGGTGATTGAAAAAGAATGTTGGTGCATGTCGCGTAGTGCACTTCGTCCGTTGAGGGGCGCCGTCCTCGATGCTCTTCTCCACAGAACGGCGGAACTCCAATACCTCCGGATTAGTCATTTATCATAAAAAAAGAGCGTTTTGCTGATTTGTGGCCCGATCAAGGTAGGGCGACGACGAGGCGTCCAGTTGGAGGGTCGCCGCGCGCCGTGGAGAGTCTTGCGTTTCTCTCCACCGACAGCCCTGTGCCGCGTCGGCGCTTCGTTTTTTTTTTTGTTTCGACATGTGATTAATTCTCTGTCTTTTTCGGTGACAGTGACGGATGGGTGGGGGGTGGGGTGAATATCGAGCCCACGCTGTGCTCGCTACTCTCTGTCGATGGCGGCGTCGTCATAAGACATCAAACACCTTTCTGCACGAGCCTCACAAATCGGCGTCACCAGCAGTTGCGGTTGTCCTGGTAAGGCATGTGCTCAGTGTTGGTGAAGACCTAATGCTGCTCTATGCCCACCTGGAACATGTTTATGCTATACATTCAGGGCAGAGGCGGGTTGTGGTGGTGGTGACTGGGAGTAGGGGGTCGCTAAAGGGTCTGGGGTGCAGGTGGTCGGAGTTGTTGGAGCAAGCGAAATCGATGTCTCTCTCCTGCAGTTTGCATGACGGGCATGAAGCTCATCACCATACGGCAGCGTGTGGACATTATTAAGTCGGTTCTCGGCCTCCCACCCCCTACTCCTTCACGTGGGTTCCTTTATCCCACGCTTATCCGACTCGTGCTATCTCCATCATCATTTCTTTGCCCGTTCACAACGCACGCGGGACTTGCGAGAGCGACAGGCTGAAACAAGATGGTTGGAGCAGTGGGACTGGATGAGGGAGTTCAGCGAGGCAATACATGCTCAGGGTGGTGGTGGTGGTGGTGGTGGTGGGGGGGAGCAGAAGGACAGGGCAGTGAGGGGATCGGCATGACGGCGGGAAAAAGAAAAATGATCCTAAACATCTCTTTTTTTGCGCCTTTGTTTTTTAAATAGGGGAGGGACGGGGGGGGGGATATAGATCGCAACGGCAGAAGCACCCAGTGACGAAGCGCCTCCAGTATACGAACCAGAGGTCACTGCAGTACCATACGCACCTGCCGAAGGCGACCGGCGCAGCATTTGATGCAGGTAGGGGCTCCTGATGTCAATCTTTTCGAGCGTGTGAGGATTTACGATGTACATCAAACGGGGTGTTGTGGTGGTTAAGTCGTGTGCTCCGCGGAAGGGGAGGGGGGGGGAGGGATTTAAAGTGAAGGCAACTGAGAGGAAGAGGGTGTGGTCGCTGTATTTGTGGAGGTGCTCGCCTCCTCCGCCTCCTCCCCTGCCCCTCCCTCTGCCCACACATGCAAACACAAACCTTTGCCCATGGGCGTCTCACAAGAGACGGGTAGCCTCTATTGTTGGGCGGTGTATGTGATGCAAGACGACCTCATCAACTTTACGCCACCCGTAGCACGCACAAACAAACACGGAAGCTCTCAGCTTCTAGAACTGTACATTCATGAAAAGGGAGAGGAGGGAAAAACAAACAAACAAAAAAAAGGAGCGGCGGTCTGCTACGGGGTACCCCCCATAAGCAGCTCCAAACACAAACATGCCCTCGTAGTCACATAGTAGGAGAGGGGGAAAAAAGAAGAAGCAATAAGGCGAAGAATGTCATGTCGACTTGTATCGGTGACGGCTGCACGGGGTCACAGGGATGCAGGCGCGTAGCAACATTCTGTATCTGTGGCGCTCCTTCCCTCTCTTACCCCAGCTATTTAGTAGGGAGCTAATCTGCGAGCTTCCTACGAGCCCGAAAAGGCTCCCTCAGCCTCGGGCTCTTCAGTCTGCATCATCAGAAGCTTTTCTTTCTCCGCAGCGTCGCAGGCCTCGTGCAGCTGCTCCTGCCTCTTAGTTACCAGCTTCCGTACCGCTGCCCGTCGCGCATCTGCGGTGCTGCCCAGGGCTTCAAGAGGCAGCGCATCAGGGTTGTCGTCGATAACTGGTGGTACCCACGGCTGCGGTTTCGGCGACGACGCAGGACTTTCAGCGCCCTCCTCCTCCTCTTTATCGTCTGCGGCGTCAGCGGCCGGCCCAGGGGAGGAGGGTATCAGCAACAACGATTCTTCCCTCGAGTGTGGCAAGTTTGTGGCCGTGAGAGATTTGGTCGAATCCAACGGCACTCCTGCCGAGTAATCCACAGCCTCCGACTGTCGGCGTCCACTCAGGAGCAGCGGCAGCCATACATGCGCGAAGGCCGCGGCTACCAACGGCATCTCATCGAAAAAGCGACAGAAGGTGGCATAGTCGATGTGCGACTTGCGCATCACATTTAAAGGGATCGGCGAGCTCTGATGGGCTGCCAATATAACAGGGCGGGATTTTTTCTTCCCTCTTTTGTTTGCTTTTAGATAAGCCTCCTCTTCTTCTTTCCCCACAACGGTGAACATGTCACTGAGGGTTTTTACCATGGCTGCCGTGACGGCTGCCTGTGCTTCTGCCGCCGAGCCATCGCGGTAGGCGTACTGCCGCAATTTCAGAAGCTGCGACTTGTGGATGTACCCGTTACCTTCAATTGCCAGCACATTGAAGCACTCCCAACGCACTACACGCTTCGTCTCGGCGCTGTTCAGCAGCGCATCCAGCGCATCCAGAACCTCGAGAACGAGGACACATTTGTTCTCATCATTCAGATCAGGCGAATACTTTTGGTTCTGTTGCTGTTTCCCAGAGTTGCTGGACCCTAACCCTTCTTTCCACGAATGCCCCGACGCGGCCATCTGGTGGTGCGGCGATGGGGAATGCGTTCCGCTTGAAGCATTCCCGCCATAATCGCCTGCAGTTTTGGTCTGTGAGAATACGTTCACCCCGCTGCTGTGGAGGTTAGTCGAGACGGACGGATGATTCATTCGTCCCCCTATGTTCTGGACGACGCTTGCGCCAGGCCCGCATCGGGTGGTGGTAATACTGCAGCTGACACGCGAGATGCTGTTCTTGAAGCCATGTGGGACACTCGAAATTGAATTGTCGCTCATCAAGTTTCCGTGGCGCGATAGCAGATCGACACCACCGCCTCCAGTGGCAGACACAGCAGCGAGAAGCAATTCCGGGGCGTCTATAGCGTTGGTGGCACGTGTGTTGCTATGAATCATACAGAAGAGGCGGTAGGTGATGCTGGCCGATTCGGATGTAATGCCAGCAGTCGGTGTTCCGACGTGAAATGGGACATTTGCTAGAAGTGAGCGTAGTTGCCCCAGTGTGACGGCTCCTTCATCATTCGACACAAGCAGCAATGAGGTGCGGAACACCTCCAGGTTCACAGGAACGCCACCCTCGCGCTTCGGAGGCGCCACTGCCTTCGTCCGTGCCTTTTTCTTTTTCCCGCCGGTCTTCTTCCCTGCCGCCTGGGGCATGCGTCTCTGCGATGAGGCAGCGGCAGCCTTTTCGGCTAGCAGCGCAGCTGCCGCTTTCATACTGCTCTCTTGCGCTGCCTGCAGCTCGCGTTGACGTTGACGTTCCACTGCCAATGGGTCGCGCAGATGGTATGCATTCACGAAGGCATCCTCAACGTGATCTGCGAGTGCGCGACGCTCTTCCTTCTGGGTTTGCAGCGTGGAGGTCACTTCCTGCGGCGTGCGAAGCAGCAGCGGCAGTATCGACGTGGAGGGAGAGCTGTTCGCTTTCCTTGAAGTCGGGTTTCTAGACGTGAAAAGGTTTGAGTTGTGGCGACCGCTATTGCCAGAGAGGACTTGCATAGACGACACTGAGTAGTGGTGAGGGGTGTTGCGCGTTGTGGTTGCTGAATTAATGGGGGGGCTGTTGTTGGATGTAACGGTCGTACCTGCCCCGCGCGCGCCATATTTCGCAGTTGTTCCAGTGTTTGGTATAGGCTCGGGTTCCACTGGGGGCGGCAACTGCATGTTGGACACAATAGTGGTGCCCTCTGGGTAGTAGCGAGAAAGGTATACTGCAGCTTCGGGAATCAGATGCAGTCGCTCACGGCGCTTCTCTTCTCTTGCCGCTCGCACTTCATCTACCTGGCTGGTACGGTAGGCAGAGGTGGCGTCTTGTGCTTGTGCGGGTCTGAGGGGAATATAGAGAGGCACCACGCTGTTGGGAGCCCCTTCTCCTGCGATGGCCAAAGAAGTGATCGCTGGCGAAGCGGCAGCGGCCGCAGTGCTGACAAGACACCTATCAATTGTGTGGGAGTCGAGTGATGTCGTGGTGTTCTTAAAACCAAGGCTGTGGTGCGCCTGCACAGCCGCCCTGCCGCTGCCTGCAGCGACTCCGCTGTCATCCCGCAGACAGGCCTGTACCGCCTCCGCTGCTTCTGGGGTCGCTGCTTCGCCTACAATCTCCTTGTACCCACGCAGGGCATAGTACTGAAAAAGTGATTCGGTGCCGTAGGTGCGCTGCGCAAGCGACAGTGGCCGATTGACTGGAGTCGAGTACACGAGGGCGAGCGGGTCACCTTCGTCGTCTACAGGGAAGGGTAAGTTCCCTTTAGCGCTCAGCATAGCAGCAGGCTGGCTGCGGGCTCGTGGTTCAGGGGCGGAGGCCAAAGGTACCACTCTTGCCGTATCACCCGGTGTTACACTCTGCGCGTTCGAGGGGGACACGGTAGTGTTTCGCGTAGCCTCAACGCCTTGCATGTCGACCTTATGTGTGTGTGCGTGTGTGTGTATGTGGTTGCTTTCGGGCTTTCGCGTGAGTAGGCGGGAATGGAGTTGACAATCCTAGCAGATTCTAAAAAAAGAGAAAAAGGAGGGAGGGTGGGTCGGTGGTGGTGATCACGATGATGCTGCTGGAGGCTGCGGTGCTGAATGGTCAGATAAGTCGGCAGTGGACTAACATACTCGCGTTCAGACCGGCATCTGATATTCTACAGCTTGTGGGCATCTCATCTTTTTTCTCTTGCACACACAAACCGATAAACAAACACAGATCGAAAGTGTCTCCGAAGGCGAGGAGTTGGATGAGGCCGTTGAAGAAAATGTTTTTTTTTTTCCGTCTTCACAAAAAAAAAAAGATGTCGCGTGAGCGAAGATGGACACGTCTGCAGGAAAAGAGGTCTTTGGACGGGGTCCGCGGTTGGAGGTGAGGAGGAGACGTAGGCTTCCGAAGATGCCCCCCCTTTCTCATTGGTAAACAGCAAAGTTTCCCCAAGGGGCATACCCCGCCTCCCTCTCCCCCCCCCCCACACACACACATACATACACTTCCACTTATAGTACTCACTGCTGCGTTCCCTGACGAGCTACGTGTCGTCAACACATCCCCCATTCGTGATGTGTGTATAAGTGAGTGTTTATATGAGTGTGCGCGCGTGCTTGGATAGGTCCGGATGCAGCACAAAGGAGGAGGGGGGGGGGAGGAGGCAGGTGAAGGTCTCTCTAGTTTTCAACTCGACGTTGTTGCTGTTGTTGCTGATCACGCGCTATTATGTTCTGTGCGATGCTGCTGGAAGGGACAGCGCTTCCACCGACGGTGCTTCCATGGGATATTCCTCCTGCACCACTTCCATCGCACCACACGGTGGGCAAGACTTCGCCATCTTGATGTTCATCAACTTTTTGTTTGCTGAGCTTCGATGCTGCGCTGCGGGCTTGAGAGCCTGGTCGAAATGACGAGAGACTCATCAACCACTTTCTACCATACCCTCTCGCAGCTGTTGCCCCTCCTCCTCCGCGGTGCCGTGTGCCATCCGAGGACTGCCACGCCGCTGCGCCGGAAAGCGTGGTGCTGCTTGTCACCCGCTCTATTATAGCACTAATGGTCGCCAAGAGAGCCTCTCGAAACGTGTTCAGGCAGCGGCTGGAGCTGCCGCCTTCCATCCCAGATCCACCGCGTAGTAGCACGCGGTCGGCTCTGTACACACGTTGCCGCCAGCGAGAAACGAAATAGCCCAGGGAGGCTGCACTCACCGCAAAGTAGAAGATCGTCACCAGCCAGAGTATCGCAAAGTCTATCGTCCACTCACTTGGGTCTGGTGATGCTTGAGGGGAGGGCGTCTCCAAGGGGCTCTGCGTAGACGCGTTGGTGGCGTTGGCGATCATGTTTCCCACCACTGCGGTCGTCGACACTATCAAAGGCGTTTCCATCGTATGACACCGCGTTCACATATCACGCGGTCAGGTTTTCTTTTTTTTTTTTATATGAAGGAGAACGTTAGCCGGGATGACTAGTGTGTTCGTGTGTACGTCTTTTTTTTTTTTTGTGTGTTTTCCTTGTCAACGTCTGTCGCCCGAGGGAGACAGCGTGGTGGTGGTGGTGGTGGTGGTATCAGTTGGGGTCTTCTAGCTTCCTAGAGGGCGAGAGAGTCGGTACCTAGACACCCCCAAAACCTTTGGTTTCCTCTTCAGCGATACACACACACACACACACACACATACATACATACATACACGTATACGCACATACCAGACGTACCGTAGCACGCCCAAAGCAGATATGAGGTGTCGATATGGTGACAGAAGGCAATGTGTGTGAGATAGATGGGAAATGAAAGTGATGAGGGGGAGAGTAGAGACACGTCTATCCGCAAATGTAGGAACAGAAACTGCTATGCTTCCAAATAACAACATCTGAGGCAGGAAAAAAAAAACGTTGGTGTGTGTGAGAGGGGGCATGGAAAGAGGGGATGAGGATGAGACTACGAGAGGTCACTGCGTTGCTGGACCCCTATCTGACGGATCAACCGAAATAGGAGTGTTGGAACTATGAACTCCAAGAACAAAGCAGCAACTGTTATGCTCCCTCATACATCTCTTTCCCCCCATCTCTCCCCGATACTTCGTGGGCGGTGCCTGTTATACGCAGAGTTGTGAGGACCCGGGGGGGGCGGTGGGAAGGCGGTGCTGTTCGACACCTACAGTCATACAAATTTCCCCATTTGTTTGACTTGGCTCATGATGAGCGCTCGCAGGGCGATTACGGAGGTGCCAAGGAAAGGGGGGAGGATGTGTAGCACGCAGGTGATGCCTGGCGAGAAGGGGCAGAGCCGCTGAGACAGCAATGGTAGTTGCGATAGAGGTGAGTTCAGGATACATGAGGCAGAGACGCCCGCGCCCCTTGCCCTTCCCATTCTTCCCCTCTTTGAGGAGAGGGGAGGGCAGTCATGTTCGGATACGTGAATTACTCAGAAGTCCAGCGCGGCGCTCGTCTGCCTCGCGAGGCTCCTTCGTTATGCTTGGCAGAGCGGATGCGCCGAGAGAGTTGTCGTACCATGCAAGGTCGCTGTGATGCCCTTGCCATGTGCAATGACGTGTTGTGTGTGTATGTATGTATGTGTGTGTGTGTGTGTTAAATAGAGGATGTTCCTGCGAACGCACACACACATCAACACCATTACACATCCTGAAACAAAGATAGGCAACACCTTTTTCCCTCTTTGACGGTAGCGCTTAGTGCAGTACGACTGCCGGTGATACCTCGCTTGGCGATATGGCGGCCCATTCCTTGTCGGCTTCTTCTGGCTTTGGCAGGGCGTGCGCCTCGCCGGAGAGGCCGCAGAACGGCCACTGATCCATGCGAAGTTTGCAGCATCGGCACATAAGACTTGCTACGGTGACGCGTTGCCTTTTCTTTGCAACTGGAGTAACGACAGCTTTTCCGCCTTTCGCGCTCCGTTTTTTGGCGCCTCTGGCGTTGTTGCTGCCATTTGTTTCGATTTCTGCGTGTGAGGAAGGGTTGTTCACGTGTTCCCCTTCCGGTGACAATGCAGTGACAGCTGATGAATCGTCTGCAGAAGACTCAGCCTCAGTCTTTTTATTTGAGGGGTTCTTTCGCCTCCTGTTAGTGTTCGCGTTCTTTGCCGCAGTGGTCAGGGACTTCCGCGACGTGGTGGCGGTTTTGCTGCCACCCCGCTTCGTATCAGCTTTGTCGCCGCCGTCACCCCCGCGCTTGCTGATCTTGGCGGCGGCAGCGGCGGTTTTCAGTGCTATCCGCTGCCACTCAGGAGCTTCTTGCGGAACCACATCGTGGCGGCGCCGCGACACCCGTGACAAGACCGGGCCTAGAGTAGCAGCGGCTGTAGAAAGACGCTTGTGAGCGGCGACGCTGACCGAGTCCTTTTTGGAGCTGCGGGCTATACGAGGCGGCATCGTGCGGCTTATTTCTTTCGTTGTTTGAGGGATTTTTAAAGAGCCGAGTTCCGAAGTTGATTTCTGAGACGCAGGCATGACCCGAAACATGCAGTATCCCTGGCACGAGTGTCCGGGGGAGGGGCAGAGGGCCATCGAGTCCCCCCAAATTGCAGGGGATGAGGAGTGCGGTGGGTGGGTGGGTGGGTGAGGAGGGTGGAGTGAAGGTTTGGGTGATGAGAAGCATTTTTGTGTCTTCACAGCCTAGAGGGTGACGAGTTTTGTTTGGCCCTTGAGCCTCTCTGATTACCTCTCTCCCTCTCTCTCTGTGTGTGGAGCCTTTTTTTTTTTTCTCTCCACTGCTTGTTGTTTTTGTTTTCTGTGTGCGCTCAGAGTTCCCCTCCCCCTCCTTTCTCGTCAACTATACTATCCCAGTGTAGTTGGACATCCTAATCATCGTCATCGCTTGCATCGACGAGTTTCGGTTGCCTTACGTCTTTCAAACCTCCTTGCACCCCTGGTGCCTCCTGGGGAGTTGTGGGGGGTGGTGGCACCACTGCCAAGGCCGTGTCATTGCTTGGCACCGAATTCTTCCCGTCTGAATTTTGTATGAGTCGCTGTTTTGTGAGATGTGCTGCCTTCGCCTTCTCCACGCACTGCTCTACATTTTCGCTGAAGTGTAGCACGTGATTCCATATAATTGTTTCGTCCCCGTTAGGGTCCTCACCGTATGTTGCCATCATTGCTGACACGTCATCGCGGAGCTGCTGGAATCTCAAGGCGATCTGCCCTACTGTGGACGAGTAGCGGTCTACAGCGGTGGAGAGCAGCCCCGGTAATGCATCTGACCCGTCTTCTGGCTTTGCCAAAGGGAGTCGCTTAGCGTACCAGGATTTGTTGTCTTTGGCTTCTTCAACGACGCGCCGCATGCGCTGCAGGGTGAAGTTCAGGTGCGAGACCTGTTGTCCCATGTCTTGTAGAGGGCAGCTGATCACGGCGCGAATACAGCGGACATCCTCTACAAACTGCAGAAGGTCATCTTCGTCTTCAGCGATGCTCGCTGGCGAGCTCGTGATGCCTTGATGTTGTGACCGCCTGTCACGTTTTTCGTCCATGAGGGAGACGACAAGCGCCATCAGCACTGTACTCTTTCCGTCTGAACTCTTCACAAAGTTGAGCTGGTTGAGGCTTTCCATGCGGAACCCTTCCGCGTCAGAGTGTGGAGTGCCGCGGTTAAGGTAATTCCCCAACGCCAGAATCGTCCGCATGAGGCGTGCAAAGCGACCATTTCGCTGCGTGATGGCGCACACAGCTGCATCGACGGAACTGAGCAGACTCGAGATAGACTGAATGGCGCCTTCGAGTTCCTCGGCAGCCGTCCAGAGCTGTAGCCGCTCTCGCACGTCTTTCACAGTCGTCGCCATTTTGTACAGATATGTCTCCAAGTCTGTCCATGCCACTTGCCCCATTTTTTTTTTCAGCGTTGAGCGCCGCTACATCCTCTGGTGAGGGCAGCACCACCATCAGCGCTTCTCGGCGTTCTTGGGGCAAAACAGATGAGTTACACATGATAAGGGCATCGCATAACTCTTCCACTGGCACACGTACTCGTTTGAGGGCGATACCGATGTTTAGCAACTGTTGAGCACTAAAAACATTACTGGACAAACGGCTGCGTTGCTCCTCCTCCGACTTCACGACTGCTGCTTCGACCGCGTTCGCTCTCCGCTCCGCCTTTACCTCAAACATTTTGAGGAAAAACTGTTCGTCGATAAGGGCGCGGTGGATGTCTTTGAATTCCGACGTACACCATATGCCACTGGGCCTGGGGATTTTCTTCCAAAAGAACGTTTTGAGCCGCGGGCCTGCATACGGCGGTTTCTGTATGACAGAAGCCGCTGTGGTGTTGTTGACACCAGTTAGGGCCGTCGGGGGGGCAAGCGATAACTCTCCTGAGCTTGGAGGCGGCGGTGGGGGTGGGGGTGGTGGAGGCATCTTGCCTGTCGGTGGTGGTGGTGGCGGTGGCAGCTTCCCTGTTGGTGGTGGTGGCGGCGGTGGAGGCATCTTGCCTGTCGGTGGTGGTGGTGGCGGTGGAGGCAGTCCTGTCGGTGGTGGTGGCGGCGGTGGAGGCAGTCCTGTCGGTGGTGGTGGCGGCGGTGGAGGTAGTCCTGCTGGAGCCAGAGGAGGCGCGCGCGGCGGTGGCGAGTTCCCTTCGGCATCTGTAGAGGGGTCGATATGCTTCAGCGGAGTAGAGTTCACACGTGGTGGTGGTGGGGGAGGCAGCTTACCTGGAGTTGGTGGCGGAGGCGGCGCGCACAGTGGCGGTGGGGGAGGCAATGGTGGTTCTGCTGTGGCCAGATGATGAATGGGTGCTAACGGATACCCCCCGCCATACATGCGGTCTGGTGTGGGCTGGCGAGGTGGGGTGACGGTGCCCGGTCGAGGTTGCACTCGCACAAGCGTTGGCTCAGCTTCCGCGACGTCGTCTTCGTCATCGAAGCGCCGCTCATCTTCGCTGTGCATCTCTAGGGTGGTGGGAAGATACACCATTGTGGCGCCGCTCAGGGGCATTGAACGTTCTTGTCTAACACGCGAGTCCATACTCAGAGCGTTGCCACGACGGGTCCCGTCGCTCCGGTAATGAACGCCCTCACAGCATTCCTCATCAACGGCGGCGTACCGGCTGGAAGATCGATAACAGCCACCGGTGCTAGCGTATGCAAAGAGGTCTCGAGGATCGGGGCGCGAAACAATGATCTGGCGTTGCGGCGACTGCTCAATGCGTTGGGTGATCTGCTTTACGTAGTCCTCGTCTGTGTCGTCTGAAGTGCACTCCGTGAAGTGCAGCTGCGCATAAAAGTCTTCTGACAGTGATTTCCCCACTGCATAGTCCATGTCCCGCACACGCACGCGGTGCTTCATCTGGTGAATGAAGAGCGTGCTGAAGGCGAGACGGAGCAGCCGCTCCTTCTGCACTGTCTTCTTCTCTCTGGTGTTTCCTGTAACGAAGCGTTTGGCCGTTGGCGAGGCAGCTCCTCCTGTGCCGCTGAGGGATTTATCGAGGAGCGTTGTTGGGGGGGCCGGTGGACTATCCTCTGAGGACATCAGTGACCTACCCAGAAGGGCGCTGTTTGTGGGGGAGGGAGCTGACATTTCCACGGCACTGCGGGTAATATCTTTGCTGTTTGGCATCGGCTGCACATCGTACAGAAACACGTTGATGACGAAGTCACCGAACACGTTTTCTTCCATGTCGATATAATATTCCAGAGTAGATGGATCGCCACGGTGCCACGCATCAGGGTCGCTGAACAGACGCGGTGGTTGGCCGTCTGCAGTGTCCAGCTGCAAACCAAGCCTTTTTTCCGAGAGTGAGCTCAAATTGTGCAACGACACACGTGTCAAGGTCAGCCGCTTCGGGTTCGGCAACACGGGGATTTCGAAGAGCAGCTGAAAATAGTTGATGTAGCTCTCCTGTGATGGGGCGTGGTAGTTGCTGCGACGGATACCCATTTCTCTCTCCACAAAGTCGAGGGTGCCGCTGCCGGAGTAGGTGGGGAAGCCGGAGAAGATGAGATAACACGCCCCTATCATTGCCGCGTAATTGGGGTGTGCTACTGATGGCGACTCCTCCAGAAACGCGAGGATGGCGCAGTGCGTGTGCGTATGGTAGTTCGCTGCCCCGACAGCACTGTTCCTCCGCGAATTTGACGGCGCCACCTGTGGCTTGCCGTCCACGTCGCCAGCATACACCCATTTTTGAATTGTAAAACACACCTCCAAGAGCAGGTTGTAATTCTCCAAGGACTGCTTCGAGTAGTCCAGCACCTGACCGCGGTGGCAGCCCTCTACCAGCTCCATCATGAGCGGTGAGAAGTTGAAGATGATGTATTGATGAGCTTCTGCATTGTCTAGGTAGCTGCAGGTCGAATCGATAGATCGCGTTGTCGAGCGACCGACGCGTAGATTCCGGTCGGTCAGTACTGTACTCCCAGCCGGTATGTTCCATATGTAAACACGTGTGTCGAGGAGTTGCATCAACTCACCCCCACCCACGGGGGAGAAGTAGTACTGAAGGCCACGGAAAATATTCATGGCACCCTTCTCGGAACCACGGTCCACCGCGAGTGCAATACACCACACAACAGTACAGATTCCCACAACAGCTTCGGATAAGTCGAAACGCACTTTTTCTCCGTCGCGTGCAGGACAACTAGTCAGGGGCGTGCGATGCGGAGAGAGGAACGCCGTCAACGATAAGATGCGCGGTGTACAAGACACTGTCACTACCACCACAGCTGGCAACAAAAGCAGTAAAAAACGTGCGAGATGATTAAATAGCGGCATCAAATCCAACTATGCAGAGATGAGGTCAACGTGGCTGTGGCTGTGGTGGTCTTCGTGATGGTAGAAGGGGGTGGGGGTGAGCGCAGGTGTTCAGATTTTACCGTGTGGGTTTATGCGTTTGGCAGGCAGAGAGGGAGGGAAAGGGAAGCTTGTACGCGTGCGCGCCGGTTCACTTGCCGGCCTGCCTGCCTGCCCGAAAAAAATAAAAAAAACCTAATAGGGAGCAAGTTCACAAATATGTACTCTCTCTGAAGATGGATTGATGCTTTGAGCATAGAGAGGGGGAAAGTTTTCATTTGGGGTAAGCACCGGACTGTAGCTAGCACCGGTAGATGGCTGGAATGAGAGGAGGAAGGGGGTCGAGAGGTTCCCGATGCGGCGGTACCTTTCTCACATATCTGAGGGCTATGGAGCGCGTGCCTGTGCTTGATGCCGATCTTTCAGTGTTTGTATCCTCTCATGATTTATCTTAGTCGCACACAAGCCAAGTCTACGTAGTTAAGTTGATCACGGAGAAAGACAAGCCCCCCCCCCCTCCCTCCCACATCTTCTCGGCAGACATAGAAACATTCGCACACATTCGTCTCCCCGGCAGCCGTTGGTCGATGCCGATGCTGTGTTTTCTCGTGACACACACACACACACACACACACACACACACACACGACGATAACAAGAAGAGCGACGACGACCTAAGTGTCTTACATATTAGTTCGGTCGGCGTCGTAGGAAGGAAGACAGTGTCGTTAGGGGTTAAGGGGTTTCGGTTCGGTCGGTCGTCCG
>CM007344.1:211173-237024 GCA_000333855.2 Endotrypanum monterogeii | reverse complement strand
CGACGACGACAGTAACGAACTACGTACGCACCACTACGTCTCCCGGTCCCGACGACCGTCGGTTCGGTACGTAGTCGACTAGCTCGTGTTTCGTTCGTCGACACACACACACACACACACACACACACACACACACACGGATACAAGAAAGAGCGAGAGCCCAAATGGCTTTCATATATTTGGTCGGCGCTTGGAGGAAAGCATGCTGAAGGGGGTTTTCTTGGCGTGCGCCTTCACCGCCGCAACAACTTTTGGGGTGCTATTGATGGTACTAGGTGGCGCCGGTGACGAAGGCAAGATAGGTGCTCGCTTTTCTTTCTCTGCGGGTTGTGCCGCGCCGGCTGCCAGCGATGACTTCATCTCTCCGTGTCGCATCACATAAATACCCCGCGAGCCCTCAATCAGCCACTCCGGCTCCACTGCTGTTACCATCACCAAATATTCCTTGTTTGTGAGTAGCAGATCGTTGTAGACGATGTAGGCTGGCATTTCGCTCCGCGCGTGCACGGCAGAGGCTGGGTGCACAGCGCACGTTACGCCCGCGTTTAGCAGTGGACGATAGTCTGTCCAGCGCCGATCGGATCGTTGCGCCGCCTGCATGGAGAATCCCTTGGCGAGACAGTAGCGCACCTTGTCCATCGCTGCGTGTCCACAAGATTGAATAGGTAAATGCAATTTTCGCAACCTTTCTATGAGCTGCCCAAATATGTCGTTCGCCCTGGTGAGAGTCGGGGCATGCAGGAAATGATCCTGCGCCCACTGCCGCGACCTGCCATGTTCCACATACTGCGTGAAGACGTGCAGCAGTGTCAGATGGTCTGAGTCGTTGGCATAGAAGCGACTGTGGTGCTGCTGTGCCGTTTTCTCGCGGCTCTTTGGGAGCTCAAACAAATTTTTGGGATCAGCGGAGATCATCGCAACAATGCGGGCCATCTCCAGCGTGCACCCAGCCTTGGCGCTTTCCAGCAGAAGTTTCGCAAGAACAGGAGACATTGGGAATTCCAGCGCCTTCTGGCCCTGCTCTGTGATGGCGCCGGAGTCGTCGAGGAAGTCGAGTACCCACAGGTGGAACATACTATTGCGCACGTTGGCTGCCGGTGGGGCGTCCATGAAGTCGAAGTCGCGAAGGCTGCGAATACCGATGCTCTTCAGTAGCAGCACCACACTGTCCACGCTGCTGCGCTGGATCTCGGGTACACTGTTCGAGAGCATATCTTGTGCGTACTGCTCCTCCGTATAGAGGCGGTAGCATTCACCTTCAGTGGTGCGACCAGCACGACCTTTGCGCTGACCGGCCTGTGCCTGCGAGGTGGGATACCGTTGCAGCGTATTCATTCCAATAGACGGCCGAAAGACATTCGTTTTCATGAAGCCACAGTCCACAACATAGCGCACCCCATCAATTGTAAGTGATGTCTCGGCAACGTTGGTTGCCACCACCACCTTGCGCATGCCCTCTGGTGTGGCCTCGAGAAGCCCAATTGCTGAGGATGACGCCGAGGTCGCCTCCGAGAGACACGGGATAATAAGGAGAGTGCTGAGATGCTGAGGGCTGAGCTCCGCTAGTCGACGACGGATAAGCTCGCATGTGCCATGGACGTCTTCCCGCCCGGTCATAAATACAAGGATGTCGTGCTTGCCCATCAACGGCATCTGCAGGTGCAATTGGCACACACGAAACACGGCCTCGGCAACGTAGTCATCGATCGGTATTGGGCTATAGTGAACCCTCACCGGGAATGTCTGACCCGGAATTTCGTAGCACGGAGCGTTTCCAAAAAACGCAGCGAACTTGCGGACGTCCATGGTTGCAGATGTGACAATGAGCTTCAAATCACCACGCCGGCGCAGGGCGAGTTTGAGAACGCCCATGAGCACGTCGGTGTCTACTGACCTCTCGTGGGCTTCGTCCAGCATCACAACGCTGTACCTGTCTAGTGACGGGTCTTTTACAGTTTCGCGAAGCAGCACACCGTCTGTCATGAACTTCACGTGTGTTTCTGTGGTGGTGGTATCATCGAGGTGGATCGAGTAGCCCACCGTGGTCCCCAGCGCGCAGCCCATCTCATCGCTGACCCGGCGCGCGACTCCAATCGCAGCAAGTCGACGCGGCTGTGTGCAGCCAATTATCCTTCCATGCCGCGCATAGCCGCGCTGATAGAGGTACTGGACAAGTTGGGTTGTCTTTCCGCTGCCGGTCTCGCCAACGACCACGGTGACGGCGTTCTCGCCAATGTAGCGCAGGAGCTCTTCTTTGCAGTGATGGATGGGCAGCGATTCGCGCTGGCGGCGCATAGCGTGTCGCCGCTCTATTTCCCCTGTATTGTCAGAGAGTGTCCTTAGCCGCGTCTTTCGATCCTCGATGAGGGATAGTTGCTCCTCCTTGCGCTGCCGGCGCTTTTCCGGGCCGCTACCCCACTGCAACTTCTCCATATCTACAGCAGTGGTGCTCGGAGAAGCACCTGGCCCATCGCGAGGCCTTGTCGCATCGGCGAGTCGCTCCTGTTCTAAGCGCAGTTGACGCTGAAGGTATTCAGTTTCTTCAGCTCCGCTGCCATCACTGTTTCCCTGGCCCTCAGCCAGGGTGGCGACGCCGTTGTCGTGTGCGCGGTCGGCGTGACAGTCACTACTCACCCCCGCCGCTGCCTGTTCACTGCCTTCAACGCGACCACCATATACGTCCTTCTGCAAGAGTTGTGTTAGACTCGATTTGGAGGTGTCCATAGCATCTCGGTTTGTGCGTTCACGGTCCATCAACCGCTTCAGCTCCAGTAGAGCTGGGCTTCCCTTCGAGGCGCTCACAGCAAGACTGCATGAGTGGCTCACAACCGGTACAATGATGTCAACATCACTTGTCCGTAAAGCCTCCAACAGGAAGCGGGAGGTGATGAGTGCACCGCATCTGTCGACATCTACACCACCGCGACGACCACTGTCGTTATCGTTATCGTCGTCGGATCCGTGTGCCGTTTCTGCTGTCACCCGACTACCCGTATTCGGCTCAAAGTCGTCTCCGGAAACAAAGAATGAGGGAGGGGCCATTGTAAAGTTGACAACAATTTTTCGAGCCTTGTCCACTTGGGCTTCGCTGCCGTTCTCTCGTGCAGCCGCAGCACTAGCTGAGATGTGCTCCTTGTCGTTGTTGCCGTCATGCCGCATGTAGTATTCGCTACCGTATGCCCACTGTGCAGACTCGCTGGAGCCGATCATGACTGACTCGGTTGTGTCGCAGTCATGTTCGAGGAGTTCGCCCATTTCTATCTGGGAAAGAAGGCGCTGCGCCTGCTCCTGTGCGGAGGCGGCGGCTTTTCCCCCCGAGGAGGACGACTGACCCTCGTTCAGCACGTCTTCTTCATGGGGCCGCTTGAGGTCGTGATGGGCGGACATCGCGTCCACCAGGAAGCTACACGGTGCAGGACTGCGCTAGTGCCGCTGACGAAAACCGATCCCCCGCCGATTTTTTCTTTCCTTTGTAGAATTTTTTTCCGCTTCTTTATATAAATAAACGCGGTTGTGCGTGTCTTGGGGTGTTCGTACACACACCACTCACCCCCACCCACCCACAGACACTTGCCTTCTCTTCAATGATTTATGTAATTGCCTTTTGAACGAAAAGCAATGATTTTCTTTCAGTTGACAAAGGTGGATCAGTAGCGGGTATCCGACTCACAGGATTTTTTTTTTCAAGTATGTACGTTACCCACCCTCTCACTGCTTCTACACCCTCACATAAATATCAAGGCCAGCACGCGCTCTTCAGGATAGTTTCTGACCGGAGGGACGGATGCAGAGAAGGGCGCCATCGACAAGTGATTGAGAGAGGGAGAAGAAAGGGGGGGGGGACGAAATGAAATGATGCAGTTGGTGTCATGGTGCACCGAGTCGAGCCTCTGACAACCTTGCATGGGCTGTAGAGATCACTGAGAACGGGAGGAGCAGAGGGGGGGGGGAGGAGCATGCGCACATGTTTTCCTCGTTGAAAAAGGAAAGTACTGTGCACTCACTGTATTAGCCGACTCCAGTTACCCTGTTTTGTTAAACTCTCATTCACCCGTACCCCCAAAAGGCGTAGTGAATGACAGAACAGAGGCGAGAGAAATATACATATATATATATATATATATATATATACGTATATATACAAGCGTGCAGTAACTCCGGGGCGTTTCTGTAGGATTCAGATACCATACCTCATCTTCGTGAGATTCAAAGGAGTTTTAGAAGTAAGGAGACAGACCCGCCCACACCTGTGCACGCACCGTCAGGTGTAGACTTACATTAAATATAAAAATATAAATATATATGTGTATACGTGCGTAGAGGCACATAGGCGTACCCGTGGACACTGGAAGAGGTTCTTATTTTGAGCAACAGATAAGAACAGGGGGGGGGGGAGGAGGAAATCTGTCGGTATGCGTTTGTATATATATAAATATTATCGAAGATAAACACCTCGTTTTGCTTTCTTTTTTTTTTTTTGTTTTATATTGACAAATGTCGACACGATTCACGAGCGCATGTAAGGCTTTAGTTTAGTCATTCACACCCGTCGCACCACCCTTGAAGATCCGCGGGTGAGGGTGCGCGCTAATGCACTGTTTCGGCAACCTATAGAGTTCGATCTTTTTCAGACCATGTACACTGCTTTGTATGTCACGCCTTTTCCCTCTCTTTCCCACACCCGATGACATCAGGGTTTATCGAATTCAGTCTCTTCAGGGGCCTATATTATTATACGAGGCTTTCCCCAGAGTTGTATGCAAATATATGCATATTATATATATATATATATATATATATGCATATATTGATATATACTGGGAGGGGTTCTTGTGTGTTATAAGCATATTCAGGTAAATGCAAAAAAAAAAAAAATCACTTCCTGCTTCGGGGAAAAGTACCGGATAAAGATGATTCGGTATGTGTTTGTTTTCTCGTCACTGCGGCAGCAGCACGCATGTGCTATGGGGCCCTCTAGGCTTGCTTTCGATTCTTCGAGGTGCTAGTCAGGGTCATCATTGGTGGTTGTGGTACGGAGAGTCATGGGTGTCTTCCCAGGGCTTTCACTGAATACTTCACGACAGGCGAGGGCACCTACTTGGGAGGGTGCGAGAAAAAAAAAAGCAGTTTTTCTCTTCTTCCTGTGCATTCGCACCCGCTTACACCTTACGCACTGCCAGTGTTATGCACTTCTCCACGTCAACGATTCGTGCAGTGTCACGAGGTATGTCATAGCTATCGATTGGGTGTGCCACTCACGGGACCAACACACGTGCCCACATAGCAAAAGAAGTCACTGTTGGGGTCAATGGGTGGGGATGACAAAGTAGCCGGCTGGCCATCATTTCGCCCACTCCCCCCCTCCCTCGTCACCTTTCCGTGTGGAGCTGAGGGGTACGAAGTATCAAGTTGCTTCGAAGGATCTGCGTCATTCATGTGTGCTTGATATCGCCGACAGGACTGGGTCTTTCCCTCTTTGTCGGAGTATGAGACTACACAGGTTTCCTTCGTCACCAAGGGCTAGGAGAGCTCGACACCGAGAAGGATACATACTCGTTATGTTACCACCCGACCTGCACTAAACCTCGAGGTCGCGGCTTGGTAGCCGGCATTGTCACGGCTCGAGAAATGTGTGGGTGTGGTAGGGAGGGTCCCCCGCACACAGACATACACACTTTTTTCCCTTGGGAACATGCGGCCAATCTCTGGCATGCAACATGAGACGAGCACCACTACTGCCCCCTACCTTGCCACATTGCCATTGCGCGATGTAGGTAAGAAGAGGTGGTGGTGATGGCGGCTTACATATGCGTTTGCGGCAGTGGTCCACTGCGTTGCCCTGAATGACTGCCTCCGACCTCCAAATTTGGTTACTGCTCCCCCCCCCTGCCAGCCAGCCAGCAGTGGTGTGTGTGTGTGTGTGTGTGAGGTTCATTTTCCCCGCTCGCAATGAAATCATCATAATCACGTAGACCACGTTGCCAAGTCTACAAACCGCTGATGGGCATCGAAGCGACCCCATTTTGGGATCACATTGCTGAGATCACGCAAAAAATTCCCTAACGTTTCTGTATTGGTGTGCGGAGTGGATACATACCGCTTTAAGCAGTTGGCTCCGGCGTTGGCGAAAGGGAGGCAAGGGGGAGGGGGGGGGGAAGAGCACTCGATAGTCCTTCGAGGCTTCCTTCCCTTCTCTCCTTTTTTTTTGTTTGTGAGCAACTACTCCATATCCTCGCCGATAGCCTGCCCCACGGTCCGACAGCTACATCTTCGTATAGGATCACTTCACCCTAGATGTCCGGCTGTCCCGCTCGGGTGAGTGCCGCAGTGGCGCTTCGTCATTGTCGGGCGCGGTGGTCTTGCTTTGGCGCTTCGCCTCTCCGGCTTTCTCCCGCAGGACGCGCAGTGACTGTCGGTCCCACATGTTGTACAGAAGCGTGGCCAAGAGAAGCAGAATGACCCCACCGACTTTTTGCCCAATACTGCTGCTGTCGTCGAAGACGTTCCACTGCGGGATGATGATGATCACCAGAGATGTGATGGGGCCTGCGAGCTGCAAAACTACCGAGGCAAGTGTCGGGCTTTGCTCGTTGAGGTACGTACAGCCAACAAAGCTCATCGCGAATCCCATGGTGAGAAGGAGTCCGTGGCGGACATGAACCCAGGAGGAAAATATGAAGTCCATGGAGTTGCGGAGCCCGTGCCACGCGTCCAACGCTGACGTGGACGGTCCGAAGTATGGGATGGCATCCACTGGGAACACCACAAAGGAGATCAGCAACTGGAACACCATCCCCACAACGAGCAACACTACTTTGGCGGCGTTGTCGTCAATGTTCTGCTTGCCCCACTGCCGTCGCAACAGCAGCTCTTCTGATTGTGATAACACATAGTCTTCGTCGATTTTTTTGTCATGAGAAAAGAAAGGGTCTTCCTCAGAGTTGATCACACACGCTTCGACTCCTGTTACCGATCTCTTCGGGTACTGAGGACTCACTCCATTGGCAGGATCGACCTTTCCTAGAGACTTGGTGGAAGCTGTGACGCCTTCCACCTCCTCGATGAGGGCATCGTTGCGTGGGTCTTCGCATTGCGCGTTGTGGCTGTTTTCCTGCCATTTCAGATTACCTGACGCGTCCGCATCGCCGTTGTGCTTTATCGCCTCACCATTTGCATTCCCCTGCTCCTTCAGCGCCACCGAGTCGAGGTACAGACGCTGAACCACACACCAGAGGCCGAAGATGATCGTGCTCACAAGGTAGAGGACCGCCCAGGCCGCCGAGGCCTTCCTGCCCTCCGTGTTGGGGTGCAGGAATGCTGACAGACTTGAGAGCAGAATACCTGCAACAAACATCACTACAGACGCGATAAAGATCAGAGACAGATAGTCGCGCTTGCGCTCAACAGGAATAAAAACGACTGTCCAAGCCTGCGCGCTGAATGGGATGCAACATAACAGCACTGCTTGCACAAACTCCGGGGTGTATAGAATGGCATAGAGCGCCATCACACTGCTAATGCCGTTCGTCGCACCCGAGGCGAAGAGCAAAAAGAAGCGGTACCAGGGTCCACCGATGCGGTTCCGATCTGTCAGCACGTGCCACAGTGGGCGCGGGCTGTAGGCGACGGAGAAGACAATAAAAAGAAATGAGAAAAGAAATACGAGGAATATCATCGTGACCACCTGAATGGCAATTGGTTTGGTGTTATATTTAGTTTCATCCGGGGGGAACTGCGTGATCCAGAAATTGTAGGCAATCAGGATAATGACATTGCCCACAATGACGAAAAAAGTACACAGCACAGCGAGGAGGAAGGCGATATCAAATTGAATGTTGCGGATACTCTCAACGGCACTCTTCCATTCCGCCTTCACAGACCGCCAGCCCTCTTGGCAGGATGAGCGCACACGGTCGAACATGAATGTCACTTGGGGAGGGGCCAATGGGGGCGGGGGGGGATTGTTGTTGTTGTTGTCTTCAAACTGCAGTTTGGTGCGCCAAGCGGGGGGAAGGTTAGTTGCCAATTGGAAAGTGTGCCAATAAAGCTGTTTGCGCGTAGGGTGGTTAGGGGTGCGTAGGAGTGTGCGCCTGGAGGCTTGTGCATGTGTATATAAAGGTCGAGCAATGCGGAGAGGGAGGGGAGAAGAGAGGAGGAGTGCTGTGCGTGGGCTATACGTTACCTTTCGATGGGTGCTTGTATCCATAGGGTTCGATGCATTACATATACTCATGACACTAACAGTTTTTCTTCTTCTTTTTTTTTTTTTTGCCAGGGGGGATGTGTGCAACCGACGGCGCACTACAGAGGCAAGTCCAATTCTTTTTGTCCCGTGCAGTGTTAGGGAACGGGTCCATGTTCGAGCGTGAGGTAGAGTGTGAGGGGACTTCGTGTTTCATTGCCCTGCTGAATATCTTCTACACCGATATTGGCACTTCCGAGTGCGTCTGCAGCAAGGCTTCTTCGTAATCTTTCGCCTCCTCTCCTCCTCCTCCATATGCTCTTCTCCTTTGCACACGCATGCGCATTCCCGTGTGCTGACGACGACAAAGGATCGCAGCACATCAGCTCTGGTCGTACGCAGCTCTCCGCTTTGGATCTCGCAGCACGCGGTAGGCCTCATTCACTTTGGCCATCACTTCATTCGAGCCTCCAACGTCGGGGTGCTGCTTCATTACGATTTGGCGATACGCGCTGCGGATTTCGTTGACGGACTCATCGCCGTGCAGCCCCAACGTACCGTAGTACCCGAGCGGGTCAGCCACCGTACGCGATGAGAAGGTTGAGGACGATGTCGTCGAGTCGGATCGATGTCCCTTCGGGTCTGCATGGCGCCGCTGCTGATAGGAGTGGGTGTCCCAGTAGGTGGAGGAGCGGTACTCCTGTTGGATGCGCTGGGAAGAGGCCGTGGGTCGGAACCCACTTTGATCGAGCCCCAGGTTTTCCGAACGAAGCCGTTCCCGGCTCCGGCGGTTCCAGTTGCGTCGCGCCGCTGGGTACCAACGGGCCGCGAAAAACGCGATGTAGTAGGTGGCCACAGAGGCTGCCGACCCAAATAGGAGACCTGCAACTTTGTTTGGCACAAGAAGTAATGTGGCGGCCACAGTAGTCAGGGCCGTCACACGAGCCACGTACAGCGAGTTGAGCAGGTACGGACCGCGGACCTGGCCGTTAAGGCCCGACACATACAGCGTGTAGCGATCGGCGTCGTAGTCTGCCTTCACCACGAAGCATGGCACAAATGTTGGGGTGACCTCGTCAATGTGAAGACTGAATGTTTTGAACTCGACCGATACTGAGTCAGCGGAAGGGTGAAAAGATTTGACCAATGTGCAGGCCGTCTCCTCTGCCTGCCCTCGCACTTCCATCTCTACAAACTTCATCATTGTTCCAGTGGACTGCTCGAAGAGGTTGATGATTGCCCCTGTTGTATCTATCTCGTGCATCTTGCGGAGTGAGTAACATAGCTCATCAGCTCGCAACGCTTGATGAACATGGTCGATGTTGTACTTGTAGCCGGCGTATATCTGTGTCTTGTTCTCCTCGAAGACACTATCGAGTGTTTGCAGGGACGTGCTCACGTAGCGGGTTGAGCTGTGGGTGCCCTTCCCATCGTTGGAGGTCGAGTTGACGCTGTACCTCACATGCCCAACAAAGGAAGCGTGTATGCGCCCGCTACAGAGGTAAAAGGGCAAAAATTCTTTTGATGGAGCACCTAATCCTAGGTAGTCCAGCTGTGCACCAAACCAGCGCCGGCCATATTTTTCTCGTATGCGACGGATTGCGTCGTCAGAGGAGATATTAAAGTTAGCACCCCTCGGGGTATGCACTGTGTAGCACAGCGCGCGTGTTCGGAGAAACATCTCGAGGCCAGCCACTTCCCGAGGCTACGCTGTGCTTTGACGATTGTGTGTGTGTGTGTGTTTGTTGTTTTTTTTTCCCTTCTCTCACTAGGCAGTCGGTTTCCTTTCTGGTATTGGTAGCTTGCCGACCCGATATGCGAGGAGAGCTCCTCAGAGTCGAGGAGAAAGGGGGAGAGGAAGGGAAGGAGGGAGGGACAGTCGATGACAAAGCGGGAGCGAGAAGCAACAGCAAAAATTGAAAATAAGACGCATGTGTGTTTGCGCATACATCCACCATACGATAGCAGCAGCAGCAATGCTGCTGCCGTGCTGGGGTTTTGCTAGTGAGCGCCTTACGCCTGGCGTGAACACAAAGAATAAGGCACGGGCTGTATTTCTCAGTAGCGGGTACCGCGGCCTGGGTGTATGCAGAGGCTCACAGAGAAGGCAAATATATATATATATATGCGCAGAGCACCATCACACAAAGGGTGGGGGGAGGGCAATGACAGACGGGATCAGGCAGGGAGAGACATTGTAGGTCAGGGCCACGCATTCAGTGTGCGTGTGTGGTCAGAGGGTCCAGGTCGATTTTCCCTCTCGTCCCCGCGAACGCACCAAATCGAATTACAATAATTCGCCACTAAGCGTCTTTGATGTAGCGTATGAGCGTGCTTCAAGGCGGTGCGCGAGGGCGCTACGGTGCCGGGGGAGGGGTGGTGATCGGCGGCAGTGATTTGTGCAGGGTGTATCTGTTTTCGAGACTCACCGACATACAACACGTTTTTTTTTCTTTTTTTTTGAAATATATAGTGTGTGTTCTGAAGGGGGAGGGGGGAACAGTGGAGAGGATGCAGTTGCAACTTTACTGGTAATGTGCGCCTACCCACCCGACGCCACGAGAGGATTGGCAGACGTCTCGCTGCTTCTCACCTTCACCACATCTCACATCACGCATCCTTTAGCTTCTGCCATACGAGGCGAAAAAGGAGCAACCACCACCACCACCACCTCCACCACAACAAAAAAATATACTCAGTGGTTACGTTTGCGCACACGCACCCAGGTGCGAAATTGTACCACGTCGACAAGAACAGCGTCGCCCATGACAGCATCTGCGCACCTTTGTGGACCATCCGCAGCACTGGTGTCTGTCTCCGCTTCAGCTGCCGAGGAAATATCCTTCTCGAACGCGCGGCTCGTTGATGGGTCTGTGGTTTCCACCCCGGTTGTCCTCGCTTGCTTTGATTCCCAGAACATCTCCACCGTGGGCGTTTGGAGGATTCCTTCATCCTTCACTGCGTGCCCGGCCAGGGGTCGGACAGAGCGACGCTGCCGGCGCCCTGTCCCTGTAGCAGTGTCGACCGCTTCATCCTCGTCCGTATCCTCCTCGCTTCCTTTGCGTGCGGCGGCGCCGACTCGAGCAGGGGGCACCTTGCCGCCGTTACTGCCTATCGCTTTCTCTACCGGTGTAGGCTCTGACGACTTTGCCGGACTCGAATCGTTCTCAGAGGACGTCGGAGGCAGCAGCGGTACAGCGTTGAAGTATACCGTTACTTCCTCCATCAAAGAAAGGGTGCGACGGTCGCGTTGTTTGCCAATCACCATCCACTGCTCCGGGTTGTACTTGAGACGTATAAAAAAGTTTTCCTCCATACCCGCGTCCTCTGGCCAGTTTTGGGCTTGTGGTTGAAGGCGCACACAAAAGCGTACTGGCTCCCCTGCCACGAAGACGAAGTCAGAGGGCGGGTCCACTATAGCGTTCCCAAAAAGCGACGCGGTTGCACCCGGCTTGGTGTCGCCGTCAGCAGTCCCACCACAGATGCTCCAGTGGTTCTGTGGTGTGCCATGGAAGCTGCTCGAGAAACTCGAGGGGCTACTCGGGTGGGGTGCAGCTGTGGTTGGTGCTAGTGAATGAATGACGTGGCGCGGTAGAGGTGCTCCCGTACCGGCGCTGTTGTTCAGAGAGAGCGGTGTGGATGGCGGCTGGGCTACGTAGTTTGTCGCCGCACCGAAGCGCATCGTCCAAGGGGATTCAGCATACATGACTATGCTAAATACGCAGAGGTGTTTCGAGCGAAAGGTTGCTACTGGACCCCATATTGTGTTACATGTTTCCTCTAGGTGGCGTAGGGTGACGGTGTTGAAGTGGACGGCGCCGGACGTCGTTGTCTGGCTCATCATTCCGCTGCTTCTGCTCACAGTGCTTCGGCGGCGGGCGTGGTCGCGGTCGCCGGGGCTGCTACTGCTGCTGCTGCGAGAGGCAGAGACACTGCGTATGGACCGCGCGGCTGCTGCTGCTGCGGTTGTCTGGGCACTGAGCGGTGGGATCGCGCTCTCGCTCGATTCGGATGTATCCAGAACCATTTCGTTGTGAAGAACTTCGACGCTCTCTGCCGTGATTTCAGTCGGCGGCAGTTCCACCGTGCGCAGGACGAGTCGGTCCTCGGGCGGTGTTGTCACGAACGTTCGATACCAGCTGGAGTAGAGGACCTCCATTTGCACTTGATGCGTGCACTCTGGTTGTGCAGGGTGAAAGGATGCGATGAGGTCCAGCTCGTAGAGAATGCTCAACTCTTCCTGCGGCTTCCACTCCCTAAAGAGGAGCTCGTTGTACACCTCGCACACGCGCACAATCTCGTACGATGGCTCCGCATCGAGAACGCGAAGCACAGCGCCGCGCAGCCAGAGCGAGGTGCTCGTCAGTAGATTCCTCATTTTCACCAGACAGTACACACGCCCTTGAAAATGTTTGAACGCGTAGTCAAAATGAATAGCGGGCTGGAAAGGAAACACCGCGCTCAGTGTGGTTGTACACGGCTCATCACCGCGGACGCAGGTGAAGGAGATTCGCGCTTGGTTCGCTGCAACCGCAGCAGACGGCGCGGGGTCCTCCTCCACCCCTCTTGCAGATGTCACGGTTTCTGGTCGCGGACTCTCAAGCGCCTTCGTCGGGATCGGTGTGGAGAGGAGTGGCAACAGTGGCAAGCGTAAACGCATATGTGTGATAGCGCTCCCATCCTTCTCCGAATCGGTGTCGTCGACAAAAAATCGGATCACTGTTTCACGCGGTGGGTCGGCTGGCACGCAGCTTTCTGCGCGAAGCTGCGGCGTGCGCGCGGTCATGGTGTCGCTTTTCGTTGAGTCCGTCCACTGCAGCTCCGGTGCAGGGGGGTCCTTCAGGAAAGAACGGAGGTGAATGGGCACTACGGTGCGCGCGGCAGTCAGAGCGGATGCTACCGTCCTTACCGTGTGCGATGGTGCCGTCCCACTCCTGTCCTCCTGGATGACCGTGTCAGCGTGCACCAGCACGAGCTCCATGACACCCTCAGAAACCTTGTGTAACAAGGACGGCACAGGTGTCGTTGCGGCTTCGCCCAGGATGGCTGGGAGGCCGAAGTTGTGTACCGAGGCAGCAACACTGCGATTCCCACGTAAGTCACCACCTATCTTATCGTTGCCCGTTGCGGCGACTCTGCCTGGTGCGCCACCCTCTAAGGAGCTAGGAGGTGCTTTGGAGGGGCGGCGAGTGCGAGGAAGAGTCTGCTGCTGCTGCTGCTCCTGCTGCTGTTGTTGTTGCAGGGAATTCTGGTCCATCGGCGCCTCCACTGTGGCGGTCGTCTCTGTCAGCTCGAGTGGGTTGCTTAGACGCAACGATCTGAATACAGATTTGTAGCGTGCACTGCGCCCTGCTGTGCCGGGGCGAAGCGGCTCTGGAACATCGCCAAATGACATAGAGGATACATACCCTGGTGCAGGTGATCTCGGTGGCGCGCCCCCCCGTCGAGTTAAGGATAGTGAGTCAACCGGTTGCAGGGTCCGCAGGGAAAAGGAGCTGCTCAATCCTAGCAGAGTACTGCTGTTGACGCCACCGGGTACAACTACGCCGGAGGGGGCACTGCCGTGTCCGACCATGCTGAAGTTCAAGAGAGAAGCGCCTAGGGTAGAGCGCGCCATCGCTGATGCTGCCGCGACGCTGCTCCTGGGGCGGTAGACGTTTGGGGTTCCAATCACCACCGCACCGAGAAGGCGCAGTGTGCTGGGGGGTGTGTGTGCTTCGTTTCCCTTGCGTTGAAACTCGTCATCTCCGAGGGAAGGAGGCAGCCGATTACGTGACGTGTGCGGGTACGACACGTTTTGACGTGGGAGTCCCTCACTGCGAATTTCGGCTCCGCGGGGTAGAGGCAGCCAACACGTCGCTGGAAAGTAGTTTGGGGCAGGCTGAGTGCTTTCTCCGCCGGTTCGACCAGGTGAGAGCGGCAAGAACAGACTACCGGGAGTATTTTTATACGAGCAGATGCACTCGGCGGGTGAGCAAAGACTGTTTGCCTCAGCAAGGTTGCCTTGCTTCCCTGGTGCTGCACCAAGCCCTCTCCCTAACGGTACGTCTATGTAATGGGTTGAGGTCACACTACCCAGCCCGTCCGCAGACGCCGCCGTAGGTGCTGGTGCACCGATGGGGAGAGGGTCTTCCAGCTCCACATCTAACGTCACGTAATCAACGCTATCCGCAAAGCAGTGGGCCTCCTTGGGAAGGTGAAGTTGAAGATGAACGCTGCTGCGCGGCTGCGGTACCCTCAGCAAGGGAGAACGGCCCACTGGCTGGTACAGAGGTTCCGCAATGAGCCGCGCTGGAATCTGCGTGGAGGGGGCGTACCAGTCTGAAACATTCGGAAATAATGTCCACCTGGTTGGGTCACCACCTCTGCCACTGGTGTTGCTCTGCGGATAGTAGGATAGCCATATGCTGCCGTTGCACAGGCGCAGACAGCGCAGACGATAGAGGCCCGCGTGGCATACCGGAAAGGTGAAGACCACGCGGAGATGGTGTGTCTGCCCGTCGTAATATACAGCGTCGGCGCCACAGATGCTCACTTCATGCGTGACCTCGTCCTCGTCGCTCCAGTCTTTGCGAGACTCTAGCGTAAGCTGAAATCTAGCCTCGGGTTTCGCCTCGAGCGTCCCTCTTGTCTCCTCTGCGGCCCCAGGGAAGGCCGGACGTGCCAGGGGGTCAATGACACACCAAGCCACAACGCTGATTTGCACAACATCGTTGACGTTTGCCTTCAACACGCCACGCGAGACGGTGCCTGAGCGCTCCTTGATCGCAGCGACTCTGTCCTCCTTAGAGTCTGGAGTGATGGTGGTTGGTGCCTTGTGATCTACCTTCACCATGAATGAGGACGAGAAGTGCTCTAGCGGGTATTCGCAGGGTTCCCCCTCGAAGATAGTTCCTATTACCAGTGTGTCGATCCAGAGCAGCTCCCGCCACCGCTCCACCATCGGGCGCGGGGAGAAGAGGTGCTTGTCAAAACAAAACTCTATAACATCCTCGGTAGCCACGCCGCCGCATCCGCTGCTGCTCAGCAGCTCCAGAGTACACTCGCGGTAGAGGGCGTAGTCGGCGCTGGTGGGGAACACGCAGAGCCAGCGCTCCGATTGCGGCTCGACCATCGCTGTCGTACGGCTCGGCGAGACCAGCCCGGCACTCCGCATGAGCCGCTCTCGCGCCTCCACGTAAAGGCGGCGCACAAACAGTTCGATCTGCCTCCAGCCACGACGGTTGGTGCTCGGCAGCAAGCGTTCCGATACGATGTTGGCTGTCACGTTGGGTTGGTCGATGAGGAAGGTTACAGCGAGTTGGGCGTAGAGGTCTTGTTCACGACGCCGCTGCTCTCCAATGCGCAGGGATAAGGCGGCCATCATTGTGAGCACCCGCCATAGACCCAATGCCTTTTCAGGTGACGACAACTCCTCGACATTCGAAAATAAAAACGATGGCGCCGCAGTGCCTTCACTTTTATCGACATCGGAATGACCTGGTTCACCCTGATTCCTTGATGCCGCGCCAGCGGTGAGAGATACCGGGTAGCTGAGATGGCCGTAGCCAAGATCCTGCGCGACGGCCGCTAGTGCGTCTCTAGCCTTCTCTAGAAGACTTGCTGCTTCCACACAAATTTGTCGTATGTGCCGTTGATGCTGCTGGAGAGCCCACATCGCCTCTGCATCGCCATCAGTGAGTGCGTCACGCATAGCTTGCACACTCTCCAGCGATTCCTGGGCCACCGTGTCCTGTGGGAGCAACCCAGTCGATATGGCGAGATCAATAAGATGAGTGGTTGCTGATTCCACGGTGTCCTCGCAGCTCTCCAGCAGATAGTTGAGCCCTCCATTGCACACAGTTGCCTCCACGTTCCTCCTCGAGTCTGCCTCTGATGGAATGCCAGCGTGCGGTCCCGCCAAGGCAGAAGCGGTAGGCTCGGTGATCAAGTTGCCTACTTTCCTTCCAACCGAATCCTGTCGCGCCGCACTTTGACCCTCGCTGGCGGTGGCCGCAGTAAAGGATAGGTTCGTGATGGAGTAGCGGACTCCATTTCCCACGAGTGTGGGCAGGCCGAGCTGAGCGGGGTCGGCGCCGGACACGGGCGCCATGCTTATTACCTTTTCATTGTCTGCTGCCGTGCGGAGTATAGGGGAGAGAGAATTCGATGTCGCTGCGGATTCTTGTGATAGGCGATCATGGTCGCGGTTATCGCTGTGGTTGCTTAGATTTGCAGTCGCCGTGCAAATGGCCGCCCGCGTCTTTGTGGGGGAGAGCGATACCGGGGATATCATGCGCACCCTGCTCGACTTCTCCGCGATGAGGTCGGGTGGTTGATCTCGCTGTGGTGGTGTGGTACCCGTGGCAGTGGTGGCTTCACGTCGTGAACGGCACAGTCCGCTCGCCGGCCACCACAGACGGAGCCCGGACAGGTAGCACTGAAGCAGAAAGAACTGCTGGAAGGTGGAGAAGTTGAGGGATGAGGATCTGTGCCGGCCGTCCGCTGCCTTCGTCGATGATACCGCAGTCGAAGGGCTCTCTTGCGGATTTGCGGTGGACCACTCATCGAATTTCTCCTGTGTCACCTGCATAAACGCTTGATAACGAGTCATCGCTGCCGTGGTGTCACCCAGCAGCAAGGAGCACGTCATTTCTGCCGCAGTGATGAGCAACAGACCGTCAAGCAGCTCAGCCCCCGCGCTCAGTCCTTTCGGATAACCGGATCTGCTCTGTTCCCAGTCGGCGTATCTGTTCGTGTCGAACAAGTTCGGTACCTGCCCCAGTCGCTGCAGTGTCTCGACAGGCGTGCGCATAAAGTTGTAGTCGTCGGAGCTGTTGTAGTACTCAAGAAAAAGCCGCTCCAGTACCGCGCGAGCGTCGAACACGAGACCGTACTGCAGGTAGTGCACGGCGAGGTCGAATCCACAGCGCCAGAACTCCTGCACACTCCAATACTTCTGTGCCTCCGGTGGCGATGGGGAAAGGGGACCACCAGCTGGTGGTTGCTGCAGAGTCCTTGAACACGATGTGCTGCGGTCGATGCGCGGTCCTGTGGCGGAGACAGGTGCCCCTGGCGTGGTCCAAGGGTCCTGTGGGGACCGTCGTTTTCGCGCCGCACACGCCTCAAATCCCTGACGCAAGCGTGCACCGTGTGTGAGGAAAGCAGACCGCAGCCGCTCGAGGATACGCAACAGCGTTTCGTTCGGCATGTACGCACACATTTGCTGGGGAAGGAACTTCACATCGCGGAGCTCCTTGTAGTACTTGCGCAGTTGCGCTGCAGCAGCATCTACCCTTGCCTGACTGACGGCCGGCGCAGAAGCGGCCGAGCTCCCTATGGAGAGTCCGGCTTCCTTGGTAGTGGGGACGGGTGACTTCGAGACGGCGGCTAGCGATTGGCCACTACTCTGCTGTGCCTCCTCTGCGAGTCGAGAGGCTTCTTCGGCAGCGGCGATGAGGTCGCTATGCACCAACAGAACCAGACAGTCGTCTCCTTCACCTTTGCGCATCAAGGCGGCACGCCAGTCCTGTGCGATCTGCGCCACTACTGCTGGCTTCGACTCCAACTCGTCGACAGCGTAGATGAGCAGATGCAGTGCTGAGGTGCCACTTGCTACATTCAAAATATCGGTGGTCTTCGCCAGCTGAAGACGCACTCGGCTGCCTGCTAGGTATGAACCGGCATTCGGTGTGTTGATGGGGGGCGGCACGGAGCTGTTCAGCGGAGCAGTGAAAATCTTGTCCTTCGAAGGGGTAGCGCTATACGTTCTCCTGTTCATAGGCATCGTAGCCGGGACAGTCGGACCAAACACGCGCTCCACTGGGACCCCTTGCATGAGTTGACGCTGTAAGTCCCGCAAACACCACTCGACAATTGCTGGGGTAGCCAGGAGCTGGTGATGGGCGTTTGTGTGCCGCACAAAGCACGTGATGAGGGCAGGAGGGAGGTGGAAGTGCATGTCTACTAGATTACGGGGAGGGGTGGACGTGGAGGACGCGTCGGTGAGGGCCAAAGGGTCATCCGCACAGTTGGAGGTCGTCACTGTGGGTGCCGTCAACTCCGCGTTGTGGGTGGTCAGACAAGAATGCTCAAAGGTTTTACATCCCTTCAGCGATGATGGGGCTACTTTGGAGGGGTGGGGGCTGCTGTGGGCCATCGGAGGGTAACTGGGAAACATTTTTCGGCAGTCAGAGTCGAAGTTCAGTCAGTTGAACCTTCTTTCTGGGCGTATATATATATATATGTGTGTGTGTGTGTGACGCAGGGCGATAATGCGCCCGCAATATGATATGCGTGTCTTCTAGAATGTGCGAGACAACGCATATGTTCTTGATATATATATATATATATTTACGGTTGCCACAGTACACGTGAATGCTCGAGTTGCAGCCGTCAACGCACAGGGGAGACCGACAGATGGAAAGAAAAGGACAACTGAGTGAAGCAAACGCGTTGTGCACGGCGAGGCGCATGTTGCCGTAACGGTGAGGAGGGGAGACCGCGCAGGACTAGTTCACGCAGTTAAATAGAAGATGCATGGATTAGCTGACGGCGCACGATCGAGAGTGGTGATGGAGAAAGAGGGGGGCGGGGGGGGGGGGGAAGGGCACTTCCTCGCCCATCGGCGCGTTCCCACAGTGGAACGATCTCTGCGATAATATCTTTGGGTTTTCGCAGCACTTTACCCATTGCCTCCGCCCTTCTCCTTCAATATATATATATATATATATATTATATATACACACACACATATATATATATATACACACACACATATATATATATATTATATATACACACACACATATATATATATATACACACACACATATAAATAATGTATTTACTAATTGGTCACCTCATCTCCCACAGGGTGCTAGATTTTCACTGCGGCTTCTACAAGGTATGCACCGCTCTCCGGGTCTTGACCGTGTATCGAGCACAACTCCAGCTCTGGTATCTCAAACAATTGTCTGCCATCTTCGCCTGCACCAATGACAGCGTTGGGAAAGGCTTCTATGATAGGCCGGGCATCGAATGGCCGACGTGCCGATGGGCATCTATCCCATTGTTTCTTCATGATCGTCGCGTGCAGCACCCGACGCGACTTGTCTGCCTCTTCGGGGTCGTCAATGATTTCGGCGAGGCTTTCATGTAGGGTACGTTGCAGCTGCTGCACTGTGGCAAGCCCGGCCGCGTCGTCGATGCCCAGGTACACAACGCTCGCCTTCTCTGGATTCTGCCCCTCGTTTTTCCCGCTCTTTGAGAAAACACGAAGTCCTCCCCCAAGCCGTACGAGAGGGTGGCGGTGCCTCAAGGGAAGGGACGTGTTTCCGCTCAGCGCGTACGTTGTGTCTTCTGATGCGACCCACTTGGCCTTTGTTGCTTCCCAGGCTGCGGTGAAGGGACCCCGCAGCAGTTCCTTGGCGAACTGGACGTCTTCGCGGCGTGGTAGTGATAGCAAGAGTAGGGTCATGTGAAGCTTGGCAGCGCTGGTCACGAGCTCAGCTGCAGCTGTGGACTTTGAGGCCAGTGGGACACTGCTTGGTTCGGTGCCAGTAGATCTTCCGGTTGCAGTCATGTTCACTTGTTGAGCGGACTCGGCGTGTCGGGCGGTAATGTAGGTGCGTAGGTCCTCCAAGAAGCGTTCGGCATTCGTTGTCACCGCGGGCAGCTTCCCCAAGGGAATCGACACAAAGTGCGTGAATCCTTCGTTGAACTTCTTCGCGCTCGCTGAGTTCTGCTGCTGTTTCGGCGTTGGAGTCGACATCACCGTCGGCCTCGTCTCATTTTCGGTGTCACCGCCATCGCATTCGGGCCGGTTGCTCAATGCCCTTTCCCCATCACCTTGCTCCAGAGCCGCTTCCACGCTTGACGAGGCAACAGCGGCGGTGGCTCGATGTTGCGAAGCTGCAAAAGTACGCCCAGCCAGAGTGTGCGACTCCGTGAAGACGCGGTATGCTCGCTTTGTGAGAGAGGTCTGTAGCACACGAACACCGACATCTTCGCTGTTGCCCGGACGCAGCACGAGCAGTCCTTCTACTGTTTTTTTTTTTGACTTTGCGGCACTGCTGCTATCACGAGAAGAGCTGGTAGTTGCGACGTTATTGCAATACCCGGGCTCTGGGGAGAGGCAGACTTGGCACACGTGTCGTATGTCGGTGCTACGTTCGCCACAAGCGACACACTTCCATCCGTATCTGTGCGGCCGTGTGAGGGCGATGCGGTGCTCTTTCGGACCGCGAGATTCGCCAGACACTTGTGAGGGATTTTCGTTTGTTTCAGCGTCCCTTTTTTTCCCTTCCTGTACGACTGCTTCACCTTCCTTCACCATCGTCTGAGCCGACCAAAACGGTGTCATAACGTGCGCCATGCCGTGCAATCACACATAAGAGCTCTGTTGACCCCTTCCTTCCTCTTGTGCTGTTATTGGGGTGATGTGCGCGTGGTCGAGGGAAATACGTTTTTTTTTATTTAAAAAAGATTTATATGGCGTAGTGGCGTCAGCGTGTACAGAACCGAAGACGATGTGGAGGAGTGCTCTGTGCTCACAGTTTGGATAGTACACACACACACACACACACACAAAGACCGGTACTCTTGAAGCCCGCCCTCCCCAATCCTCAAAGAAAAAAAAAAAGAGAAACAAAGAGTGGGGAAAAAAAACAGTTGAGAAGGAAGGGAAGTCTAGGAAGGATACGCCATGCATAATATATATATATATATATATATATTTGTGAGCGAAAAGGACGGTCTGTGTATTTGTACTTTATTTTTCTTAGAGAGGGAGGGGTGGGGTGGCATTAACAGAAGCGATGGTCGCAGGGCACCTATTCTCAAGTTTTTAAACTCGAGATAGCCCCCATTTTTTCCTCCCAATCGTGCGACACGTGGCCTTCCTGCCCCCCCCCTCCCCCCTCTCCTTCTGCATCATCACACTTGCGCTGAGTGGTATATTGGAAAAGAGCGAGGGGCTGTGTCTTTTTGTCATGGAAGGCGACACCAGAGACGCGCATGGGGGCACGTGCTCCTTGTCACCACCACCACCACCTCTCCCACAGCTTTTTTTTGTTTTTCTTTTCATACTGTTACTGCGATCCATCATCGTCGACGTCGACAGCGTGCGCAGGGGAGCTGCCGGGGTGGTAGCGAGCGTATGGTTGGCGCGCAAATGTGCGAGATATGCTGTCGGCGTTTGATGTGACGGAGTCGACAACGCGTGGGGGTTGGTCTCTCTTCGCGTGCTTCATCTCGAGGTTATCGACCGAGTCCTGATCAGAATCAAGTAGCAGCGTTGCCGCCTGTGGCGTCATGTATGTCGCGTGGGCGTTTCCGTTGCGGCTCATTGCTTCCCTCACCAGGTGGGCATCTGAGCCACCGACGAGCTGCACTGGCGATGGGGCGAAGCGGTCACCGTTGTCCCCCAACCGGGAGGGAGAGGGAATGTGCTGCCGGTGATCATCGCCAAGGCTGGAGTTCTTTGAGCTCGCACCGTTCACCCTCGATTGTACGCGGCCGGTGATAGGGTCCACGTGGAGACCCATGACAGTGAGAAGGCGGGCCAAATTTGGATCTGTTCCAGCTCTTGACCGAATAATATCATCTATCATACTTGTAAGCGACTTTGACTGTACTTGCAGCTGGGCTGCCTCGTCCATCCGCTGTTGCTGTTGCTGTTGCAGCCCCGTCGCCCGCCGGCTCTCGGCATCCTCGTCATCGGCGGTGTCGAACAGTCGACTGCGACAGTAGTCATGATAAAAGGCTTCTTCGGCCTCACCGTACTGATCGTCCAAGTCGTGTTCCAGAAACACCCCGTACTGTTGCGCGTAGAGCATGTCCACCTGCACAACACTGAGCATCGGGTCCTGCTTCAATGCCTCTTGCGTTGACATCACCTGGGCGCGAGTTGCAGATAGCGGCTTGCTGAGGAGCTGTGCAGATTTTGTGAGGAGGGAAAAGAGTTCACGGAGGTGCATGCCGGAGAGTCCATCGCGCTTGACGGAGGACTCCTCGATGACAGTCTTAAACAGCCACTCCTTCGCCAACTTCTGCACAAAGATGCTATACTCCAGCATCGGGTAACACATGAGACGATACACATACACAGGGCGTGTCTGCCCGTATCGATACGCGCGGCCAATCGCTTGTTGGTCATCTGCTGGGTTAAAACTTGTGTCGAGAAGGATGACGCGCGTGGCGGCCGTGATTGTCACACCGACACCTCCGGCCTTCATGCTTAACAGAAAGAGATCTGGACCATCGGGCCGGTCAAAGTCATCCAGCATTGCCGCCCGCTGCGCTGCGCTATGGCTGCCGTCTAGGCGGCAATAACGGATCGGACGAGGCAGCCTGGGATATTGCCGCGGCTGCGACGTAGCAGCTGGTCTGCGCCACTCGATGTTCACCTTTGCGATCATGTGCTCCGTGAGCGTGAGAAGCTGAGTTGAGAGGCTGAACAGGAGAACCTTCTCATCCCGATCTACAGCAGCTGCAACCAGCTTCATGGCGACCAGCAGCTTCACGCCGTCTTCCAGGAGCGGTGTGTAGTTGATTGAGGGCGGCGCACAAAGCTCCTCGTACGTCAGTGAGGTGCTGCGGTAGGTGCTGGAGAAAGACTGGTGCGCTGCTCGAGCGAACACACGCTCGTCGCCCTCTTCACCGTCACCGCTCAAGGAGGAGGTCGAGTCCGCGTCAGAGTCTATGACAACAGCTTCTTTTCCTTGTCGGTCGGCGCGAGTGCTCTCAGGGTTATTGCCCACGTCGTGTGCGGCAGTGCTGTCCGTTGTCAACAACAACTCCTGGCGCTGACGCCGCAGCTGTGGTTGGCGTAAGTCGTCTCCCAAGTGGTGGTCTTGTGTATAGCGCGGAGCAGCACGGCTGCGGGCAGCTACGCTCCGTGTCGGTGATGCCGCGTGTGTGCCATTCCCTTCGCGGAGCCTGTCACGCATCTGGAACAGCAGCTGAGGGTGTGCCGCGATCTTGCCGGAGTAGGACACGGCTGGCAGGAACTGCAACGTTTGACTGCCGCCGTGCTGGACAATTTGGATAAAGCGACGGTACATCTCTCTCTGCAACGGTGAGGGGGGTACCACAACGATGTATTCCTGAAGCGGTGGCAGCTCTACGCGCAGCGGGGTGCTGTCGACACGCTGCACAATGTGGCGCACTTCATTTATCAAGGTGAAGGTCTTCTTCCGGGCCAGATCCACCTCTTTCTCCGAAGCGCGCGTGTTCGCCGAGGCCTCGATGGGTTGAATGAAATACTCTCGAAAGCGCTTGCGACTGAAGTATTTATGGGCGCAAAAGTCGAGCATGGCCCAGTACTCGTGCAGGTGATTCTGCAGCGGTGTGCCGGTGAGGAGAAGGCGGCGCAGCGGGTGGAGGCCGCGGAGCGCCACGACGATGCTGAGGTTCACAGACTTGAGGCGATGTGCCTCGTCGCACACGACAAGCTCGGTGAAGGGGTCTGCGTCGCCACCAAAGGCTATACCGCCTTCGTCATCGCGTCGCTGGAGCAGCGAGGTCGTCGCTGTGGACTTGGCGGTGTCGCTCCTCCCAGCGTTTCTGTTCGAACCAGTGTCACCGTTGCCGGCGCGCGAGTAAGACCTCAGCATGTTGTCGTCCTCTACAAGGCGCATGAGACGAACAAGAGCTTCGTAGCCAATCACCAGCACACCACCGTCACGGCGCCACGCATGAAAAATATCAATCCGCTGACGTGCAGGCAAACCTTCGCCGAAGAAGATTGGGGAGAGACGGTAATCGCCAGGAAAGCCAAGGGACCAGGTGCGAAACTCTCGCTTCCAGCCTGACTGGGTCGACTTCGGGGTCACGATTAGCACGCGTGCAGGACGCTGCTGCGGCAACGAGGATGACACCTCGCTCCGTTCCAGAGACCGCGGAAACGCTGCCATAAAGAGATGCAGGAATACAATAACTTGTGCTGTCTTTCCTAGCCCCATTGTGTGTGCGAGGATGCACCCCACCGCCGGCACCTGTCCCACCGGCCCTTCCGCAAGCACACTCCAGAGAAATCGAATACCTTCGATTTGATGTGGACGCAGAGAGCGGCGGGCGTGCAAGGCAGCCTCGGAGGAGGACGCACCTTGCGGTTCCGACGACGCCGCCAACGCGGGTACACCTTTTCCTGCATCAGCCGCGGTGAGGGACACGTTACAGTCGTCCAGGAGAACCGAGGGCAGCAATACATCCCACTTGTCATAACCGCCGGGTGCGGCGTCCCAGTTGTTTACGTTCACGAGTCGTCTGCATCGGTCACGCGCTAGTACTTCCTCCTTCGTAGCCCGTAGAGTGTGAGTTTGTTCTTCTTGAGGAGGTACGCCCGTTGCGGCTCCGGCCGCCGACGTCTTTGCGCCAGGGCTGTGTTGGGCAGCGGCTGGGGCGAACAGCACGCATGCTTCGACGGACTTGAAGCGCTTTGCGTCAGCGTCTTTACGGGAAAAGAACCTCTCTAGTCTCTCTCGCACATCCGAGGTGGTCATGGCGCGCAGCTCAGCTAGTGAGCGCGGGGGCGGCATCCACCTCTTCTCTGGCATTGTCCACGGGGAGCCGCCTGCGTGGAGGGCCGCTTCGATGTGCTCTCGATGCAAATTAGACTGTGCCCAAGGGGCATCAAGCTGCGCGTTGACTGTGTCTTGCGGAGATTCATGAGGTGTATTCCCTATCTTTAGATCGGTCCCTTTATTCGAATTACTGGTGAGCGAAGCAGGACGGTGGCGCTGCGCCGGGTGCACCTCGAATGGCGGTCCCAGGCGCCGTTTCGGTGGCGGGAGCCCGAAGAGTACGTCTTCCATCGTTGATGGGATGGCGGATGCGTTGTACAGACGTTGTTGATGTTCGCCATACGCACTGGTCGAAGTCAGGGGCATTCCCTGGGGAGCGCTTGCGAGAGCAGAAGACGGACGTGTATCGTACGCCATGCGTGGACTTCGCTGAGCATCTTCCACATCACTATTCGAGGACGAGGAGGCGATAAAAAATACCTCTTCGCTACCATCGGCCATTAGATGACTGGATGTGCGCACGTCAGTCTTCGAAATTATTACGGCTATCAATGGTGTGTGTGTGCGTGTAAGGGGTGGGTAACTACGTCCCTACTGTGCGTGTGTGCAGTGAGGTGAGATGGGTGGGGAGGGGGGGGCAAGAGGAGGATCAGGCTGCATCGAAGTCATTAGTAATATCAGTGAGTACCATTGGGATACCGAGGAGGAGGGGGGCGTTGTATTATCGGGACAAGCTACACGCCAAGGCAGTATGCGACACCCATAAAGAGCGGAGTTGCCTCCCTTTCCCCCCTAGTCTTCTTCTAACTCGCCTATTCCCTCCGTCTACTGACTCACCGGATGGGGGTACCGGGCAGGCTGATAAAGGGGGGGGGAGGGTGAGTGGATGGATGACGGCAGTGGAGTGTAGGTCCTACCGCCTGCAAAACAATCAGTGATTATATGAACAAAGGGAACGCGAGGGGAGAGGGGGGAGGGCATGGAGGGGAGGGGGGAGGGGGAGAACAAAGAAGAAGTGCTGCTCCATCGAAAAGAGATCTGATTCCCAATTCCCAAATCGTAAACGAAACAAATAAAAAAAATAAACAAAATACAAATAAAAATATAATATATATGTATATAAATGAGGCGAGTCGAGCGCCCGCGACATCACCGCGTCGTTCT
>CM007344.1:160330-211153 GCA_000333855.2 Endotrypanum monterogeii | reverse complement strand
ATTATATGAACAAAGGGAACGCGAGGGGAGAGGGGGAGGGCATGAGGGAGGGGGGAGGGGGAGAACAAAGAAGAAGTGCTGCTCCATCGAAAAGAGATCTGATTCCCAATTCCCAAATCGTAAACGAACAAATAAAAAAAATAAAACAAATCAATAAAAATATATATATATGTATATAAATGAGGCGAGTCGAGCGCCCCGCGACATCACCGCGTCGTTCTGCCGGGAAAAAAAATTAAAACCAAAAAAAGCGGAGAGAAAATAGACATACGTCATCTCTTGCACAGGGAGCTGATGATCAATCCCCCCCTGATTCCCCTCTCCACCTTTTCTTGGTCTCATAAGAGTGTGTGTGTGTGTGTGTGTGTGTGTGTGCTCGTCACTCGCAATCAATGGCTTTTGCCTACGACATGCGCGGGTCGGCACACCGAGTGTGTGCTGCGCTGTCAGCCATAGTCAGATGCCCTTGGCTCGACGACAGGATTTCGGAGAGCCTAGCACAATAACGGCGCACACACGTGCCTGGATTTCATCAGCACGCGTTGAGTGACACCGGTGGCGGTGGTGAGGGGGGCGTCCCTCTTTAGTGCATTTGTGTCAGCGGCGCGTGACATTACGGTTGAGGAGGCGGGGTGGCGCGCTCTACTGGTGAGCACCGAGAGGGGTCAGCGCCAAGGGAGTCTTTATAGCAGGAATGAATGGCGAAGAAAGTCTTGCTGTCACACACACCGCACTTTTAGATGGGGGTGGGGGAAAGGGATGCACGTGTTGGGGTCCAACCGTGGACTGTGACTCTGTCACAGTTTGCACCACCTCGAGTCGTGTTACAGAGACGTCGTGAGCCATATTCTGGTTCACCAAACAAAACTGCCACTCCGCCAGGGGTGGGTTGCCGCTGTTGTCACCCCCTTGCATATACTCGAGTAAGGGCAGGCAAGAGATTGCACAAAATTCGGTGCTATTCCAAAAGATAGGGAGCGGCGGTGGCGTTGCCAGGGAAGATGTTTTCCTGATTCGGTCTCGTAACGGTTGGCGTTGCGCCGCCGCCGCCGAACGCATCGAGCTTACTGAGACACTGTCCTTGGCGAACTCGACGTCCTCGTCCTCATTGTCGCACCCTTCGTCCTCTCCGTCTATGTCGGCACCTTTTTTTTTTTTTTCGTCGCTTCCTCCCCGCAGCGATGGCATTTGCGCTGTTGTGTTCTTCCAGATTTCTTCAGTTCTTACTCTAGTGTCGCTCGAGCTGCGCTGTGTACTGATCATCCCAATACTGGCGCACTTGCTGCACTTCTCGGTCCGACAGAGAGCATCGGTCGAGACGACGACGACGTGTGCATGGGCACAGTTGCCTTGCCGGGGATTCGTTCCACATCGCCGAGTTGGATGGAAGTGACAACTCACACGCACACGAAGAGGTTCTCTGCGACTCCGAGAGGGACGAAATACGCTGGAAGACCGAGCGGTCAGTCTCTCTCGCATAACAGTACAGAGTGGAGGCAGTCGGGTGTTGGCGTATGCAGAGGAGCCGAGATGCTACTGGGGACTGTTGGTGGTGCCATCACTGTCACGGGTGCCGTCCCGTTCGCTGCAGCACCACCTGGGTCTGTTCCAAATGACACTGATTCGGTGTAGACTTGCTCTGGAGATGTAGCAGGCAGACGTGATGATGAGGTCAATAGGGGTGCCGTCGCTGAAGCAGAGGCAACCGCGGTAGACCGAAGGGGAGTCACGGTGGGCAGTGCTTGCTGCATGTGTGTGTGTGTGTGTGTGTGTGTGGGCGGGGGGGGGGGAGGGAGGGAGGGAGGGACAGAAGGTGACGCTGACGACGCTACGGCTGGCTGGTAGCGCTGCATCCAGGTTGGTATGGTTTGATGTCGCGTGTCTACGATTTCCGTCGGTAGTCCCAGGTAAGACAACTGCGTCAGAGCGGTCAAGTTCACACCGTGGTCTTTGCTGCAGCGAGTGGAAGTGGCCCGGAGGAGGTTAGTGAGGCAATGTGCAGCTGGCGAGTCACTGAGCGACATAATGTCGGATTCCCCTGCATCCGTCGCTGTTTGGCTGCTGCATGAGCCAAGTCTTCCACCCGCATCACCTGCGGAGTCGCTTCGATCGAGGCGTGGGGGTCTGAAACTGCGCTGGTAGTTTCCCTGCGCACCCGCTCTTGGTTTCCCCAGTTCCCCCAGAGCGAGGGCGCGGTAAAGGCTCGTAGCGGCGTTCACCAATATCCTGTTGCTGAGAGGAGCGGCTGGGGGGGGGGCATGGGCACTCCGGTTGTTCATGCGCAAGTTGCAAAACAGGTCCCACGTGGTCTGAGAAATTGTGGTTGGCGGTTGTTTGTACCACGAGCTTATATTGCTGCTGAGTTCGCGATTCTCGTACTTCGCTGCGCTGCCCGACAATCTCGCAGTACCTCTGCCTTTTCGTTTCCCATTATCGCATCCAAATATATAAGAAGTCCCTCCATGGTAGGGAATGCTCGATAGATGTGCCACTGACAGCACGCACACACAGCGTAGTATTGCATACCGGATGTGATACGGATGTCTAGCGCGCTTACAGGCTGCGTGCTGCTGAGCAAGGCAGCAGAGATTGAAGGAAGGAACGAGCGATGCGTCTGTATTAAACCAGATACACGTGTATCGCCCTCTATCGCTCTTTCAAATAATGCATTGCTGCCGTGGCCGCCATATCAAGGACACAGGAAACAGCGATGACAGTGCGCGCTGGAGCGGAGAGAGCAAATGCGGTTGTACGGATCGCAACGAAGCAGAACGGACATCAGTGGCGGCAACAGCGTTACTCGTGGTTGGTGCTTTGACGCGCTGGGATCGGCGCCAATAGAGTTGTTCAACCTCAAGTGCACCGGAGGACGGACACCACCATGCGAGGGGCACCATCTCCAACGCAGTAGGGCCGCGTGGGGTACCTGCTACCGTTTTTTTTTCCGGAGAGGGAGGAGAGGATCGATCTTTCTCGACGGCCAACGGCGCGACGAGCAGCCACGGGGAAACCAGCCTAGCCGTTGGCGGCGATGTCACATAAGTCGGCGCCTATTCTGCAATGAGACTCGTTGGGAGGACGTGGGCATTCGCGTAGTCAGCACGCGAGGTGAAGGCGGTGTAGGAGAGGTGAACGACATCATCACAGGAGAGTCCGGTAAAGCATTGCGACGTTGCCATCACGTTTTCTTCAAAGGGGAAGTTCTAGATGGGCCACCTCTTCATGTCTCCCCAATATATACATATATATGTATTCTGGTACCAGGAAGAGGATGAGTCACCCACAACGCTCTCTTAAAGTGACGCGTCAACATCGGGACGTGTGCTTGGAGCCTGAGAATACATGTGTGTGTGTGTGTTGGTGAGTTCTTATCGTGAGAAGGGTGGGCGATGTGGAGGGCGGTGCGTGTAGCATGTTGTATTACATTTTAATAGAAAAAAACTACCCCTCTTCACTCGGCATGGGTTCCCCCCAGTAGATCGACTGCTAAGATGTTTTTTTTTGTCTTCTTGAGCATGTGCTGACGGTGGGGGGGGGAGGCGCGAGGGCTATACCTCACAGAGTCCCCCCCTCCTTCCCTCCCTCCCTCCCACACAGGCGACGCGGGGACGTCTGTGGAATGCGTTATGAGCCGGGCTCGGGGCGGGGAGTGGGGTTGGAGTGGAGGAGGTGACAAGACGTTATCTGTTCCATTTTTCCGCCTTCTGCTGCAACGAGAACTTCATTTTTTATCAACTGTAGTATTATATATGTATATATATATATATATATATTTGTACCGCTTGAAGATGGACGCGCGTGCGCTCCCTCTCATTTGCACGAAAGCACCGAAAGTGAATATCCAGCGTTACGTGGACCGCTCTATACATGAACTTCGAAGAGGGGAGAAGGGAGGGAGGGGGAGGGGGGGGGATAGGGCAACTGGTGAGCTGATTGAGGCGTATAAATGACAAAAAAAAAGAAAAAAACAGTGAGGGGAAGTGAAGGCGCATGCCACGAGGGCTGCGGCACCTTGAGGAGCGGGGGTTGCGTGGGGTGAGTCGTGAGTGGCGAATGTCGTGGTGTCTGCTGTGGCGTTTGATCAGACCCCGCAAGTTCACATTCGGATCGGTTAGTGTTGCACCCGTGCGTTTGGGCAAACGGTTTCCTGCTTTTACTGCACACCCTCTTGGCTAGTGTGAAACACATTTGCTAGGGTCAACTTCCCCCCTCTCCCCCTCCCCGACTACACCGGTATCCATGGCTCCCTGCGCTGAGTTCGCTGGTTTACCGTCCCCTTCCCTTCCCTTCCCTTCTCTGTTCCCGTTCCCTCTCCTGAAACTCGACTATCGTACATCCGCATGGCCAACATTAGCAAAAAAAAAAAAAAGTAGAGATGGGTGAGAGTTGAACGGCCCGTACGCCGCCACGAGGACACAGATGCGATACACAAACAACAACAACAACAACAACAACAAAAAAAGAAACGCGTCTGAGGTCTTCTTTCTCCCCACTCACCTATTCAAGGATGGATCAGCGACGACGGTCGGCCTCTTCTTTTTCTTCCGGGTCTACCGGCACACCATCCAATCGAATCAGCTTAGGCAGACGCTGGAGCATCATATACCTGTACTCCTGGTTGTTCGCGGTACTGTTACAGATGGGGTTATTGATGAAGAGAACATCGACCAGTTCGGGGCACTGGTTCGCAAGGCGGTCGATTTCTGTCCAGCTGTTGATGAGGTTGTTGCTCATATACAGAACACGGAGGCCTTTCAGTTTGTCAAGCCCCGTTAGCTTGTCAATCTTGTTGTACGAGGCCCAGAGCTGCTCCAACTGCGGCAGGTCGAGCTGCTCCAGTTTCCGAATACTGTTTCGACCCAGGGAGAGAATCTTGAGATTCTTGAGGTCCTTCAGCCCAGGGCCGATTTTCTCGATTGCGTTCGTGCTCAGCCCGAGGTGCACACACTCCTTCAGCGTGGAGATCTCCTTGTCCATCTTCGTGATGGGTGGAAGCATTCCTATTAGCATCACCTTGGGTTCTTGTGCCGCCACGACGCGTGGAATGCTTTCATGCATCGACTCCGGCACCCCGTTGAGCCGTCGGCGATATTCACCCTCCTCAAAACGACCGATGGCCTCTTTGATGCTCGTCGATGTCGCCATTTATGTTTTTTTTTTCTTTTTTCGTCTGGGCGATGACAGGCAAAGGAAGCTCGTGTGTGTGTGTCTGTGTATGTGGTGATGTACACACCGACCAACGGATGTGGGGCGTGCGTGTGTGTGTGCTATGTGTAGGCTGACAATATCCTTTGAAATGTATATGTTTGATGGTGATGAGGGCCACAAAGGGTAGAGGGAGTGTGGCGCACGTTTTATTGTGGGTGCAGCTGTTGCGTGTGGTGCCACAATGGGGCGATGCTATCCTTGGCACGAGTTGAGGAGGAAAAGCGGGCATATGTAAAATATGAAATCAGTGGAGGAGAGGGAGAGGGTGAGGCAGCAAGCAGAGAGGTTTCCGCGGTCATGGCAGCTACGGTGGTCATAAGTGCTTTTTTTTTTTTGAAGGGGGGGGGGAGGGGGAGGGGGTTGCGCAAGAGAGGCACAGCACCTTCTCTTCCTTTCCTCGAGATCGCGCAGGTCCACTTACAGAGGTGCAGAGAATGACCACTAGGCGATATCGTGCTGTCGGTTTTACAGTATCGGTTGGATGTGGGGAATGAAGGGGGTAGGCGCGTCTTTCTTCTCTCCCCTCTCCTACACACACACACACACACACACAGACACACGCAACATGTATAGGCGAACTGTTCATCATCTTTTGTACAATGGAATCAATGCTGGCATGGTATGTGCGACGTGCGGTGCAGGCAAAGAGGGGAGGAAGGAAATCAAGTTGTTTGGCGGTGCTGGTGATGGTGGTGGGCACATGTTTTTTTTTCTTTCACCTTTTCTTCTTCCTCGACAGTTTCTTTTTGTGGTGCACATAGACCTGTCTTTCATTTCCCCACTGTGACTTGAACACACAAATCACCTCACAACAGCAGCCATTCAGAGGTATACATAAGGCTTGAGGCGGGTGCGATGTTGTTTGCTTCCCCTCTTCTGGTGAAATTTTTTTTTTTCCTCTGTTCTCTTTTCTGTTTTTTTTTTTGTTTTGCTAGCCTCATTCCATACCTACAATGACTTTGGCGTTCAAGGTTTGTACCTTCCACGAGACGCGCAGGAGCGAGTGACTGTTGCGACTCGCGACACGCACTTCCGGCACTGGTGAAAGGCTCCACTTGTGTTCCTCCCCGGCGGTCTGTGGATTGCGCGGGTGTCGCATCGTGGCGGCGTGCGCGGCAGAGCGCACCATTTCTCGTATTTCTTGCCGTTGGTGGTGGCTCCACTCACGCTCTTGGTGCAAATGATTCACAGCCACAGTGGCCTCGGCTTGCAGACAGGGGTCCAGTTGTGGCATGGGCGTGGATGCAGCGGGTGCTGCTGCTGCCGAGGCCACCACGTCTGGTGATCCACCAGTCGTCAGGGGCAACAACGCTGTGGATGGTGAAACGCTTCCTCCTGCATGAACACAAGTTGCGTGTTGATCCTTCGGAGGAGCCTCAGCGGCTTCCGGCTGGGCGGTCAGCACCTGTGAAAGTACACCCAAAAGGGGGAGGAAGGCGTCGAGTGGAAGCAAATGGTCTAACTTGCAGTACCCAATATTTGGTGCAGGGTAGAAGCCAGTGAGGACTAGGGAGCGGGAGTGCGGCGCACCGAGGACTGCGACGGATGTGAAGGCGCCGCCGATGGGAATGCGCACGTACCGTTGCCAGGGTAGTTCGCTTGGGTTGCGGAAGCAGCGGGAGATCATCATCGTATCTGTTTCTGTTCCTGGAGGGACGGCGCTGTCGTCATGGAGGTGGATGCAAGAGATATCACCAGGGCTGACACCGGCTGCAGGCCTACCGACGTCGCGTGCACACGTTTGCCTGATGTTCTGGTGCTGCTCGAGTGGCGTGTCGCAGTTGTTATTGTTTTCACTTCCATTGGCGGCCGTGCGCGCCAATCGCGCCTCGGCACTGTCCGCTGCTCTCAATGAGGCATTCAGGTGCGCATGGTCGCGGCCCGCGGCTGCATCTGGTGCTGCAGAGGCATCTCTGTGGCTCATACGCGTCGCGCCTCGCACTTCTGCTCTCTCTCGTAGCGTTCCTGAAACAGGTTTGTATGCCTCAGTGGTACGACGCAACTCCGCATCAGTACTGTCCTTCTGCGTAACGGTCCAATTTTTTGACTGTGTCCTGTGGACAGTGGAGTTCGGAAGCAATGGGGTATCGGGCGATGTTGGCAGAGCTTCGTCGCCACCGTCCTTCGCGTCAACATCGGCCCGTACACATGTCTTTGCCGCCGTACAAAGTGGAATGTAGAGCATTGCTGTTTCTGGTGTATCAGCTTTAGCGCAGCCACCAAAGTAGCAAAGGCACGGACCGAGTATGGGAAGCTCGAGGACGGTCATGGCACCGAACGCCCGCGGCGAGGGCAGGCGTGGTCCTTGCGTCCACCACTCTCCTGTTCGCGGGCAGAAGACCCAGACAAACGACTCAGCGCTCACTTGGCCTATCGCGCTGATTGACCCAACATGTCGCGGGCTTTGCGGGGTGTGGGTGTGCGACACACTGGTGCTGGCTGTCGAGGTTGCAATGTCGCTACCTGTACCACCGTCTGCCCCTCCATGCATGGTGTGCATAGGTGTGGTCGACGTGCTGTTCACGGCTGAGTAGCTCACGGCGGTCTGCTCTGGTGCAATGCGGCTCTGATGGCCCCCAGCGAATAGGAGAACATCGCCGTGCACTGCGACGGCAGTGCCACACACTTTCTGCGGCATCCGATATTCACGAGACACCGCTGTTCGATGACCTCGGCGGTTCCACCCCGGCTGTGGTGCTGTGGCTAATGGCCATGTCGCATTGGCCACTGCAGTCCCGGAGGACTGGAGGGGGTTTTGGGTCTGCCTTTCGTCATCGCCATGCGCCGCATTTGAATGCTGATGTGCCACTTCGGGGGCGTCCCTAGCATTCGCCAACGTGTCAGTCTGCGATTTTTGTCGCTGTTGCTGTTGCTGCTTGTAAAGAAACTGTGGTGGGTGAAGGTGTGAGATCCACGTGCGTGTTCTCACCTCCATCACTTCGTACGTGTCTAGAACACCTTCTTCAGCGTTGTAACCACCAAATACAAATATATACCCTTTGTACGCCACCGCAGTCGCAGCAGCCCGCTTCTCGCTGAGAGTTGGCAGCACTGTCCAGTGCTTTGTCATAGGGTTGTACTCATACGCGCGGTCCAGGACAACACCCTCGTATGTCTCTCCACCGAACATGTAAATACGGCGGTCATAGGCGATGGTGGCCGCTTGTGACCACACCGGGTCTTCTGATTGCTGCAGGGCAGGCGTTCGAACTTCACCATAAACCACCCGCTCTTCGGCAATGGCCCACTGCACCGTCTCGCGCACGTACCCCCACGGCAGAGACTTGGTGTTCTGCGTCCTAATGTCGACTGTAAGGAAAGAGGAGGCGGGGATAACACTGGCGCTGCTCACCTCCCCCTGGCGCGCCGCTCTGTTCGGCAAATGTATGCGGTCATCCACTGCCTGTGTCTCAGCGCGGCGTGTGCCACCGGTGTCTGAGGCTGAAGCCGCAGCCGCCGATGTCGGCGCCCCTGAGCCGGTGCTGGAAAACACTGGGGCACCGGCGATTGTTGGCACCGGCGACGAGGTACTCGACTTGGACTCGATCATCACCCGCTTCAGCGCTCGCGGAAAGTAGAAAAGACCATGTGCTGGGTCCAGAAGGTGGATGCCGTGCACCTGACGCAGGCGGGAAAAGAAATGCAGCGGGTCTTCGAGCACGCAATCTTGCCACAGACGGCAGACGCGGGTGATGGTGGCAGAGATGGTAGAGTAGTCCAGGAAGGTGAGAATATAGCGCAGCAGATCACGTGGGAGACCACCGAGGGTGTTGTAGTGCTGGGAAAGTAGACGTGCGAGGAAGGCTTCGGAGGAAAGGCGTAGCACTGATGATGCGGCGCGAATGCGCTGCTCCAGCCCTGCAGAGAGTTCCAGTGATGATGACCCCGGCATCTTGCACGGACTACTGACGCACGATTACCGGGTGTGAGATCGAGGGCGGACGTGAATGTGTGTGTGAAAGAGTTGGCAGGGGAGGAAGAGGGAAGAGAACAGCAGAACTGTCGCTGTCGTGTATTGTGAGTTAGTCTGGTGCTGACGCAGTACTCTACTCTGAGATGCACATGAATGTCGGGAGAAGGGTGTCGCTGCGCTTTTCTTTTATTATTATAACTATCACTTTGCCTTCTTTGAAATGTTCTATCCCTCCCCAATCCGATCCATGCGACAGATTTGCATACTCGGGTAATGACACACGCAACAAAAGGGCTTTCGTCTGCACGTATGTTTTCCGCGTTGTTCGTGAAGAGTAGGGAGAGGGGAATAAGTATACTATATATCCCAGTTCCGTTGCTTTGTTGGTATTGTTGTCGTGTCTTGGAAGCAGGCGTTCCGGCAGAGAAAAGGAAGACAGGAGCGAGGTTGGAGGTTAGAGGGTCCCATGCATGTCCGGTTGAAGACACACACACACACATATATATATATATGTGTGTGTGTGTGTGTGCGCGCGTACGTCTGCGACTAAGGAAGTGTGTTCGCTCAATGAAGAGGAAGGGGGAGTGAGGGGCAACGAAACGAAGGCAAAGCCGAGCAGTATGTTCAGACGTGCACACAGAACCAGCAAGGGTATATACAAAAAAAAAAAAAGTGGGGCTGTTACAGAGACGTCATGGGGCTTTTGTAGTAGCAGATGATAGGATCCAAGTTCCGTGTAAATAGTGGTGACACATGCGAAGAGTGAGTGAGCGGGTACAAGGGCGAGCGTTTGGAATGTAAGCAGCCAAGCAGCAATCAAACGTGGGTATTTCCGCCCTTTTCTCATGACATCATGAGCGAGAGCGCTTTCCCATGGCGCGTTGTGCCGGAGGAGGACGAGCCGCTTTCGTTTTCCCCGCTTTCTTGGGCTTAGGCGGAGGCTGAGAAACGTTTGTCTTGGGGGATGAGTGAGCTCCATAGGCTGCCAGCGGAGGGTCGACAAGGGGTGACGCCGTCGTGGCTGGCTGTCTCCCCTGCGTCGAGGGCGATCCACTGGAATTGCACGGACGACTTTCCTGCTGGGGTGGTGAGCGTGGACGCGGTGCTGCGTCAGGTGCCACAGTGTGAGGGACAGGAGACCCTTTGCGATCGTCGACTTTCCTTTGTTCATGGCCGCTCGATGAGTTCTGTTCCGCTTCGCTCTCATCGGAGAGGTAATCCAAGTCCAGTGGAAGTTGGAGCGCCGCACGGACATCGCGGCGACTGCCCCCAAAGCGAGACTTGCCCACGATCTCTTCCTCAGCAATATAGTAATTGTCTGTCCACCTGTTGGCGGCATCGAGGGCGATGGAGGAAGATCGGGTCAACTGGTCCAGTAGCTCAGGCAGCGCCTGGCGAGATGTCAAGGCCCTCTGCTCGGCTAGAAGTTGAGCTCGCTGATGCGTGAGTTGCTGAAGATGCGCGAGTTCCGCCAACAGAGCCTCCTCATCGGATGGTGCGTCTTCGGAGACATGCTCGCCACTGCCGCTGTCCTCTTCAAACCCAAGCCGCTTTCTTTCCTTCGTTAGCGCAGCCATTGTCTTATCGTTTTCCGCGTGCAGCAGATCACACCATTTCCGAAGCTCAGCGTCTGGCGTCAGTGCACACCAGTTCTTTACCGTCTCCGTTGACAAAGTCTGTGGCTGCCGTGGCGCTGCCGCGCCAGTGGCTGTCAAGCGTCCTAACAAATCTGCGAACGTCACCAGACCCCTCCCCGCTCCTGCACTGCTTCCTGAGCGGCTGCCCAGTCCATCGATTTTTCCCGGCGGGCGGCGGGATTTGTTTGCTTGCTGTGTGGCTGTGGGCATGAATTTCCAGTAGAGCGTACTCACGCCGACACGATCCTCGTCGATGCGCCCCTCCGCGACCAAAAGACGAACACACTCCTCAACGCTCTGGTATATGACGGGGGTTTGCTTGGGGATGCGCTGCATCAACTCCTTCATCGTGTAGGGCTGCGGATGAGCCGAAATCCATTGCTCAACGAGGACGATCTTTTCCTCTATTGACAAACCCTTTTTCTTGGGATTCTTTACGAGCCCGACGGTGGCGGGGGTGCTGGGCATGGTTCCACGTTGGTGTATGTCTATGTGTCTATGTGTTTCTGTGCAAGTCTGTGTGTGTGTGTGCGTGTATGATGGTGATGGGTCCCGGTGAAGATAAGCCCAGCGAGTTGATGCTTCCCTCACTGAAACAGGGCAGTTCAACAACAAGGAATGAAACGGAATATATACGGGGACAACGAACACCTAAAGACATGATGGGATACACACGCGTACTCAACAACTCATTCTGCACATGGATGTGCCCCCTACCATTCTTTATTCCCTCTCCAGTTGCCGCTTGTGTATCGGATTTCCATCCCTCTACTCTCCACACTAACCTTCACTGCCCTCGCAGGCGCTGGAAGACACGAGGGCAAGCTCACCATTGTTCTCATTACTGCCTGATAGAATCCAGTGCGTGCACTGCGCATGTATCAACACGGATGTCACCACACCGCCACCACTTTTTTTTTTTTTTTAATGTACACCTTCTCTCTCTTTCTCTCACCTGGCGTTTGTTTGCAAGTTGATTGTGTCTGCGATTTCTCCTTTTTTGCCAATGTTATGTTTACACATTCGACCTCTCCCGCATATATAAACGAGCGAGGGTCGGCGTATATTTCTGATGCGAATGCCCCGTATTGTACATCTAAAAACAACAACAACAACAACAACAACAAAAAAAAACTATCAAATGCAACACATATACATAATAAAAAACAAGTATATATATATATATATATATATATCAAATACACACGTAGCAGTCGTTGTCCTTGCACAGGAGAATTGAAATATTTACCTTTTCCATGTGTGCTGCAAACAGGAAAAATACAGGGGGAAGGGAAAGGGTGATCGTGGTGGAGGTGGTCTACCTTTCTCTGCACGCTCCCCGGCGGATGGGCATCACGTCATCTTATGGCACGACGATCCCTGTCGATCCAAACGCGCCGAGCTCCGCGCCTTCTGTGTCTTGAATTTATCACAGACGAAAGCCAGGGATACGGTTCACTGAATCAACGGCTTGGGTATACGCACAGGTGCTTGTGACGCCGCGGAGGGTTAAGAGAGGTGAAGATCGCCTGCTGGGCGGTCGAGTGGAGGCAGTCTGAGGTACAGCAAAGGTGCTATAACGTTGAGAGAGGTCGGCTTGGCTTTTCTCGCGCCATCCGAGGGGTTCGGTTGGCAGTACCACAGTGCTATTACCTTCTTCAGTTTCCCTACCACTGGTTGCAGAGGAGTCGAGCATGTGATGTTGCCGCGCTTGGTCATTCAGCCACTGTTTGTGCCGTCGTTTCTCCAAAATGCGACGGGCCTTCGCTTCCCTAGCGGTGCGTGGAGGCGGTAGGGCAGGAAGTGTGTTTTGCCCTGCAGCGATAAACATGCGGTTAAGACACTCACCCTTCTGCCCACATCCAAACGCGAAGCACGCGCTTCGTGCCGTGTCAGATGTGGATGTGGGCAGCTGATTAGGTTTCAAGGCAAGTGATTGCTCCTTGTTCGTATTCGTCACTTTTAAGCGGTGGCGCCGCCTCATGCAACAACTGTTGCCGTCCATAAGGATGTCCATGCTGGCGAAGACGGCCTCGGGAACCTCATGCAGATGCTGCGCGTCGACGGCCTGCAGCGCGACTGGACCGACGCTGACACCCGGGCGGCGGTCCATGTGCCGGAACGATAGTGGGGACGGTGGTGCACCCCGAGCAGAAGAATCAGCAGCTGCGGAAGCCGAACTCGTCGTCAGACCAGGTGAAATTCCCAGGCATGGGAGTAGTGAGTACAGCGACGGCGTGGGCCGCTGCTGTCTCGACGAAGATACCCACGGACTGTTCAACTTGATTTTTTTCACTGGATGATGGCGCGCGGTGGCCGAATCCGCCGAGGAGGGTAATGCCGGCAGTTGCACCGCCGTTCCGCCGCTGTCGCGCTCTCCGCCTCTGAGAGCCGCGTGCCGCAGGGCATTGACCGATAAAACGTTGAGTTCCGGTGGTCCGTCACTACTCGTGAGAGGCGCTGCACCGGTGGTGGATGCAGCGTCGGTGCGCGGTGGGGAAGGAATTCGGCGTTCAGCATTATGGTTGGAGTACAACGAGTGAGTAGTAGTGTTGTATTCTGAAGGCCGTAAGTGCTGTGGTTGCAGCGGTAAAGGCGAGGTCATTGATGCATCAGCCACGGCGACTTTCGCGACGGTCGCTGCTTTCATGGGCTGATACTTCGCCGATGGTTTCCTTATCTTCTGGGGTAGTGGTGTGACGCCTGTGGCTTCGGCGAGGACCGCGAGCAGCTGGCCCTCGGTGACGACAAGATTGTCCTTTGGAGGATCGAGAGGTGTGCCTCCTTTGCCGGGGTGTTGATTCAACTGCTGCTCGATGAGCTCCGTCACCATCTTCTCGAGGGCAGCATCAAGCGCCTCGGGATCGACGAATTCCGACTGCCCCACAATCGCGTTCTGAACCGAATTTTCATTCTGAAGTGCGGCGCGAAACATCGGGTGAGAATGGATCGGGAAGTAGTGCGCTCGTGTTTTCTCGGTGCCACCCTTCGTGAGGCCCCGAGACGCCACTGTGTAGGTTTCAACCGCGCCTCGACGCCGCCTCATGACCGGAGACGTGCGGGTCGAGGGAAAGGGGAGGGGGGGGGTTGATGGTGAGTTTGAGCAGAGCTGCTGTTCACATCGACCTGTTTCTTTCGGTGTGTAGTGCGAGTCTGCTGATGTTGGTACTGTTCTCTGCAAGAGAAAGATAGAGTGCGTGTGTGTGTGTGTGTGTGGGTAGGGGGGGGGTGGAGGACGACGACTTGGCGCCACCCAACTTGCATCCAATTGGGTGGTGCAGTTACTTAGCGAGCGCAAAAAAAAAAAGAAAAACACTGCCCACCCGTCCGTTCACACATCGGTTCACACATACACAGGTCAAAGGAGAGAAACAGGATAAATGGGAAGCATAAGAGAGACTGAGGACCGTCATGAGTTGTCGTATTGAGGCTGAAAGGTCGACAGGATGCGTGCGGAGGAGAGGGCCGGGGGGGGGGTCACTCAAGTGCGCCGCTTCCTGTCTTTCCTTGTACATACAGAGAAGACCTAGATTCACATACGTCCACAGTTGCATATGATCTCGATCTTCGTATCCTTTGTTTGCTTTCTGCAGCACCCCACTCATCTAACACCTTATCGACTCTAGACGGAGTCATCAACATCCTCCTTGCCCCCCCCCTCCCGCCCTATGACAACCATTCACGGGACCAGGAGGGAGGGAGAACAGAGTTTTAGCAGGTGAGCAACACACAACTGCACACCGGCGATAGGGTAAAAAAGGGGAAGACCTAACACTTGTCCAATCTCAGAAGCGATAGAGCCCTCTTCTTCATGAGAGGGTGTCGATGCTTATGTGTATATATGTATGTATGTGTGTGTGTGTCCCACCGCTATGGCCTACCTGCCCAACTTGTCTAGTTTTGTTTCTCTTCCATCGATTTATTCACTATCAGAGAAAACACTGATGCTCGGGTTTGAAGACGGCACAGACGAAGAGGACGGTACGTTGGTGTCCGACTCACTATCGGAGGATTCTTCACAGGCGCGCTTTCGCTTCGACGACGTGTTCGTCGCAGATTTCTTAGCCGCGGCCCGTGCTGAGGTCGTCGCCAGGGCCTTCTTCGGCCTAGGCTTTGCAGCGCCGTCGGCCAGAGTATTATTCTTGGCTCGTGGCTTTCGTTTTGCCGCGGCTGACGTACTGTCAGCCGCGGCAGCCGCACCTGTTGTCGCTTTGCTTTTCTTTTTTGTGGCTGCAGGGCTACTTCCTGTGACGCGCACCACCGTTACACCGTCTGCGATCGCCTTTCCGTTTTTCTTGTTTCCCGCAGATCCACTATTTTGCTCCTTCTCGACATCGTCCTGCGTTTCCTCATCGCTGCGGTTGAGCGCGGCCTTCGCGAAACTGTCAAAGCGGTGTGTTTTGTTGAACTCGCGAGTGAAGGCGCTCTTGACGGCGGTTGCGATGTTCACCGGCGGCGACATGGAGCTCGGTGATTGCATGTGCTTGTAGTGCGGAAGCATCTGTACCAGGTCCCAGTCATCGCGCATGAGGTTGTACTGGTCCATGAAGGCGATTACATCGGGAATACCATCCTTTTCCTTACTGACCAGCGGTGACGTCAGCGGCCGCTCCCAGCCCTGCGGCATGTAGTCCGCCACCACATCCTCTTGATTACCGGAAGCCCCTTTGGACGGATGCGACGCCTGCATTGTCACACATCGAAGCAGACGACGGTTTTTATTCGCAGTGGAGTTGTGTCCGAGCCACGTGGGGAATTTCACAGGCCGCTGCATGTCAAAGAATTTCTGCTGGCCGGTCGCGAAGGATTCATACTTGCCGCGTGTATACAGACACGGGGCGATGCTCGAGGAGAGCGTGTGAAAGCGAGACACAGACCAGTTTTGCTCATAATACATGATGCGCTGAGCCGCGTCCGCACGTGAGATCGACGTGGCGGCCTGCGAGACGGCAACCATCCAATCTCGTCCATCGACTGGCTGCGGATTGTAGTGTAGGTAGTTCTCCTGCACAAACATGTCGATGAGGTCGGCGTTGTAGTAGCAGGTTTCCATCTCCGCGATGGAGTGCCGCTCACCACGCGATGTGCCCTGCAGCAGAAAGTACTCGGCGGCATCGAAGAGGCCCGCATCGCTGTCCTTTGTCGACTGCGCGGCGCACTCGGCTAGCTGCCGCTGCTCCAGTGATATACGGCCTAGGCACCACATCTGCAAGTTGTTGAGCATACTGCGGATGTCGCTGCCCGAGCTCTTGATAATATCTTGCAGTAGCGGTTTCGAGAGGGAAATACCCTCGCGTGCCAGAATACGATCACACAGGTAATTGGCTACGATGTTACACGGCGGGTGACTGAAGCGCAGATCCTCGACGTAGTTGAGAAGCGAGCGCAACTTGGGATGCCACCGATCATTGCACGTGCACAGTATTGGGATGCGAGTAGACTTGAGCATTTCTATGACCTCTCCGACTCCACCGATATCACAGCCGTCCACCTCATCCATCAGGAGAATTACACTTGTGTACGATGTGGCATGAGTGGAGAAGGCACGGTTGTTAATGAGGTCTGACACGTTCTCCCTCAGCGATTTTCGGCTGCGGAAGTCGCTGGCGTTATATTCCACCACAGTGCGGCCGAGTTCTTTTGCAACGACGTACACCGCCGTCGTCTTGCCAACGCCCGGAGACCCAGACAGAAGCACGCCATGCGGCTTCTTCGGATCATCGCCAGGGCTACCGACTGGAGTGAAGTTTTCAAGCCACACCTTGAGTTTGTTTGCGCAAACCGGGTAGCACATCTCAGCGATGCAACGCGGTTTATATTTGTCGGCCCACAGCTCATGTCTATTCCGATCGGAGTGCTCCGCCGTAGCCGCCGCCAAGAGTGTCGCTGTCATGATTCCCTTTAATATGGCGTGTACGCGTGCGTCTGTGTGTGTGTGTGTGTGTGCAGGGGTCCAGGTGTCGGTGAACAACAGCGAAAAGACGGTCACGATATACAACCACCTCTTGGTCGTCGCAGCTCAGATGGCTCAAATTTTCTCTCTCGTGTGTTTGTGTTGTGAGAGGGGTGGCGAGGAGACGGCGGTGGTGCACGTCAAGGAATGAATACGAGACAGAGAACGGTGCGTGCATGGGAGAAGTGAAACATGATATATATATATATATGTGTGTGTGTGTGTGTTGACACTACTTGAGACTGTTAATCGATTGCATTACCGCGTTGGAGAGCCTGAAGAACAAACACGAGATTTGCAGGAGGAGGTGGTGCGGTGAGGGGGAGTGGGCTGTCTTGAGGAGGGCGGGGGGAGGAATGGAGCGTGATCGTACCTAAAAAAACTGCAACGGGGGAGCTCAGAAAAAAAAAAAAAGAGGAACATACGCACCGATAGGAGTTTATCTAAATGGAAAAGAGGTTGACACACACACACACACACACGCCGGGTAGGAAAGAAAAGAAGAATAACAGGTGATCAGCCCATAGGCCCAGGTATAAATCAAGAAGAAAAATTCCATTGTTGCCCATGCCCACCTTCAACCATCACTACACATTTTATTCTTGACGCAGTGGTGCGATGCCAAATCGTTGTGCATTAGCGTTTCTAGTGGCTGCAGTCGCCTTGCTCGAGCTGTACGGGTTGCTCGGGTGCGGTACAAGGGCCTGCGGGAGATTGCCCATCGCCGAATTGAAAGCCTGCGGCGAGGGCGTATACCGCTGTTGCGCGTTGGCGCTAGCACCGGGAGTACCCCTACGCGACTGCGTGAGTTTGCTGGAGATCGCCACTGGTGCTGAGGCCCCGCCATATCGCGAGCGGGCACTGAATGGGGGAGAGATGGAGATGCGCTGACCGGCGTCTGTCGTGTGCGGTGGATGATAACGCTGCTCTCTATGTGGAACACGTGCAGCATTAGTGGTCAATGCTGTCGCCACAGCGGGCTGGTGCGGTATCGAAGCTGCGCGCGAGTTCTTTTCAACGGTAGCCTCCCCTCGCTCATGGTGACCTTCATTGTGCGGGCCGGGCAAAGCATGCTGGGTCGATGTCTTGCCGCGCGGCGAGACGGGGACGTGTCCGCTGCGACCGACCACGCAGCCGGATCCGCTGGATTTCCATTCTAGTGGCTGCACGCCTGCCGTAGTGCTGCCATGAGCAGCACCACGTACGATAGGAAACACGTCCGCTTGTGTAGCATCGTCACTGTGGAGGTGCAAAGGCTTGGTGCTGCTGACGGAGAAAGGTTGCACAGGGCATACACTACCGCGCCCGAGCAGTGGAGCGTGATTCGGGGTGGCGTGCGGGTCCACGCTGCGGGTACGACCGTGCTCTTCCTTCACTACCAGCGCTGTCTCGGGACGCGCTTTCGGGAGGAGAGAGCCGTAGAGCAGTCCCTGTTGTATGTGCACGCTATTCCCTTCATCACCGTTGCCTCTGCGACCTGTCGTGGAAACACTCTGCACCGCTGACGGTGAGGAAGCGCGACTACCGACAGCATGGGGGGGAGAGTTTTGAGTGAACCCGCCGCTGATGCGTCCGGTGTAGGTGTGGCACGACGAGACCATGCTGGCGCTGGGTCTCGTCGTCGCCTGTGGCTGCACTCTCCTAGATGCTGTTGTACGCCCCTCAGGGACGCCAGCCAAGATCCTGTTTTGGTAGAGCTTACTTTCGGGTGATGTGACACGGCCGTCCGGAAGGCGAATGACGCCACCCCTCTGCCTGGCAGAGACACCGGCCATGGATATGCTCGGGTCTTGTGACTGGGTGCTCCTACCTGCTAACAAGCGTGCTCGTCGCTGCTGCTGGTCCCGCGCTTGATACACTACGCCTTGCGGAGAGAAGCCACCACAACCCCCCGCGACTACGGGTCTTTGGCTACGGGCGCTAAGACTTCGAGGACCTCTGTCGCCTGCACCTGGCGTGGTGGCGCCATGTCGATGGCCGCCCTGCACAGTAGCAGAACTGCGAATTGCTTGCGGGCTCAGTCGCCACAGTTGCTGAGATTCACCGGAAAGCTTGCCCGCGTTGCTCCTGTGGCCACGGGCACTGCTACGGGGATCGCGTTGGTCGAGCTGCCGGATGGGGCTGTAGTAGCTTCCAGGCATGTAGTCGCTGATGTCGGAACTGGTGGTGTAGCTGCATGAGTAGGAGGCGGCAGATCGCACGTCAAACATTTCATCGTCCTTGATGTTGCCGAATTTTCTGGGACGTGACGTGGCATTTGCACGCCGGTCGGCAGACCTGTGCGTGGGACTCAATGGCGCCTGACCATGTGACGGATGAAGGTCGCTACGCCTGCTATCGTAGTTATGCCCAGGGCTGCTGTTGCTGTGCTCACGACCAGCAGGGAAAGGGTGCGGCTCCTTGTGGCGGCGACGAATATGTCGCTGGTGCTTCGCCAAAGAGAGGGGGTCGCGTGTCTGCAGCTGCGGATTGCCAGGGGTGTCCACCTCACTACTGTCGCTGTGAAGGCCGCGGCTTCCACTGCGCGCCTTGTCTACGTTGTGGTCGACGCTGTTGCCGTCTCTGTTCCAGTCAGCACCGCGCTCGTTGCGCCCGCGATCACTTTGGGCGCTACCCCTGCGTTCTCGCCTGACTTGATGTGAGCTGTTGGGTGGGGGGGAGTCCTGAGAAACTCCCAGGTCCGTCGGCGCGCTGGTGCCATTAAGCACCATTGAGCTCGAGTTGGCCGATAAACTGCGCTTTGGATGATTGGGACGCGGCGACGCGGCAGTGGTGTGAGGTGAAGCATTGCTGATGGCAGCTGACATGCGCCGCTCCTTCGGCGATGGCGAGGGGCCGCGCTCTTCATGGGTACCTCTACCACCGAAACCTTGCCGCTGTGCGTTGGCGCGTAGCTCCGGCTCCCCAGAAAGAATATTAATGACGCTGGATGGGCTGCGTTTTCCTCCATCGCTGACGGGGGCGCCATGCACGCCGTTGTGCGAGCTGGCATTCTCGGGCCTGGTGGGGCCGCTGGGTAGACCTGGCGGGATGCCGCTGCTTGCGTCGCGTAGGTGTTCGTTTAACATGAAGGAGTGATTGCTGGCGCGATCACCTGGATAGCTGTTTTGGCGTTGGCGTGGACACTGGAGCTGTGAGGGGGTTGGGTGCTGCAGGGTCCGCTCTTCCACCCCTTGCGCCGCGAACGGAAACCCATCGACGGCGGTGCTTGGGTTCTGAAAGCGTCGGTGCTGTTCCCGCTCTATAATGCGCGGTGGTGGGCGTCTGTGACCTGCGTTATCTTCGTACGCGTCACCCTCTCCATCGCTGTCGTCCATGAAGTCACCGGCGTAGTCCTCGTCGTCATCGTCGACGTAGCTTGAGCCGGCCTCCTCAGTAGTGGCTGTCGGTGTGCAGTAGACATCGAACAGTCGACTACCGTGGCTGCGACCCCGTTGCGAGCGACTTGGGGAGGGCGGGGCGAGGTTGCCGCTGCGCTGCGAGAGCGGCGGTGTTACCGGAGGAGAATCAGTCCCTGAAGATAGCTGCGGGGATTGAAGGGGAACGGCGCGTGGCAAAGTGAGCACCAGCGGTTTCCGGGACTGCGATAGGGCGGTCCCGTGGGGGCGGTAGCCTATCACATCGTGGATATCACTGTCGATGGCGGCAGCTACCGGCACATGGCGAACGCTGTCACCACGTTCGTTGCTGTCGTTCCCAAAGTAGTAGTTGTTATGCACGGTAATGGGTGTATGCTCCCGCTGCGTTAGTTCCTTGAGCTGCTCGGCCTGCATACGTGCGAGACTCTCTGACGGCAAGGCGCGGAAGAGGTCCACACTTGGGCTTTGGGTGCTGGAGCACAGCTCAGCGAGTTCACGGTAGTTGCGCAGCAGCTGCAGCTGTCGAGCTATACGGGACTGTGCCGGGTTCTCAAGATCGCCCAGGTCACTCGTAGTTGTGGCGAGGAGGGGTGCAGTGAGGCGGGGTGGTAATGAGGAAGTCCCCTTCGTCGTCATGCGTGGCTGCTGCACGTCAGCGTTATCGCGGTAGCGGTCGGCGCTCGGAATCGGAGGCCTCAACCTGCCGCTGACATTCGTTTTCAGATCAAGAGCATGGTCGAGGTGCAGTTGCTGCGAGGCAGTGGCTTGGTTCGCACTAAGGCCTGTTCCGGGCCATAACCATGTATCCATCGTCGTTTGATGTTGGTGCTCTTTTTCTGCATCGTTCAGGGATGACAGGCCAGCGGCGGATTCCCCAGGGAGTCGCCAATGCGCATCGAGCGAGGTGTACGCGAAATCCTCTAAGGAGGGCGATGGTGGCGGTGGCAGCTGACACGCTTTTGGTGATGGCTGTGTGGAGGCGTCACCATTTTCCCTTGAATATGAAAACGCGGTAGGGGCCGGTGAAGTCGGTGGATACATTCGCGAGAGGTAAGAGGAAGGCTGTGCCCCCAGGACCCCATTGACCCCGGACGCGTCGTCAAAGGTGCGCGGCTCGGGGGGCGGCGGCGGCGGCGGTGTGCCCATACGAGGTGAGGTAAGCGCAGCAGGAGCAGAGGGGCGATGATGCGGCGTCGACACAACCGCGTCGTAGGAGGCCATTTTTTGAACGATAGGGGTCAAGTTCTGGAGGTGTTTTTTCTCCATGCGTGCCAAAACGGCATCCACGTTATTTGTGTGGATGAGTTCACGCACCAGGTCCTCCTCCTGATTCGCTACATGATGATGCCACGGAGAGGCAGCATCTGATGCGATGCTTGCACTGTTGAACATGATGGAATGATCCGAAATAAGTGTGTGTCCATATGAGTTTGTGTATACGCAAAATGGTTTCTAACCAGCGTGTTTATCTCACGACAAATCCCCCCCTCTTCCTCTCTTCCCTTCATACATGGATGCACAAGCGGATGCGTCCTAGAATCTAGAAAAGGATTGATTGGCGCAAAGGGGGGGGGAGAAGCAAATAAAATAAGGATGTTGGGGTAGAAATGTAAATAAGGTGTTGAGTGTTGTGTGTGTGTGTGTGTGTGTGTGTGTGTATAACTGCAAACGCGGACGTTAAAGAAGAATGAAAGCCCGACGATGGCATCAATCATGAAGAGAATGGGGGTATCCGAGTAGCGATGTAAAGGAGGGGATGAGCTCCATTCGGGGAAAGAACGGGGGGTGCAGAGGGCACCTGAGGGGACGCATCGGACTTGCGTCTGTTCATGGCGTATGATGTATAGCGACGTGCATGCATATCATAGCTCCCCCCCTCCTCACCACCACACACATACATATACATACACACGCACGCAAAAAAATCAGTGAAGGTGTCGAATGCGTTGAAAGACACGGTGTGGGTGTGGTGTGAGTATCTGTGAGCTCGTAAGGAATCTCTCATACAACCTACATCTATCTTCAACTCCCCCTCCTCCCATAACAACGACAAAAGAAAAACACGTCGGAGGTGAGAGCGACTTACCTGTGTGCACGCTACCGATAGAATTCGATATTATGCTATCGTAGACTCTTTTCTTCTTCCTTTTTTTTTCTGAATATACAAACAACCATATCTATCTATATATATAGATAACTCTTACTGGCAATGAAGGCGGGAAAATATATATCTGATATCAGTCTAGGCGAGTTGCAACGCTTTTATCGTTGCGGTTGTATGTACGCATGTGCGGGTCTATGCATGTATGTGTGTGTGGTGGGGGGGGAATGAGAGGGGAAGGCGGCGCAGCGTACTCCGATGGGCACCGTAGAGGAGACTCTCCTCCCCCAAACACCCACCTATTTGTCGTTCTCTTTATCTCTATACGTGAGCTAGCACCTCTACAGCCGCGTGTATATATATATGTGTGTGTGGGGGGGGGGGAGGGTGGAGGAGCAGGGAAGGGTGTGCTGTCCACCCGAGGGCAGATCCGTCTCAAAAGTACTTTCCCATAAGCCATGATGCAAAGGCGCGATATTCGTCGTGCGCCGCCGCTGGTGTTTGTTTGGCCTCCAACACTACTACCGCATAGGTCACAGCGTACTCGGGGGTTGAGTTCATCAGCCCAACGGCCGCGGAGGTGCAGTGCGGCACCGCCTGTACCACCCTGATAGTGTCCTTGCCCTTCAGCACCGAGTGGACAGTTTGGCAACGACGCTGGGCGTACACCAAGGAAGGGAAAGGTCCGCAGCCGCCGGATCGGCGCCTCTTCGTTGCCCCACCGTGGAAGCACCGTTGCACTCGAGTTGCTAGTTGAGCGTAACGCGCCGCTGCTTGCAGGACAGCCTCGACTGCGGCGCCTCCCCCGTGAACAGTTTGTTCTCCATCGAGGCCGAGTGCTTCTCCCTCACCCAGTTCACACCTACTGGGCAGCATACTCGACGCTGCACCCTTGTACGCTGTCCCGTGCCGTGGCGGTGCACACAACAGGAGATTGGGCGTGCATGAGGACGCTGAGGGCGAAGCAGCGGCGGCGGCACGCCTGCGTTCAGCGGCTGCTTCGGCTGCTGCATAGTAGTTGTAAAAGAACAAAAGAACATCGCACGAACGTGCAGGTGTGCCTGTTGCTATCGTTGCGGCACGACGTCGGCCAACTCGTATCTCACGGATGGCGGCTTCCAGCTTCGACATGAGTGGTGAGATGAGTGTGACGGGTCGTCTCCAAGCTGTGCGCATGGCCGCGGTAGCCTCCCTGACGAGCTTCACGAACCCGGTGGACTCGAAATGTTTTTCCATCAGCATCTGCACACCATTGCAGATGGATGAGAGTGGGGATCCCAGGAAAGGGATGCGCATGGCAGTCAGATGCAGCGCCACTGTCCATCCTGACGAACTCGTGAAAGCCACAGTGATCACTGGTAGCGCGGCAGTCTTGGCAACGTTCGATGGGCCAGCGCTCGACTCGTCGCCGGAAAGAATGCGCAACGGTACCCTTACGTAGCCGTTCACACCTGTGCATGTGGCCCCCTTGCCTTCGATGTTGTCCGGTGCGCGCGTACGCAGACATACAGCTGTTAGTCGTACTGTGGCATCATCAGCGCGAGCGTACGCCACAGCGTCTCGGCCACGTCTTCCTTCGCCCACAGCCTCGGCTGCACACTTCAGCTCTTCCAGCACGGCGGAGATCGCGGCAGAACGCAAGAGCTCAGCTGCAGAAGTCGCCCGGCCGCTGACCACAGAGGCGCTACTGCTTCTGTTGTAGAGTGGGTTGCCGCGGTACCACACAGCCGACGCAGTCATCACATAGCGTGTGCCTGGGCTAGATAAACCCATTGTCGGCATGGTGCCACGGAGGGAGGCCGCGTCCGTCGAGCTAGTGGTGGCCCGCAGGAGCTGTTCAATCTGCCGCCAGAGCTGTGGGAGCGTGCGCAGCGGCGATGGCTCCTCGCGGCACATGCGCCGCAGCGCTTTCTCCCGCTCGGCAAAAACACGCGGCTGAGCAGTGCCATACGCAACAACCTTGGCCAACAGTCTCACCTGCGACTCCATGCTGCGCTGTACGTGACGTGGATCGTCTTGAAGGCGTACATGAAGAGAGGGATGTGCAGCGCATGCGGCTGCTGAGTCGCCAATCATACACCTGCCAGCAGAGAGGACACTGCTGCGGAGAGCGGTGTGCACGAGCCACTGCGCATAGGTCGCACCGTCCCCGCCCCCGCCCAGTCGGCGCCACACCGTGGCAGGTAGTGTTACTGCCGCGGCGTACCGACCATCTTCAATAGGGTATGCGTAGTAGCAGCGCCTCCCTCCTTTACACTCGACGTAGCCGCAGAACGGCTCAAGAGTGACTGCGGTTGTGGTGCACGCGGGTTGGGCGGCAGCCGATGACTGTTTCTTGTAGGCTACAGACCGTGAGAGAACAATGCCGCGCTGAACTTCGCTGAGGTGATGGGCTGCAATGTAGTGCACATTGACGGCGACCAGTGAGCAGTCTGAAGCAGCAGCTGCTGTGAGGTCGACGACTCCTTCAATGGGTGTTGTGCTTCGATCACGATAGGAGGCACCCGGAGATGCGGAAGCCGCAAGGTTAAGAACACGCGGCTGCGTATGCGGTGCCATACTTCCCGCCGTTGCACCAGTGCGGATGTCATACAGAGCAGCGTTGCCTCCAGAATTTGAGGCGAGGAGCTCCGACTTGTATGCCAATGGATCGGTTGTGGCGCGCGCGGTAAGAAGAAGAGGGGTCTCATCGTAGGCCGTTACATCAGCGTCCCCGAATCCTAGTGGAAACAAGGAGAGCGTGACATCTGCATCGCTCATCGTGACGCCAAATACCAGCAAAATTAGAAGTCGTTGTGTTCCTGAGGTAATCACATACAGGTAAACATGGGTACGCTGTCTCGCAGTGCGTCGGCGGAGTGCCTAGGGGTCTATTGTCGTTGGCCAAGGGTACAAAGAAGGGAAGGGAAAAGGGAGAGGTGAAGTCCATTAGAAGAGAAAAAAAAATCGACGGTTTCGCCCCTGAGCTGCAGATGACAGAGAGAGGCGAAACAACAACAGCAAAATAGGGGCCTCCGCGCTCGCATCGTGAGAGAGACTTTAGCGATATTACCTGCTGGATGGTGAACGAGTCCCGGGCCCCTCCAAGATACATGTATAGTATATATCTATATATACATATATATATATATATATGAAGACGCACGGCAACTAAACCTGGCGAAAGAATCTCTACAGGGCAGAGTAGCCCACCTTCCCCTCCTCCCCTCACATCCGATAGACAAAGTTCAAGAAGGGACATAAGAAACGACTCAGGTCTGCGCGTCAATGGGCGTGTGTGTCTGTTTGTCTGCTGATCCTTGTAGTAGATATGTGGCACCCGTGCCGTTCCCTCATTTCCGCTCTCCTGCAACAGATCTCAAATATACACTTCATCATTTGACCTGTCGCTGCCATCACTCTCACCACATTGTTATACTTCTTCGGGCACCCTGGCTTCCATCCTCGTCTGACGAGGTCGGGGATATCTGAAGCAGCGGTGAGGTCTCGAACGGGGCAGAGAGCGCCACGTGAGGCTGGAAGATGTCGGAGCTGCACTCTCCAGTCTCAGGGGGTATTCCAGTCATCACAGTCGAGGGAGGCGACGTAAGCGCAGTTGTCGGTACAGACAGGGCACCGTTCGTGCTAGCAACGGTGTGGTTCAGGTCATTGCCGTAGTTGCTGAGACGCCGGTGCAGCTCCGCGAGACGTTGTTGCTGTTGCACTGCCACGGTATCCACCGACGTTCCTGATAGATCATTGCTCGGTAGTGAGGAGGTTTGTTGCACAATGACACTGGGAAAATGTGTAACGGAAGGCGCGGCTGTGTTCTTCAGCGCGTGCAAATGCGACGTGTTGATGACAGATATCGGTGAGGAGCTCGGGCGGGTGTGGTGATGGGCAGTGACGATACGTGACGGTGTCGGGGTATGCGCGAGCACCCGTTCTGTTTCCCGAAGCTTGCGTTGGCTGAGCTCCATGAAAAGTTGCAGCTCGGGGCTGGTCAGGGGTACAATTGGATCACCGTAGTCGTCGTCGGGCATGGCAGCGCGTAACGCGGCACGCTCGTCTCTGTAACTCGAGGGCTCTCGAGGCGGAGATGGGGGGCATGGAGGTCGACGCTCTGGAACTCGCTCCTGTTGCTGTTGCTGCTGCTGCTGCTGCTGGTTTGAGAACTGTCCTCCTCTAACTGTTTCCCGACCGCTTTGCGACTGTTCCAAAACCTGTAGCGTGGCAGCAGATCTCGTTGGCATATCCACCATAGCCTCCTCTTCCACTTCTCTGCTGGTGGAGGCTGTGGTGGTGACGAGCGTGTTTATTGGTTGGTCGGTGTCGACGGAGAGACGAGATTTTCTAGGGCGTGTATCTAGTACACCCGATTTACCAGGAAAATAAAATAGCCCCGATGCACTCGACTGTGGTCCAACACGCAGCCCAGAGGCCGATGTCTGCACCGGAGTTATGGGGAGGGAGCCATCCGTGACAACTGGGGCCCTCGGCGCCAGAGATCGCTGCGCTTTCGGCGATGTTGGGTCGCGTGGTCGAATGGCGTCATCGCTCTGCTCAAAATTCAATACAGCCCCTCCACCACTTCTCATGCGAACTGCCTCCAACGCCTCCACCTTTGCTTTATCGTGCGGATTGCTGCACGACGTTTTCTGTCGCTGTGAGGCCGCGCTTACACGCAGACGGCTGCTGTGTGTCGCTCGAACGAGCAGTTTCTGTGGGATGGCGGGGTGACTTGCGAGCGCAGACGCGCCTCCACGCGCATCTAAGGAGGACGTAATACTGCTCAGCCTCTGTAGCGTCGAAAGCCCTTCATACCCCTCACTGCGAGGGCTGTGGCCCACTTCCGACGGGGTGTTAAGCAGCGGCGACGATAACCGCGATTTCGTTTCCCGCCGTGCGATGCTTGCGTGCGTCGGCTTCATGTAGTGGTGCAAGGATCTGTGTTGCTGCTGCCACTGGGATGTAGAGCCACCCTGCTGCTCCAGGGGTCGACCATCAAAAGGGTGAGTGCGCACCGCCTCTTCCTGTGCAGCGTAAGCCAAGGAAAGTTGCTTAGATGGTGAGCTTGGATAACATACATCACACAGTTTTTGATGGACCATGTGTCTGCGATAATCGCGGCGTGATACATTGCGCACGCGGGACGACCCGCGGGGGGTGGCGGCTTGGCGCAGAAGTGTTGCGTGTGTGCACCTGTGCGAGTGAGCGGGACCAGTACTGCCGCTGACTGCAGCAGCACCACTGCAACGGTTCTTCTCTGACCTCACAACACGTTCTGGTGGTGTCTCTGTAGCGGAGGAGTATGACAGTGGACGTGCACGCCAGGAAGACAGGGGTACTGTCTGAGAAATTCCAGTTGCCCCATGCACATTCTCCGGCCTCTGGTGGGCTGCGCTTCCGGAGAGGAGTGAGGGCCGCCCGCTGCCGGCGGGATGTTCTAGATTGGTGTCTATGCTGCGGTGCGTCAGCCGCGCATCGTTCGGGAGTCGTTGAGAGATGGACTTGTAGTGGAGCGGCTTCACGCTCATCAGCGACTCATCTGCCAACCGCACCCGTGGGTATGGCGACTGCGGAGATGGACGGCCCGGTGATAGGAGAGAGGGGGGTATTTGGGATGATGAGGGGAGAACAGGGGAAGATGAGGGTACAGCTGAAGCGACCTGCTGTTGCTGTGCCTGGGTGAACTGCAGCTGCTGACGCTTCAGCATTGCTGTCAGCTCGCTCAACTCGTAGGTGCGAATACGATCTTTGTGCCGTTGTGCGTGCAGGGCGGCGTGTAGAGCGAGTGACTCCTTCATTGAAGATGCCATGAGTTGTACCTGCTCTGCAATCACGACCTCTGGCACACCAGCGCAGATGCAGTTGTCAATGAAACTCAGGATAACAGACCGCCTTTCTTCCTCCGCTACAGTTACGTCCGAGTCAGAGGGAAGTGCCAAGCCCTTGTACGACGCAGAGGGTGCATACCCCAGAGAGTTGCACCCTCGAAATTGTGGGCTTCCTCCACTAATCACGCTGTCTTCAATCACGCAGTTGCCCGCGGACGCGGTTCGGCTCCATGGTGCGGCCGGGCGACAAGAGCGGTCTAATGGCACATCCGCTGGTGCCAGTGCACAGCTTTCTCGCCTTGCGTTGCTAGCGACTCGGTGTCCTTTCTCTGCAATTGGTGACGTACTGGTGCGACTTAGTTGCAGTGATGGATTATAAGGATCTAGCGTCTGCGCGGGGTCACCATGGGTGTGATGTACCTGCATCCCGTTCTCACCATCTTCTATTTTGTGCAGCGCTGCTGTCGGGGACGTGAGCAGGTCGAGTAGGGAGGCGCGATACGAGCGGGGGCTCAGCATGCGTCAATGTCTACGGTGATGATAGGGTGATGATGAAGGGAAAAAAAAGGGTGTCGAATATCAAAACAAGAGTCTCTGATGAGAGCAGAGAAATCAAGCTGATGGTCCTCCACAAATGCCGCCGGAGCACGCATCAGATATATGCGCTCCAATGTTTTTTTCTCTATGAAGTGTGTTTCTGTATCGGTAGCCGTTGAGTCGATTCCACTGTCGTCTCAGGCGGACTCTACGTTGTTGGAGCGTACTGACGAAGCTGTGGAAAGAAGATGCAGAGACGAAGAGTCTGCTGAGGTATCCGTGTACAACAGCAAGCAACAGCAACAGGAAATCTTTTTTTTTTTTTTGAGGGAGAGGAAGAGAACACGTACACACTTGTGCACATGTACACACCAACGCCCACACAGAAAAAAATGGAGGACCTGGTGGCGAGTGACGTTCCGTCCTCGACGTGTGCGCATCGACAACATCGACGTGAGCAGAATCGGAAAGATGTTTTTCACTTTCTCCTCCTTTGCTCTTGTAGAGGAGTGATTCGGTGGGGGATATACGGAAAAGGGATATTTATATATATTTATATATAAATATATATATATACATATATGTATATTTGTGTATATGTATGTGTTTACTGCAGGGGCAGTGAATTGTAATGCCGCTGGTAGCTCCGCCAGCGCTTCCCCACTCGGGGCGTACACTTGCACCGGCACAACACCCAATTGGGTTTCCCTCCCCTCCCTCTCCTTTCACACGCCTGCGTACGTGTCGGTGCTACACGAGGAAATATAGAAAACGTACAGCCAGCATGCCATAAGAGACAGGGATAGGAGCCAACGAGACACCGCACGAACAGCAACGTCAGAAGGTCCAAGACAAGCACTGAGTGAGTGAGTGGGGTGGGGGATAGAAAGGAACCGACAAGTAAGAGAAGCAGGTACGATGTTCCTGAAGCCGTATCTAACAAGCATCAGAAGGGAGAATATATATAGGGATACCTCGGTTGCAGCTTCCATAACGCACACCCAACCCCACTGCATGATTGCACGCTCGACGTCACAGGTGCTCGGTCATGTCTCCTCTAGGGGCATAGAGACAACCTTTTTTAAATTCCCGTCTTTCTTCCCCCGAACCCGCCTTTCCCTGCTTCTTGACATACCCCTATAAAGTAATAGCAGTAAAGGCGGTAGCAACAGTGCGGACTGCATCACCCGCTGAGCAACTCTTTCGAGTACACAGATTCGCGAATAAGCACTGCCTTGCGCATGATGGCTGCTGTGTCAAGACGGGGCAAGTGCTCCAGGCAGTAGAGAAGCTCAGTCTTTCCTGCTTCGATGAGCACCTCTGTCATAGACGATAGCATCGCCAGGCAGGCGTACGGGTGCAGCGCCATCGCCTGGTGCTCGCTCATGTCTGCTAGATAGCAGTCCCACAGCGCGAACACGTCATCGGGATGCATGCGGCCCACAAAAAAGCATGTCAGCAAGCTTGGCACCCACTCCCACGTGGTCAATCCTTCTACTGTGAAGTGCTCGTAGAGCGGCAGAAGCACAGAGCGAAAAAGCATGAAGAAGTTTCCGCAGTGTAGCTGCAGCGTCTGGGCGTCATGAAGGATGTTGCCCTCCTGCGTCAGCATATGGAAGAGTGCGTGGGCAGTAAAGAAGGTATCCCGCGCAGAGCTGGAGACAAGGTCGAGTTGGCGCGCCAGAAGCACGAGCAACTGCACGTGATCCACGGAAACATTGCAATACATCATCTGCAGGGCAGCAAGTGCAGACTCCATCCTTCTCCACTGAGACCCATCCGTGTTATACGGCGCGCAGTACCGCAGCGCTGTCACGCACTGCTCCCAGGCGACGAGAGTAGCCGAGGAGGAGAGGGAGGGAATGGGTGACGGACGGCGGTATACAAAAGGCATTGCTACCACCCCTGTGCCATTGCCGCCGTAATTAGTACCGTCACCAGTGCCGACGCTGGTGCCCATGCCGCGAAAACCGCTGCTGCTATGCAGTGGGCCGCTTCCCTCTGTCGCACCGACCGCCGCTGCTGTGGACAAGGCCGAGAAGGTCATCAGCGCCCTAATGGTGTGCGGGGCCGCCGCGCTGCCACTGGCTCCATGGCTGACACCGTGACTAGCACAACCCGCGCCGCTTCGGTCGTTGTCGTCATCACCTCTTCCCCAGATGCGGGAGTAGGCCGTGTTCAGCAGCTGGAAATCCTTATCCTGCAGCTCTTCCATCGACATTTCACTAGACTTGTCGGTCAACGCCACCCCGAGGAGGTAGCGGTAAACAACACCACGGTAGACCGAAGGGATTCCCATGCGCGACGCCTCACGCAGCTTTTCCATGTTCACTGCTACCTCAGCGTCGAGAAGCTCTTCGAAGACGCGAAACTCATTGGCGATGCTCACCTCAGCATCTCCCCCGACCGGCGGCTGGATGTACGTTCCGTTGGGAGAATATGGCATAGAGGGATCCATGGTTGGTCAACAACGGAAGCGAGGAAAGGGAGGGGTGCTTAGAAATAGAAGTTTGCTGATTGACGACACACCGAAACGAATCGGAATGCGCTCTGCGGATAGGGCGCGGCTGTGTGTGTGTGTGTGTGTGTGTGTGTACGTATGTAGTGTGGAAGAAAGGAGGGAGGGAGGGAGGGAGGGGAGGGGGGGGAGTGCCCAAAGCTCATAGGGAAGAGAGATGGTCACGGCGCACCTTTTGTACGCCTTTTTTTTCCGCGTGAAGTTCCTTTCGCTAGCATGTGCGTGTGTGTGCATGTGAAGGCAGGGATCACATTCCGGCGTTTGCCCATCATCACGGATGTCGTGCGCTGGTGCACGTACACTCCTTCAAGACCTAGTCAGTATAGAGAGACTAGTCGCTACATGGATGTGCGCAGCAGCGTACGATATTGCGTATTCTGGTTGAACGACTCCCCCCACCCGTCCTTCCTCTCCACTCACACACACACAGGCAGACACACCCATGGGCCCGTGAATAGCGTTACGTTGCCTACTTATAGTTAGGTACCTCAGGGGGCAAGAAAGCTCAACAACACTGAAAACAACAAAAAAAAACGAAAAAGGGGGTTTTGTGGATATGCCTGTGCCCACCTATGTGGATGTGTCCGTGCGTGCGTGTTCTTGTCAAGCATGGCGTGATGGAAGGAGGGGGAATCGGGAAAATACACAGCTACTCTACCCACTTGCCAATCAGTTCTTCCACGCTCTCCCCACTCTCAACGCGAAAGGCAGGGAACGAGGAGCAGCAGCAGCAAAGCGATGCCCACGTCCCCTCTTCCGTCAAGCGCTGGTGAGAAAGGAGACAGGGAAAAAAAAAAGAGCGAAGGGAATAGGCTACCGCCCCTCTATCAAGGCCAACCAACAGTTGCGCACACGCACGCCAACTCTCATCGGAGTACATGATTCTTGCTCCTCCCCACTCACAAGATGCGAGGAAGAAATAAAGATGCTGGGGGGGGGATCAGGAATCACTTGATTCAAGAAAATGCAGGTGTGAGAAAAGACAGACACATCCCCCCCCCCTCGCTCACCTCCTCCTCCTTTACTGGCCGCTACATCTATTCCGATCAACCTACATGTGTATGTATGACCATGCACACATGGAGTGTGTCGAGGATCGATGCTCCTGTTTCCCTTACTCCAACTGATTTTCGCGTCGATAGGTGCCACATACACACCGGCATCCGCGCTTGGGGGGTGTCCACATACCACAACCTTTTTTTCACTCCCCCCCTGTCTTCAACACACACACACACACACACACACCGCCCACAAAAAAGGTCTGCGCACCTCTCTTCTCATCACCCTCCCCCAGGAAGAGTGAGTGGGGGATCAAGCACTGCCTAGGCGGCTGTTGTACTCGCGACGAAATGCTGCCGGCGGCATCTGCCACACGTGCTCCTTCACCGCAACAGCCACCTCTTCGTTGAAGAGCTTCTTTGCATCGCGCACCAGATCATCTTTCTGCTCCTCAAATTTTCCTTCCACATCACCGTAGTAGTGATCCGCGAGGATCTGCTTTTCCGAGGCGACGGCGATCATCTGAAAGATGGAGAAGACCACAGCGGCGGAGTAGATGGGCCACAGGCGCTCGCGTGTCCAGCCCCAGACAGACTTCACTGAGCAAACAGTGATGTTAAGGGCCTTGTCGAGGTGATACTTTTCCAAAAATGCGGACATAATTTGATGTAATTGCAATCCGTACGTCGGCGTGTGAATGGGAAAGGGGAGGATGTGGAGGACTAAGAGTGAGATCTGATTCTTGGCTTTAGTTCACCTTCTAACCCACACACATATATATATATATATATATAGATGGATAGATACAGGTATATGTATATATTTGTGTGATTGAAAGAAGAAGTAGAGGGGGGGGGAGGGGAGAGGAATAGATAGATACACCAGTTGGAGCTACTCATGAGGGACGTGGGCTGTTTCCATCGAAGGTGAGACAACACGAGGGAGGGGGAGGAAGGGGGGGGGGTGGATACCCCAGATATACAGGTCTGTCGATCGAATTCTCAATGCGCAGGCTACATACCAGCAGCGTCGGTGGTGTTTCGCAGTGACAGGCAAGGGCCACACCGCCTCTCTATCCATGTCTTCCAGTAAAGCACGTAAGTAAGTCGACGAAGAGGAGGTGTGTACAGCAGGTAGTGCCAGGGATACCCCATTCCTCCCCGGATCATCTTCCGTGTTCGTGTGCCCTTCTCCTGTTTCTCTCACATTCTTTTTTTTTCCATTCGTTGGCGTCTCGAGCATACGCGGATGTCATCCCCCCCCCGCTACGCGCTGTGGACGGTGCAGTCAAGGGGGTGCGTTTGTGTGTGCGTGCATTTATAGGGGCTTTGTGGAAAGCCTTTCGGCTTCTCTAGGTGGGCACAGCGCACTCGATGCTCATACATACGCACATCTCATCTATGGTGGTGTTGGCAATGCCTTCCCTGTCGGCCTCCGAAACGGCAGTGCATAGCTGAAGCACACCTGCGTGTGCGTGGGTGGAAGAGCGCCTGTCAGCCTCATTCGCAGAAATAAGTAGGACGGCAGGGAATGGAGGGCGGTGTGAGCACAAGGATACAGGGAAGAACAGGCATGACTAGTACACACCCCGGCGTTTCGCTTTCTCAGACTACGAGGTTTGCCCTATCGACTTTCTTCTTCAGTAGTCATCGTCGTGCAAGGAGAGAATTATATACTTCGTAATACCGACGATAACACAGAAGCTACGCGCACGACTCATACTCACGCGCAGCGGCACACCTTCCATACCGCTGACTTCACAAAACGCCGTCCGCGCCGAGGACGCGAGGCCCCCTGAACACGCTGCTGCATCCTCGGCATTTTCGTTGTCACTGCTATGCTCATCCTCAGCAACTGTCACCAGACATCCATCGCTGTCAACAACTGCGACGAAGAAGGGTGCCGGCGCAGCCGTCACGTTCCGGGCTACAGATGCAGTCGAGTGGCCTGTTGTAACGAAATTCGGCTGACAGACGACAATGTGCCGATCCTCCTCAAGGTAGCCATACCATGTAGCGACGTAGGTTGCAGGTGACAAAAGATTATTCTGCTTGTCTGTGAGCTCCGTCTTGAGAAGTGGTGCGATGGCGCTCGTTCCCACGTCGGCAGAAGAGAAAGCTTCGAGAACAGAAGCTAAAGTGGCGGACGAGTTTGCACCGTTGTCTCTGACATCGCTGCCGTAGCGCAGCACCAGCTCGTAAGCGTTAATACGCAGCGCCTGGATTGTACTACCTGCCGCAGCCGATGACCTTAGCGCGTAAACGTGAAGCCTTTCCGTGACAAGTGCGGCCACACATTCGCCACGTGCCACGTCGCGATTTCCCGCGCTTCGTCCGACACTCTCTAAACCCGTCTCGTAGCGCAGGTGGTATCCACTCGCTGCGCCGCTGCTGCCGTCGTCGTCGTCGCTCAGATTTTCCTCGGCCGCAGCTTCGTCCTCGTCTTCTTTGGCTTCAGGACCTCTCTGGTCTGCATCTTGACCCCCCTCCACCACACAGCATAGGAGCTGCGACACCAACGAGCTGTGGGCAGGCGTGGCGTCGGTTTCTCGTGCTTTGGGGCACACCACACGAGCTGCTAACGCGCTCCTGGGCAATGCGGGCACCGACGCACAATCTTGCCCGCTGTCATCGAGCTCGGTGAAGAGGTGAGACACTGGGACATCCTCTACCCTGGCCTTCTGCGTGGTGATAGAGGAAAGGTACTTGAGTAGCTCCGGCTGGCGTGTCGCGCTAAGGGGGACCTCGTCGACAACAGACGGCGGTTGTTGGGGTGACGGTGAGCGGGTCATGTCCGCTTGTGCCGCGGCAGCGGCGGGCGGCGACGACACCACGGGCGACCCCCTCCTCTGGTCTTCCTCCGCCTCTACAGGTTTTCCCTCATCCCACGCAGCCATGGTGAGATGAGACTCGCGTTCCCAGTGGCGCGACTGCTGTAACACCCACTGGGCAAGATCCCGAACGACTTCCGCCTCCCTCGTCACACGTCGCAGAAGCGAGTCGCAGAGCCCCCGCAGAGTGGTGATGTGCTGCACAGCCGTGTCTGGCCTGCGAAGGTGGGCGGTGTACGATATGGCTGCCTCACAACAAGGGTAGCACACACATGTGATCTCGTTTATCGTGTGCTTGAACACTGTCGCCATCACTTCGAGATCTTCTGCAACTGCACTGCGCTTGAGCTGACCCCTTGCGTACTTGTAGAGAGACAAGGGATCTGGCTCTGTGATTTGGATCAAGATGGCTGAGAAGAGTAGCGAGGCAAAGGCGGGTAGGCCGAGGTGTACCCAGAGACGACCCCGTAGCACCGCGTGCCATTCGCGAACGATCCTTTCGTACGCCTCGCGCGCAATGCGGGCGTACTCGCGCACGTAGCACAAGGCGAGACAATGGGGTACAGCGAGGGACGAGAGACTGGCGTGCACGTCTACTTCCCAAAGCGAATGCTCAGCAGAACCCCTCGCGAGTGAGTGTGAGACAGTTAGATATATACGATGTTGCTGCGCCATAGCAGGACGAACTCCATTTGATGCGAGCTCACCGAAGCATACCCAGTCGAGTAGACCATTCCCTCTCTGCGCGAGATTCTCCTTGCCAACCGCACTCCCAGAGGGCACGCTGAATTGGCATACGTGCATATCCTCAACAACAACGCCTTCCCAGCCGCTGGCCCCGCTGTTGGGCGAGGCGGGAAAACTTACCGGCAACGACAGCGCTAGACGCTGAACCTCGTAGAGACCACCGAGCAGACAACGAAGAATACCATCACATCCTAGTACCAACAGCAACGATACAGACCTGCTGTGGGTTTGGGCGTCCACAGGGTAGGCGTTATTGGCCATGGAGAACTGAGAGGGCAGATGGACGACACTCTCGGCGTTCAAAGAGGAAAAAGCGGAGCCTTGGGTGAGCTCATCGAGCAGCGCAGCCGTGAGGCCGGTGCGAACTGGAAGGCACCGAGTCTCCATATCCGCATGCATGTCGTTTATCTGCCGAGATAAGAACGAAGGCACGGAGCACCAGCCCATGGCGAGCACGGGGCGGTCGGGCGGGAGCGTTGTCGAAACTCGGGGAGGGGTTTCCCGCGGGGATACGGTGCTCGAGCAGCCTGTCGCGTCGCCGCTTGCAGTGGACGTGGCACCAGGCGTGAGATACCGCACCACGGCACCACCCTCGACATCCAAGACCAACACAAGTCCGGATGGGATTGCGAGGGTGAACAGCCTCCCCGACGGGGACCAACAACAGCAGACCCAACTGCCGTTTTCAGCTCCTCGGCGAGCATCATTGTCCACCATCACAGACCGAAAGGGTTTAAGGGAAAAAGTAAAGACCGTGGTAAGGGTTGTGGAGCGATAGACAACGACAGAGCTCTGTGTGACAAGGCCAAACAGGTTTGCGCAGGGACACGCAGTGACGGCCAGTATCGGCTCCGTCGTCGACTTGGAGTGCAACAGCTTCATCCTGCGCGGAAGAAGATGGTGGCGGTCGAGTCCCCGCAAAGGATGGGGAGGGGTAGGGGTGTTGTGGTATTGAGTTTCTTTGTTGATGGCCTCCCGCGACACATGAACAGTTCCTGTGTTGTACTGGGATCCTCTGTCCTCTGTGAATCTATGCGCACATCATTGTGTGTGTGTAGGGAAGTGTTCGCGTGTTCGTGTGATTTCACAAGCTCATCGTACAGGGATGACACGCAACGTAAAGAAGGAGAAGGCATGGGTTGGGTATTGAAGTACATGCACAGATGATGTCAGAAAGAAAGAATACTAGAGGCAGGTGTACGTGTGTGTGTGTGTGTCTACAAAAATCACATCACCCGTCTTGGAAGACACTGGGAGTGCACGCCGTATGTTTGCGCATGTGAGTTCTCTCACCCCTCTCCTCCCCTCCCGTCCCGTCTTCCAATATGTAAATATATATTTTTTTCTGATTTGTCACTGTTGAGTGAGCCACAGGCACGCAGCTCACCATGGAAACATATCCAGTCAACGGCGTTTGCTATGCGGGGGGCAAAGTTTGGGAGAGGGAACGGTGTGTGAGTTGGGGTGTGGATGCGGTGCACAATAGGGCGTTGTTATTTTTGTGGCGAGCGCGGATGTTCCAGAGGCGCTACAGGGGAGGGTGGGCCCCTGACCCACGGAAGCGCACTCGCGATGCGCGATCCATTTTTTTTTTTAAGCAGGAGAAAGCTCCACCATTTCTGTGAGGCGTTCATTTAGCTTCTCCCGCGCCTTCCAGTAGGTCCAAATCCCCGTGCACTCCATTAAGCGACAGCGGCTGCTGCCGCTGTCAGCATCGTCCGCGATGAGCTTGGCGAGCATCTTCTCACCGAAAAAAAAGCGTACCATACGTTCCGCATCGGGCATACTCTCGAACTCGTAATCTGTCCGAGACCAAGTTCGTGTGAAACCAAATTTTTCTTCGAGCCGCTGCGTGTAGGTATTTTGCCGCGTCGGCTCCGTAGCACCATTGCCCAGCGTCTCCAGTATCATCACCGCCGCATCGGAGTGGGTGTTATCGAGCAGGTGAATCAATGATTCTACAACTGAGTCTACGGCCGCGTGCCAGCGATCCTCCCCCCATCGCATACGCATAACATAGGAGAGGGACCACGCACACACAACCAGATGACAGCGAGGGTGCTGTGTAGCTCTGAGAAAGTCCATTTGAATCGCCTGAAATGAGACGGGGCGGAGACAGAGCTGCAATGCCGCCGCCGTTGGTGTGTTGCGGTTCTCCTCGCCGCACAGGAGGAGCGAGAAAGGTGAAGACGGCCCGACCGAGAGGGCGTCCGTCGTATCGTCTTCGTTAGGCTTCTCTGGGGACACAGCCACAGGTAGGAGTCGTACCGAGCTGTAGTGGCCGGACTGAGCGGCACTTCGCACTGTATTCGCTAGACAGCGCCGGAGCATCGACACCTCGCTGTCGTAGGCATAGATCACCTCGACCGCGGGGTGCTGAGCTACCATGCTTTCTATGCGGCCTGTGCCGCACCCGAAATCCGCTACGCGTAGCCATGGCAGCGAGGTAGCGCCAGAGGCCGCATCTACTGATGCTCCTGTGGCATCAGCTGTACGGAGGATGCGACCTAGTACGTCATGCATCAGTGCATCGCGCACAGCAGTGCAGTCGTGGTGGGCCATTAGCATATCGTATGCCTCTGGAAACCGGCGGTACATCTCTAGTGTGCCAACTTTGAAGGACGGCACTACGGAAGGTACGTCATTGCCGACGGGCCGTGTCCGACAACCGTCCCGCGAGTTGGTGGAATGCTGCGGCTCTGATGCACCAGTGGCGTGGGAGGCGGAGGCACCTGTATTCGAAGACCACAAGGCCTTCATTTCCCTTTGAAGTCGGGTACTTAGCAGAGCCGTGGTTGTGGCAATGGTGTTAAAGTTTGTCATGACAGGCTCTGGTGCCGCTGCATCTGGGGGTGCTGGTGTATCTGAAACACCTCCGACACTGCACGAGGTCGTTGCATCGTCCGGTGCGTCGGGTTTGGATTTCTTCAAGGGCGTCTCGACTGACTCATTGGCAGTCAGAAGGGTCCCACAGCTGAAGCAGTCAGCCGCCGAGGTCAATGCGGCCTTGTGCAATGACGCATGTGGGGTCAACGAACAGTTTACCGATGACGTCTGGGGCTCCATTTCCTGCGCGTCAAGCACTGCACCCTCTCGCACACATACGCCGTATCCGACGAGATCGTGTGTGTGTGTGTGTGTGTGTGTGTATTTTAAGAATGTAGTGACAACCTGAAAAAAAAATATATAGAGGCGGTACACATGAGTGATGAGATAGACCGTGAACAGTGGTGGGGAAAGCAGGGGACGGGAGAGGGGGGGAAGCGTATATCATTTGATACGGCGCGCGCCCCTCTTTCTCCCTGTGTGTTTGCTTATACGGAAGAGGCACGAACCCTTCCTGGGAGAAAAGCGAAAACTTAAGTCGTGTCAGAAAAATGCGCTGGTATACAAACCCTGAAAAAAAAAGGGGGGGGGAAGAGGCACCTTACACGCGCCCACATTGGCATCACTTCCCACGACTACTGACGCCCTCCACGCACTGCTGCTGTTGCTGATGTGATGAATTTTTTTTCTCCGTTACCTCACTCTGTGAAGTAGGGTCCGCTGCTTGCGCCACTCTAATTCCTCTCGCTTCACCATAGCATACAGAGCACGTTCAACGAGCTTGGCGTCAAAGCCCATTCGTGAAAGCTCGGATAGCAAGCGGTGATGCTCGACGGTAGCCCCGAGCGCTACCCGGCGACGCAGTGCCTCCTCAACCCGCAAGACAAGCTCACTCTGGGCCTCCGTCAGCGTTTGGTCCGCGACGCCACTCTTGATGGCGTCAACGGTGGCAATCTTAAACAGTTTTATCGCCTCTTCGGCATCGCTGCGGCTTGCGAGGACGTCAAGGCGCATCCGGGCCATTGATTCCGTGATGCGGACAAGACTTTCTAGTTGCCGGGCAGTGATTTGAATGATAGGCGTTTTGTTACTGCTTGAGCTGCCCCCGCCTGGTGCGCTGCCGTTGCCACTGTTCACGCCACCAATGGTTTCCAGGGTTTGCTGATGCGCATCTCGGCGCACCTGAACGTAAAAGTCGAGCAGAACTTTCATAGCCTCTTCGGATATGAACGGGCGACACGTAGAGCGGGCGTATGAGATGTACTTGGTGAAGAAGCCGAGATTTACCACCTCACCGTGACCACTGTGCATTGCCGAGGCTGCTGCAGCACCACCGCCAGCTGAGGCGGACGCGCCTGCGCGACCACCACCGCGCCGCCCTCGGTTGCCGTTTGCGCTTTTGTGGAGTCCAATAACATGATGGGCAAGTCGTTGATCTATCTCGGGGTCGCGAGGGTCAATCACTTTGAAGATAAGATCGAAACGGGACAAGATGGAGCTCTGGAAGTCCATCTGATCCTCGTTGGATCGAAGAGGATCATAGCTGCCTAGGGTCGGGTTCGCAGCTGCGAGCACTGATGTTCGACTGTTTAACATCGTCGTCAGATTCGCCTTTGCAATCGAGATCGTCTGTTGCTCCATCGCCTCATGAATGGCAACTTGATCCTGATCGCGCATCTTGTCGAACTCATCAATGCATACGACTCCGCCATCGGCGAGCACCATCGACCCCGCCTCCAGCACGAAGTCTCCGTTGCCGTTGGAGATGACAGACGCGGTGAGTCCAGCGGCACTACTGCCCTTGCCAGACGTGTAAATGCCGATCGGGGCAACCTTTTCTACGAATTTCAGAAGCTGCGATTTGGCCGTTGACGGGTCGCCAATGAAGAGTACATTCATGTCGCCTCGCAGGAAATTGCTGCCACTGCGCTTGCGTGTGCCGCCAAAGAGAAGACACACAATAGCTTTCTTCTGATCCTCGAGGCCAAAGATGGCCGGGTCAATGCTGGCGGCAAGCTTCTGGAACGCATTTCCTTGCTTCGCGAATGCCTTGAAAGACGCCTCCTCTTCCGGCTGCCACGTCATGGTTGAGCGTGATCGTACGCGCGAGGAGAAGTTCTGATTGACGCTCACCACCGCACAGCTGGCATCTTGGGTGCTGCGGAACATGAGGCCGACACAGCGGAGGTACTGCGCACGCAAGCCCGCCGCTGTGCGTCCGCGCCCACCTCCGCGCGCATTGTCGAACCCACCACGCTTTTCCTGAACTGAAACGACGCCGACAATCTGAACACGTGAGCCGGGACTGATGCGGTCGACCAGGTAACGGTCTACCACGACTGTCAGGTGCCGGGGCAGCTCACCAGTCGGCACATCTTCAGGTAGCTCCTGAAGCTTTATGATTTGTTGGTCCTCGTACTCGCACTCCATTGGCAGAAGCACATAAGGGTTCGGCCGACACTTGCCGGACGATGCACCGCCGCCACCACCACCACCACCACCGGTGCCACCACGGCCACTGTTTTCCATACACTGCGGTGGTAGGTCAATCGACCGGCCCCCGTTGATGTAGGCTTTGCTGCGGCAGCTCGTGCACTGGATAGCCGCCCGAACACAACGCGCGTGTGTGGAGCTAGATTTGACGACAATCCCGCTGACACAAACCAACTGTGCCACGGTAGCCTGCGCTAGGTTGCGCAGTGACATGGGTGGTACTCCCCAGAAAAGCTGCATCTGTATCGACGTCTCGCGACTGTAGGGGGGGAATAACTTTCGTTCGTGCGCAACCTCCCAGAGGGCGTGCTCTATCAGCGGCAACGCGCGGGTGGGGTGGTGCTGCACCGCCCCGAAGAGAGCGCCGCTGAACTGCTGAATGTGAGCCATCTGAAACTCCACAAAATGCAGCCCAGCCGACAAGTTGCGCCGCAGCATGTCCATATAGAGAAACTCATGATGAAGTCGATACTGTGTAACGAACTCCTTGGCCAATAGACGAATGTCCGTACCTGCCTCGTTGTCACCGTCTACGCTGCCGCTGCCATTGTAGCCATCGCTAGACAGTGCGCCGCTTCCGTGGAAGTTCGTGACATGCACGGTACCAAGGTCGGACTGCATTTGGATAACCCCGTTTAGTGCCTTCCCTTCTCTCGAAAAGTGTGTGTGGGGTGAAAACGTGGTTGCACCTATCTGCACGTGCCTCTATGGTATTGTGAGTGATGCTTCTATCAATGTATGTATAGATATCGGTGTGTGTGTGTGTGTGTGTGTTCGTATCTTGTCGCCGGAATCTTTCGGTGGTTTATAGATCAATTGATTTGTCAAGCGCGTGCGTTGACGAGGACACTCGCACACACCCAGCTGCCCTCCGAGTGCGGGTAGAATATCCCTTCGACGCACGCTTTATATATATATATATATATATATATGTGTGTGTGTGTGTGTGTCTGTGTGTCGTGGTCTATGTTTGATAAACCAAGCAAGAGTGGCGAAGATCGCGCGATGGAAACAAAGACATCTTTGGACAAAACATATTATATATAATGGGGGGGGGGAAGAGTATCATGACGTTCAATCAAAAGGATTTTACTGCTCCTTCAAACACTTGCTATATATATATATATATATATATACTGCAGCGTCAGAATGTGTCCAGACAGGGGCGATGCTGCTGATGTGCGAGCCTCATCTTTCCTTTTTCCGCGTAATTGAGAGCGAGGGGGGGCACCTGAGAAAATCACACAGCCAAGTTTTTGAGGGGCACATGCACACACAGTCGCATACACATCCACACGCACACACACACTCTGATACACATGCAAATCTTATACACTCTGTCGCGCACCTCGAGCTGCTCCGCCTCAGGCGTTCACTGCCTTGTTGTCCCCATTTTTTTTTTAAGAAAAGGAAAAAAAAATGGGGAGGAGGAGGGGGGTTTATTGAGCACGACCTGCACTGGAGCACAGAAGAAACGCCCCCCTCCCCCCTCCGTCGAGCATCATCATCATCGACGTCGCGTCCCCCATCAATCTTCCTCACCTCCGTCATGTCATGTGGAGGCAGCAGCCTCGGCAAGTACTTCGCGTGGATAGTCATCGAACGGCGTCTTGGAGCTTAGAATGAGAAAGTCATGATCGAGAACACCGTTGATCTGCTTCTCTACGAGCAGCGGCAACAGCCATACGACTCCTGCGTCCACTGCGGAGTAGGGAAGGCGATGATAGCGCACCATTTCAGACACACAGAGACGACTCTCACAGCCGTGAGTCAGGTAAAACTTGACAACCATCAGGAGAGCTAGTCGCTGGCGCGCCAGGCAAAGCGCGTTATGTATGCCGACCCCCACAAAGAAAGGCCCGTGCATTTTTAACGCCACATCGAGGAGGTCAAGGCGGGATGTCTTGAGGGCGTTCACCACATCCACAAGCTGCGGGACGTCAAGCGCGAGCCAATCGTTGTCTGGTGGCATACGCCCCAGCGCCAACTCCGCTGCCAGCAGCTTCACGAGCAGCACACGTTTGTTGTGCGATGGGGCGTCGGGGGGGTAGACGACGGTTGCCTTTGTCAGCAGCATAGCGACCTCCTCCATTCGTGGCATGCTTAGCGGCTGTCGAAGCAGTGCACAGGCGCGTCGGTAGTAGAGCATACATCTTTCCGCCAGCGCTGAAGGGAAACATTCGTGAAACGCCGAAATAAAGAGGTCCACGTCGTCGTTAGTCGGTGCATCTGCAGCGATCATTTCGCCGACGAGGTAGGCAAAGCTGTGAAGAAGACTTTCTTTCACCTTGGAGTCATACGTCAGCAGCCAGCGCGGTGTCTCCCCAGGCGCGCCGAGGGGCTGCACCGCCGACATCTTCACGCGCCTGTTAAGGACGGCAAATAACTTTGACGTCACCGCGTTGAGGTTGGACTGCACGGTTGCAACACCGCGCGCTGTGGCCTCATCGAAGACGCTGCGCACCCTCCGCAAGACCACCGGTATGACGCTGTACGGAGGGGCATCGGCCTCACTGGTGCGCTGAAAAAGCGCCTGCAGCAGTTCGCTGAGCTCGTTGGCGTAGTGACAGGCGTCGGTGAGCGCCTCCGTGGGGTGCGCTCGCAAGCCTGCCTTGTAAGATGCCAAATTTTCCATGTGGGCGGATGTTGTTGTCGAGACCAGGTTTTTGCCTGCCCATGCAGACTGCAGCGTCGACAAGATTGTGTTGAGGTAAGTGCCTAGAGCAAAGAGAGCGATCCATAGCTCACCTGGGAAAGTGAAGGCGCCGCTGTCGGAATCACGGGCTGCACGACCTGACACCATAGGCTTGACTTGCGCGTTCCATAGGGCAAGCATCTCCCCAGCGGTTTTGCCGAAGTCGCCGTACACACCTTCGATGCCAACAACACCAAAGAAGGCTTGCTCGAGAGTCTTTGCAACGTCCTCTTCTCTGCTGGAGGACGCAACGCTGCCGGGGCCACCCAACGCGGCGGCAGACGCCAGTTGTATTAGAAGCGACTTGCACAGGCGTGCTGCAATACAGAACTTTTTCTCATCCGCGGAGAGTGGTGGGATGATAATTTTATCTATTCGCGACACGGCCGTTGTCGGGGGTTGCCTTTGCAGCCGTGATGTCGCCTGCTGGCGTGGTGTGCGGCGCGGCGGCGCTGTGTCAGTGCGAGGGGTGCTGAGGCCCCCTTCGGCGGCGTTGCTGGCAGTGGGCGACCGACCTCGTCGCCGTTGGTGTTGTTCTCCTGAGATGGCCGCACCATCACTGCCCCCAGAGGTGTTTCCTTCTTTGGGGGCACCCAGCGTTGATGCAAAAGATTTCCCTGAGGAGACGGAGGCGCCAAAGGAAGACGCCGGCCCGCCAGCGGAGGTGGTTGCGGATGCCGCTACTGCAGCGGAAAACACTGAACTACCGCCGCGTGATGCGGCGCCAGCACCAAAGGCGGATGTGACAGCAGCGGGTGCAGACACCACATTTTCCGATATCTGTGAAAAGGAAAATGGGGTTTCATGAGGGTTCGTGGGCAGCTTGCCTCCGCCGCCTGGCGCTGCTGGTGACGCCGCGCCAAAGGCTGAGAAAACGGGTGCCGGCGCCGACGATGATGCCGCGCCGAAGCTGTTCTTTGGCTGACCAAAGGCACTCTCGGGTGTGTTGGCGTCGGTGGCTAGGGCTCTAGCAATACCTGAGGGAGGAGGAGGGGGTGGGGAAACAACGGCCTTGATGGGTTTAACTGACCCCGTCGCTGCCGCCGGAGCACTGCCAAACACTGACGTGCCGAACACACTCGTCGGTGGCGCCGCAACGGGGATCAGCGAAGCGGGCTCGGTGGCTCCCGCAGTAGCGCTGCTATCGAGGACGCTGCTCTTTGTGGCAGCATTCACCGGATTTGCAAGAGGGAAACTCGCAGTTGCAACGGTGGTAGATGGGGCCTTTGCAGACGCACCGAACGCAGACGCTCCGGGTGGCGGTGGCAGCTGAGGCATACCGGCAGACTTGCCGGTATCGCCAGCGGTGGCAAGGGATCCAAAAGCAGAGCCAAGGATGGGTCCGCCTGTGTCGCGAATACCTAATGGTTGTGAAAACGGCAACACTGGGGCGGCAGTGCCCGATGCCCCTGCCCTTGCGGTGCTCTCTGTGGTCCTCCCTCCTGTATTCGCGGTCTCAGAAAATATTGATGAAGGTCGTCGTCCCCCTCGAGCGCTGTCGCCACCAGCTGAAAATGGCGGCGGTAGCACAGATACGGGGAGGGCAGTGGGGGTGGTGGCAGGCCATGGCCGTGGCTCTTGGCTGCGCTGGCTTAAAGAGCGAGGTTTGGGTACAGCTGGACGACTACTGGGGCCATCCTTGGCGTTATTGCCCTTTTTACCGCCGTCAGTGTTTTTCGGACCCATCGGTAAAGGCGTGGTCGACACGTTTGCAGGGATTCGCATCACGCTGCCGCTGTCACTCAAGATGCCGCCTCCACTCGACGCGGGTGGCGGTGGTGGTAACAGTGGTGAGCCGAAGACCGGCGTCACAAATAATGGGGCAGCCGGTGACGGTATCGTGGCAGTAGCCGAAGTAACCACATGGGGGACACCTCCAGCATATGACGGTGGTGGCATCCCTGTGCCAAAGACAGTCGCTGCAGGGAAGGGCGCCATTGAGCTTTGATTGGGTAGCATCCCATGTTGCGGAGCGTTCATGGGGGCTGTCCCACCAAGCACGGGCATCGGCGCGGCCCTCATGCTTCCCCCGAATAGAGGAGAAGTATCTGAAGCACTATTCAAGTGGCCATGAAAAACACTCGAGTCTCTATTTTTGGCGCTGCGAGCGTTGATAAAAGGGGTACCCCTAGGGGGGGCGAAGACGGGGTTGGAGGAGATGCCCAGCGCCCCACCGCTAACGTTACCAGCAGGGAACATGCAGTCGAAGAGAGAGGCAATAGGTAAGAGGAAAAAAAATCTTGCTGCAGCTCAAGTGCAGAATTCTGTGCATGGGAGACATAGGTGGCGTGGAGTGTGAGGGATAGAAAGGGATGACACGAAGGCAGGCGTGGGGGAGGGGAGATGAGGGGAGACAACGAAGACCAGAGACGACAGAGCACCGACACTGCACACGTTCGACAGGGGAAAGCAAAACTGTACGGACAAGCGCGTCGACGCATGCAGTCAAACAATGCGTAACTAACGTATCTTCATATTGGAAGTAGGTTAGGTGTGGCAGAGAGGATGGTAAAAAAGAAGGTGTATGGGTGAGTACCACGTTTTTTTTTTTTTGATGGTGGTGGTGGTGGTGGGGTCAGTGGGGGGGGGGGGTCAGTGGGCTATGGCCACAACGGCCATTACAGAGGTCCGTTTTTGTGTTTCACCCCGATGAACAATTTCTAGAAATACTTGCCTGAGAAAGACAAGCATGTGCCATTGGGGTGGAGAGGTGAAAGCATCCTTGGGCAATCAACTTCTATGGTGACCGAGGAAGGGCGGGTTGGGGAGGTAAGAAACACAAGCACGAAGCAATGAGATCTGGGAAGATGAACGTCAAGGTGACGATGATGATCGACTGAAGGATGGTGCGCAGGGTCGCAGAGGCACAGAAATAAGATTAATGGAAATGCGGGCGACTGTCTCTAAGTCGACGCAGGGGCAGGAAGTGTGTAGTGATACAGAGAGATGGGCATTTCTACCCGATGATCGGCTGGTGCAAGTTGGTGGAGGTGCGTTTGCACCACGGTTGCAACAAAGTCATCCTCGTCGCTTTTTTGTTGGCACACTCCATGGACATCACGCCTCGGTACCACGGTATTCGGTCAGCTCTCCAAAAGATTGCCCCACCCGCACAGAGACCGGCAAGGGCACAGCCAGACGCAGCACTCGTGCTTGGTCCTCCAGGATGTGCTGAACCTCTCGCGCAATCACATCAGTCGCAATCTGTGGTACGGCGTAGACAAGTTCATCGTGAATGCTCATGACCAGCGCAAGAGACGCCGCAGGGAGATATGGAAGAAAGCTGTGACGCCTCTGATGGACAGCCCGCATGGCGCTCTGCAGCACGTCGGCTGCACCGCCCTGCACGGCCTGCGCAATGGCGCGTTGCTTTCGCCGGTTTGCGTCCATCTCTGCTCCGACGAGTTTCCGACCAGACAACGTCTCCACTGCAAAAGAGCGCAGTGCCTCCTGACGAGTTTCGCGCAGGTAGCTCTTGATACGCGGGTAGACTGTGTAGAAGCGTTTAAGAAGATCCGCTGCGGAGGTCGCAGTCGGCACGGAGGAGGTCTCCTGCCCCCTCCCTTCCCCCCCACTTCCTTCTCGGTGCGGCTGCATCTGCGCTTCTGCGAACTCTTCGTTGATCTTTTTGATACGCGCATCCATCGGTCCTTGCCCCATCCCGTACAAGAGGCCGTATACAATGACCTTGACTGCCTGCCGCTGGCTCGAGTGAACGTGGTCGATAGAAGGCAAGTTGAGCACGCTGGCAGTGACGAGCGCCAACACATCCACATTCCCAGATAAATGCGTCTGCAGAGCAGTGTCGCCGCTCAGATGGGCGAGCAGGCGCAGCTCAAGTTGGTTATAGTCGAAGGAAATCAGCACACAGCCAGGAGGGGCACAGTAGAGGTGTCGCAGCGTCCACTGTGGGTGATTAGGGAAAAGAAGCAGCTGGGGTGAGGACACCTGGTCCACCACCCCCGCCTCTGCGAGAGACAACCACCGATCGATGTCTTCCGACGTGGGGGGGTCGACGCAGTCGTCAGGATGCTGGGCCTCATTGCTGCCGATGCTGCTGCTGTCGGGTGCTCGCGTTACAGACAGCGCGTGTAGCTGAAACGCGGTATGAGGCGGTTGCTTTGGGAGATTTTGCACATTTGGCAGCGATGAGAAAACACGTCCAGTAGACGTGTCGTGCAGCACCCAGTCGGGGTGCACCGAGTAGCATATCCGAGGCGTTACGTGTGCAGCAGATGCACTCCGCGCACCACCCGCATCTTGCGCGGTTGCGTCGCGGTGCTTCTCGAGGACGTGCAGATGCAGCTTTTCCGAGACTTTGCTAAACATGCCAAGCAGACGGTTTTTGGTAGACGACCGATCAAGGTATGCCATCCACGTGCACAACAACATGCATCCCAGGCCAAGCTGGGCCGCCTCCGGGCCGCTACACTGCTTCGCGCGCATACCTAGGGTACGTAGGTAATGAACGTCCAGCACTGGCGGTACCCCGCCCGTCGCTGTCGCTGCACTAAGGCGAGCCAGGCACTGATGAACCAAATGAGCGTTCCATTTTCTATTTCTCATCTCCTCCAGGGTAGCGGAGAACGCGGCAGTCTCTGCGCCGGCCATCAAAGTTGCCGCGACGCGCAGTCCCAAATCCTCTATCGCTTCCATTTGTACGTCCAAAGTCGTCAGCATTTCGTGTGCCATCGTATGATTCACGAAGACGCCGTGGTAAGACATGAGCTCACAGAGGAAATCCGTATAGGTGCGCAACACACACACCTCGGACGGTGCGAAGCGGTGACGTATGTCCAAAGGGGGAGCACCAGGGACTTCGCCACCGCGACGCGACGTCCGCAGCTGCCTCGTGGCAACTCCTCCGTGTGACTCACCTATTCCTGAGGCACCAGGGTCGACAATGTCAATCAATCTCGACAACACATGCGTGAAAAAGAGTGTTACCGTCCTCAGCCCATGGTAAACATCAGCAATATGAGACATATCTGCGTCTAAAGAAGACGGCGGGCCAATGTCGCACCGACGCCGCCGACGCTGCGGGTGATGGCGCGGGAGACGGTGCTTTACGCCGGCTGATCTTGCCTCGAACAAGAGATCAGTGCTCGCGGTGCTGCTCTTGCTTCCGGTGACGGGATGCTCGGTCGAGGGCTTCACTGCACTTGTCGAGTCGACCTCGCCACTGCCCTCTTGATCGCAACAAACGTCGTCGCCACTTGCGCTGGTCTCCTCTGGGATGTCTGACACGGAGTCGTCTTCATACGTAGCCGGATCGGCGTCCTCACATGTCTCTTGCTCTTTTTGCTGTTGCTGCTGCGCGATCAACAGTGTCTCCTCGTGGAGAATCTGTTGTGTTTCCGGTGGCAGCACCACCGCCAAGTCTGACAGGTGCTTGATGCCCTCCTTAGGAACCCGAAATAGCAGGGCGATGGATGATCGCAGTTGCTGCCCCAGCGTCGTCCAGGTAGGCAAGTCCACCACGCTGCTTACCTCCACCCGGTCCGTTCCCAAGAAGAGAAAAAGAAGGCGGTAGAGCAAGCGACTATGCAGAAGAACCTTCGTCACTAGGGGAGCTCGCAGCAGGTGAGCGAGGAGGGGCAATACGGGATACTTGCTTCCGGGAAGCATTGTGTAGAACACTGGGCAGGGGGACCACATCTCGACACCCGGTGTTGATTGCACTGAGCTGTCGGTATCCGTCTCCGTCTCCGAGGCCTCCAACGCATTCGCGCGCAGCTCTGCACCACTACCAGCGTTGCATAGAAGAAAAAAAGGCTGTATGCCACTCAGCACTTCGCGCAACTCGCTTGCACTTTGCTTTTCGTACGCCTTGAGCATTGTCTCGAACTGCTGTGGATGCTGCAGAAGGCGAGCGTGTCCCTGGAGCTGCACATCCACCGCTACGGGGCCGAGACGGCCCGCTAGAAGAGCGTCGAAGACGGGCAAAGCATCTGCAACCACGAAGCGGCGACGGGGGCGTGTACATTCCTGAGGGAGGGGGGGCTCCGGTGGACATTCGGTGATCGTTTTGCGAGTTCCGTCCCTCGTCCCCCGGGAGCCACTCACTTCACAACAGCCTCCGTCACCCAGCGGCTGGGGCGATACCTTCGCCTCGGTCTGCGCCAGGCTTGGTGAGGTGTTCACAGAAACGGGGGCTTCCGAAGAAAGTGGGTCAGTTGTCGGTGCCACCTCACGTTGTGATGACCGCCCCTGTTTCTCCTTCGGGGATAGAGGTGATGACGCAGGGCCCTCCGAGGTCTCGCTCCTGGATGCGATTACGTGAGCCCCTGCAGCGGCGGCTGCGGAGCTTGACGAAACGGAGGCGCGATCGGTGACAGTCGATATGCGCCACGCCGGTGCAGCGCAGGCTGTTTCCAGCCAGAACAGCAGAGCGGATTCCTGTGGGGAGCGGTGCGTTTGTGATCGGATTTCTGATGACGGAGGAGATCGCGTAGCCTCTGTCATCGAGACCGATGGCATCTGTGAACGCACAACTGGCGACATCTGCACCGATTCGGCTGCCATTGAAACCTCTGACGGTGGAAAAAAAAAGTAATGATAATGAGTGTAGCAGTAGAGGTACAGGTGCTCAGAACGGCTTCGCTGTGTAGATGTGTACGTGCGTGTATGTGTGTGCACTCTTATCGGGAAGGATATCAACGACAGCAAGAATAGTTTTAGCGTATGAGTCGCCTACACACAAGCAGTGAAGGACAAAGTCTTATAGTGAAAAGTGTGGTGGTAGTGGTGGCGAAGTGGCTGGTGTGTGGGCTGACAAGCGCGTGTGCCTCTCCAACTCTATGCGACGCGCAGCACTTGGCTAACAGGGTGAACGCCCAATAAAAAATCAACTTGTGTTTGAGTGTGTGTTTTCATGCAGGCGGGTCAGAGAGCAGACGAGATCGTATCACAGAGATCCCCATCATGCGTGGGAAGCATGCGAAGGAGAGGGATATGGAGAAGAGTGGTGGGGTGGGGGGCGGGAGCACCGTTTCACGTGGCTTCCCTCTACCCATCCTCCACTGAAAGAAAAGTGTTGTAGAACGCACACCCACAAATGCATACATGTATATATATATATATATATATATATATATATACTCTGTCTATTACGTACCGGTCCCGGCCCCGCCCGTCGTCGTTCGTCGGTACGTAATTTACGTTTTTTCCTTTTTTTCCTTACCTTTTCGT
>CM007344.1:122407-151230 GCA_000333855.2 Endotrypanum monterogeii | reverse complement strand
ATATATATATATATATGATGGAAATCACTTTGAATGAATGTTATGCGTAAGGGCACTACGGACACACACACACAGACAGACAGATGGAGGGGGGAAGAGAGGGAAGAAAAAGGAGAGCGTGTACGCTAAAAAAAAAAAGAGTTGCCAGAAGTGCCGAACGGATGCTGAGCGATGCGATGACTACACGAAAGTTGACCATGAGCAAAACGAGTAACACTCGCACGGGTGTATACATGTAGCGTGAAGTGCAAGAGAAGGAGGGAAAGAGGGAAAAAGCAAAACTGGTGGATCATGACACTTCAATTATACTTTTTTTTTTTTGGGGGGGTGGGAACACACACACACACACACACAGCTGCATAAACATTTTTAAAAAAATGTCCGCACAACGCGGTGATTGAATCAAGCAGCGTCGCGGATGGTGCAGTCGTGATGACGCGAGACAGAAAAGTGCAAAAGATGATGCGCGAAAACCTGCGACTGCACGACCCTTCGGGAGAATCAAGTCGTACGAGACACAGGAAACGGTGGGCGGTGTGTCGTCCGGTAGTTGTGCGTGGGTTGGCTGTCCCTTTTTGACTGACGATACGTAGAAGTTCACCACCTTTCCAGCCCTTTTTTTTTTTTTTGGTGTGTGTGTACATGTCTCTCCCCCTCCCCTCCCCTCCTCTTTCCTTTCCTCTCATGTCCCTCTCTCCCCTGCGGTTGCCCACGTCTCTGGAAATATGCTTCCCATTTTCGTAGTCAGAACAACTGCTCACGTGGGTACGCAGGAGTCTGTGTACACCGTATATATATATATATATATATATATAATTGCATGCTTTGAATCAGATCCGAAACACTGAGTGGTCGGAAATAGAGACCACAAAAAAAAAAAAGGGAGATAAAAAAAAAAGCACCGACGTCATAGCATTCGATTGCAGCTACGCACAACCGCGATTGATCCGTATAGGTGAGTCGAAGCATCTCATTACCATCCACTTGCCAGCGAGACACCCAACGTGTTCTAATGTAAACGGTTATGAGATATTGAGCTATACATAAGAGAGAGAGAGAGAGAGGAGATGAACAACGTGTTGAGCTGAGGAAGGAAATGAGCGCGGCACTGTGTGCATGAATATATATATATATATATATATGCGCCATGTCCCCAGACACAGAGCACAGGACACGCAGCAGTCCGAATCGTGCACCTCAAGCTTTGGTTGGGTTCACCACAGTTTGGAGGTTGGCTGTGAGTGTCTCGTACGTACGTCGGAAGAAGGTGACCTCCTCTTCATGTTTCTTCTGTTCCTCCTGCCGCCGCTGCATCTCATCTTGCTCGATCTGGGCGCACTCCTCCGTCAAAGTCTCTACCTGCTGCTGCAGGTCCGCCTTCTCTCGCTCCAGCGCCCGGACCCGCGCCTCCAGCTCGACGTGACACTGCTCTGAGTGAAGCGCCTTGCGCATGCCGAAGGCGATGCTGCTCTCATAAAGGGAGCGGTAAGCATCCAATGTCATCCGAATTTCGTCTCGCACGCGCAGGAGCAGCAATCCCCGCTCGGCGCAGCTGATCGTTACCTGGCGAATGATCTCATCAAACACCTGTCCGTAGAGCTCCTCCCGAATCGGGCACACACCTGTCTCGCGTGCCTGGCGTTCTGCCAGCAGGGTGTCTAGTTGCTCCTGGAGCCGGATCACATCGAGTCGGGTGGCTGGCGTGCTTGATGGATACTGTATCCAGCGCTGCCCGTCCTTTTCGAACTCACGCGGGGGCAGGATGCTGAAGAGAACATCATCCGACTGCGGCTGAGGTTTGCCATCATTCGCTTTGGGCCGCTTCGAGGCCAGGGACTTCTTGTGCAACACCTCAGAGAGCAATACGGGTGTCTCGTACTTGACGAGCGACGGCGGGGCGGCGGAAGACATCCCTCCACGAGTGTTTCGGTGAATTGAATGTGTGCTGCTCCAAGGGCGTCTAAGAAAGAGAGAGAATGCGTGTGTGTGTATGTGTGTCTGGGTGTGTGTAGGCGCACTTTGAAGGTGTTGAAAAAAAATTTTTTTTTGGGGGGAGATAAGGAGAGAAATAGAATTAGGAAAGGGTGCGAAGTTGATCCATCCACACACACACACACACACACGACATGGAGCGGGACGCCGACAGGGTGAGGACGACGGCGAGGGCTGTCTCGCCATCAAAATGTCAGCAAAACTGTTGTGATGGGGAAACGTGGAGAGAAGGGGGAGGGGCTAAGATGCGGACACGAGGCTTACGCTCCCCGCCGACCCTGGCATCTTCACTTAGACTGCTGTATTTTCTATTCTATATGTATGTACTTGTGGTTCGACAGACCTATAACACCAATGGCGACGTGTACCCCAACCCTTCTCCCCCAACTGCGGCAGAGTCACTTTCCCTTCTTTTTTTCCTCAGCGTTTTTACTGAGGGTATAAGAGTGAGAAGGAGGAGGGGGGGGGTGGATCGCGCGCGTCCTATCGTGTCCCTTCCGCTGCTCACATATATGTTGCTTCATTTAAGAGTGTGATGAACAAGAGGGTGTGTACAACAGTTTATTCTCGTGATTCCCTGCGGCTTCGTGCATCTCTTTAGATCTCTCTCGTTTTTTTTTTTTAGTGGAGGGGAGAACTCTTTTTGCAATCCCTTGTCTTGTCTCCTCCTATCATACACCTCCCTCGTCCCTTCGCTCTCGTGCCAGAGAAAAGAAGTGCCGCATCGAAAAATGGACAAACACATTCTGTAACACACGGAGATGAAGGGGAAGAGACCCAGTGACTGTTACAGAAACAACAGAATACAAAAATAAAACGTAGCAGAGGCGGCGAAGGGGTGGGATTGGGATGAGAACCCCCACGGTCAGCACACACACACATACACACATGCTGTAATCTGGCAACGCTATCATACACACATACACACACACACAAAAAAAAAAAAACGATTCCCCGCACACAAGACTTCCTTCCCCTCAAAGAAACACTCCGTCGCTGTTTCCATTAAAGTCGTACCATCTCGCAGACATACACACATGCACCTGATAGGAAAAGAAGGAAGGATCTGAGGGAGGGAGGGGTCGAGTGAACCTCATCGTTCATCAATGTCTGGACTACCCCTGATGTGGGGGGGGGGGTGTAGACTCCTATCGCTTCTTCTTTCTTCTGTGGCTTACTAGTATGGCCCGCTGATCTTCTGCTTGGCCTGCTTCTCCACGTCGTGGAAGTCCCAGCGGGTTGGCTTGCGGAAGTCGCGTCGTCCCGGGAAGATCTCTGGCATCGGGCCAGCGTACACCATGTCATAGGAGGGATGCTGACCGCGCGCGTATTGCTTGTACTTGCGTTCCCAAGGTTCAGGGAAAGCGGGTGGCTTCATCGGGTTCTTCAAGTCACGCCACTCGGCCGTGTAGCCACGCATGTGTTCTCCCTCCATTGGTGGTGCGTAGTAGCCCGGACCCTTCACCGGCGACCCTGGTCCTCCAGGTGCGCGCCACTGGCCGATGTCGCCGTACTCATCCGGGTAGCCAGCATCTCGGTCCGGGAAGGGCAGCGCGTGCGTGACGTAGTCGATCCATGGGTTCGGCAACTCGTTCACTACGTTTCCGGCGTGTCGCTTTTCTTCCACGTCGCGGAACTGGAACACGGCGAGCTCTCGGAAGGAGCGCGTCTGGACGTGAATTATGTCGTAGTCGTCCTCGATCAATCGCTTCAGTCGCTCTGATGCGATCACGTTGTAGCGTGCCGTCCACACGAGGGACCGCTTTGTCAGCTCAGCCCAAAGATCGACGCTGTCCTGGCGACGGTACTCCGCGTAGAGAGCTTCGAGAAAGCGGCTGTCCCACTTGAAGTTGCGAAGAACGTTATCGACAAAATACGTGTTTGCTTTCATGGTGCCGCAGCCGACCAACGTGCGCACCACCTGCAGGTGCATCTCCCCCGACCACGTCACATGCTGGTTACCTGCTATTTCCTTCAAGACTGCACACAGACCGTTCATGGTCTCGGTTGGTCGGAAGCCCGGCGCGTAAGCGTACTGCCGAGTCTTGGCGTCGTAGCTGTAGGCACTCGCATCTGCGTAGGCGGCGAGGATCTGAAGGTAGTTCGGTGCCGTCAGCGACTCGCACACGCCGTCCACGTTTGTGGATGCCTTCTTGGTAAGGAACTCGTTCGCGTATTCCTGCAGCGCGTAGCCGGAATGCTTTCCAATAATACGCCGCACACTCAGCAGCGTGGACAGCAGCGAGGACGTCTCGAGGACACCAACTTTATCGTGAAGACGCTCCATCATTCTCTGGACCAGCCCGTCACAGAAGGCAAGAGTCTCCTGAGCTTTGGCAGTCGGCTCAAAAAAGGCTGGTGCAGCTGTCTGAGCGTCTGTCGCCTCCGGGAATATGGTTATGTGCCGTCGCAGCACAACCTCCAAAGCCTCCTTGACCGAGTGAACGAGGAATTGTGGGTTACCGAAAAAGCGGCTTTGCATCTCATCTTCAGTTGTGCGTGTCGGGCCGAGAGCCATCGCGCGACCGTTGTTTGCCATGCGCCAGGGCGAGTGGTGAAATGAATTCTTGTGTTCGTATGGGGACCACCGCGGGCGGCGCACCAGGTGTGGGTTGGGCGGCTCTGGCACTGGCGTCGGCGTACTCAGCATCGCAGTCTCCAGTTTTCCGAAAAAGTGCTCAAACATCTCCACATCGTCGCTGGCCAGCATCACCTTAGCCATGCGCAGGTACACCTCCCGTGTGCGGTTGAAGCGGTTCAGATCTGGCACATCCAAATTAGGGTCGTGGTCAAAGTGTTTCTTCCATTTAGGAAGATACAGCAGCTCCTCACGAGTGAGGGAGAACGGGGTGCGGGTGATGGGCTTTGGGTCGACTTCGCCCTCCTGTAGAAAGCGCAGCTCCGCGCAGTAGCGATTCCATGCCTCCACAGCCCACGTCTTCTCACCTGCCTCCACACAAACGTCCAGGTAGGCACAGATGGTCGCAGTGTCAGGCCAGGTCTGCTGGCGCTCCATAATTTTCCACACGTCCCGGGCCATGTCTAGCTCGCCCGAATCCTGAAGTGTCCGCATGGCCGCGATGTAGTGCACGTGCTGTGGATTGAAGTTGTCGACGATCATGCGCAGCAGCCAGTGCAGCGCCTCTTGGGGGACGGCTTGTTTGGACTTGGCAGCGCGGATGTTGCTCAAGAATCGAAGAAAGTGCTTCTTGTACTCGCTGGGAAAGCGGTTGATCATCAGATAGCGCTGGTACTCGTAGCGGCCCTGCTCACAGTACTTCACCGAGTAGGTGTCAGCTCCTCGAAACCATGGCGCCGTACCCTTGTTTCGCTTCGGCATGTACATGGAGTATAGGATATTCTTTGTTTGGTTTGACTGGTCGCTGTTGCCGAGGTCGTCATGGCTGAGCAACGGCCACGCGTGCTGGTACTGGTTGTTGGCATAAAAATTGTCCACCTGGCGGTATCCGAGTGTCTTCTGTGATGGCATGCCCATGCGCTTCAGCTGCTGGAATCCGCTGCCGGCCCGCATCATCTTCAGCGACGGGTCGCGCATAATGAAGGCACGCGACTTGCCCGTCCGGTGGTGCCGCACCACCGTATGTCGCATCATGGCGCTGTGGTTGTTGTTTCGTATGAGTTGAGCTATCCACGAGTGTACTGAATTTGTTCCAACCTCCTCGAAAAGAGTTTTGCAAGCAATCCAGCGTGTTGAGCGAGAGTGGGGGTGCAAAGGTGTGGTGAAGAGGGGGGGGGGTAGAGAAGGGAAGAAATGATGACAGGGGAAGGAAGAGAGCGGTGCGCAAAGAACGTATGTCATAGGCTGTGAGTCGCCACAGCGCAAGAAGAGGGTGATAATTTAACAAGCATGCATCTGATAGAATGTTGTGCTTCTCATGAACGATATAATCTCCTTACACCCCCCCTTCCAAAAAAAAAAAAAAGTTTGAGGGAAGGCTGCACGGGAAGGAATGCGAGAGAGGAAGAGAGGGGGGGGGGCGGGCGGGTCGGGGTAACAGCACCTAGGAGCGCTTGCTCTGCCGCACGTTAGCATGAAAAGAAAAAAAAAGGAAATAATTTCACAGGAGGAGGGGAGGAGGGAAGGGAGAGATCACAAACACTCAAAAATGTGCGTGTGCTCCCGACATGAGAAAGCGAGACGCTTTTTCAGTCCGTATGCCACATGGTCGATTCTCTCCCCCAAGACCACGTTGAGTTTAACGTTCCGCTGATCACACACATCCACACACATAAAGATGCATCGTCGAGGCGCTTTTCATGGCGGAGTGCAGCGATGCCAGAGGGGTAACAGCGGCAAGCCCCGCCTGTGCGAAGCAGGTCACCTCGAAGCAGCTTTCGTTATGCTTCCCTCGGTCTGGTGCACTCCGTAGAATGGCGGGGCCCCCTCCTCCCCTTCTGAATGCTAGAAGGAAAACCCCTGTCGCTACCCCACCTCCTCTCGCCGCTGCTCTCACGAAGGGTATAATCAAACATCAACAGGCCTCTAGGTGAGAGCCATCACCACACAGAGGCGCCTAGGCAACGAGGAGGGGAGGAGAACGCAGCTACAGTGAGCGCATCATGATCAACGCTTTTGTCGTTCACAAAAAGGAAAAAAAAAAAAAAAACTCACATACGTGGATGCCTCGCATGTCGCGGATGTGAATAACCTAGTCGGAGCGCATGGCGGCTTGTGCCGCTCGAACTGCCTTCCCAGACGCGTGCGACTCCTCGAGGAGTCGCACCATCTTGAGTGTTGCTAGCATCTGCCGCTCACACCCGGGAGGAGAGGTGCTGATGCCCGTTTCCTCTTCCAGGGAGCGGCACCACTCGTACAGGAGAGGTTTCATAGTGTTCTGCAGCGTGGCACTGCATGACGCGTTGGAGCTACCAGAGCCACCAGGGAGACCCCTAGCACCATACTGAGCAATGTTAGCATACATGCCGGTGGTCCCTCCCATGCCACGCAGGTGGGGGGGCTGAGAAAGGTCGGTCGGCAACATCAGCGGCGACGGCAGAGGCCGCATACGCCGCGACGTCGGTGTCGTCTGCGGGGAGGACTTGGCTGGTGGTGGTGAAGATGATGCTGAGGTTGACCGGAAGATGTGCGGATCAGTCGTGAGAATAGCGCTACGGAAGGCGGCCTCCGTCGACAAAAGCTGTGCGAAAGGCTCGTCGGCGTGGAGTGGGCGGCACAAGTGCTGTGCCGGACCGCGCGGTGCAGTATCCGCAGTGCTGCCGCCTGCCGTGTCGAGATGGATAGGATGGTAGAGGCCAGCGCCGATGTAAGAGCCAGACAACGCCTGCAGCAACTGCAGGGATCGACTCACAGCTTCATCGCAGCTAGCACCGTCACCGCCGACGATGTAGTAGGAAGGGCTGCTCCACATGCGACACTGCTGCAGCAGCACACCATTGGCATCTTGACTTACCTGCGGCACCAACGTGCCGGCTGCTGGACCATCACCATCGAGGGCGACGGTGTAGGTGGCACCGACCTTGGAGGATTGTAAGGAATCGTGTACCAACGGCATTGTGTTGAAGATCGGTTGCAGAAACCACGGCACAGTGTCTCTCCCGTCGAGATGCGCGATGCTACGCAGGTCACGAGCAGGGCTGGTGCTTGCACTGCCGGATGCACTGTTGGCACCGCTGCCCCCTACGATACCCCCAAAGCTTTCCCTTCCTTCCATGTCGACGCTACCAGCGCACAAGTGAAGTACCGGTGGTGGCAGGTAAGTGTCAATGAGCTGGAGCACGATGCGGAATGGCAAGTACCGCACAACATCCAGACTCCATAAATCCACTAGCTTCTGGCGCCGGCGCCGCCTCTCACCAACGTTACCACTGCAGGGAAGTATTTTCGATGGTGACATGGACGACGCGGGCGTCAACGACTCTCGGGCGCTTTGCCATGTTGGGTTTTCTGATGGCCCTGCGACGTCTGCAGAAGAGGAGGATGAGGGCTGCAGCACGCAAGGGAGGTGCGGGGAGCTACTCGAGCTACGCATGAGACCCAGCCCTGCCGAGCTGGGCGGTTGCCTAACTGTCTTTGCGTATGCGCTGTTTCTGTCTCCATCGGCGTCTGTCTCCTCCCGGAAGGGGTCCAGCGCCTCGCACATGTCAGTGAGGTCGAGTGCCGCTTGAAGGTGTGGATGACACTGAAGGGCCTCGAGGCGCGCCGACTCAGTCACCTCGGCGCAAAGATGCAGGGGCACCAGTCGCTGCACTTGCTGCCGTCCGCTAAGCTCTCTTGACCTCTCCAGTCGCAAGGGGTTCAACTGATCACCGCCACTGCTGGTCACGGGGGACCACAGCGGCAGGTCGCAGTAAGGTGGCGCTCGGTTGCCGCCGAGGATGCCGTACTTGATTTCTTCCAGACTCAGAAATAACCCACCAATGTCGACACCGTAGGCGTGCATGAAGCAGGCGTGGTTTGTGTTGCACAAGGTGGGCAGTGGGAAGAGGTCAATAGTCCGAAGCTTAGGTTTGCGAGGGGGGCCCGGATATTGGGAGCGGTGACTGTTCTTCTGTGGTGAGTTCGCATCGGCCGCGGCAGCAGCAGCGCCGTTACTCACTAGCTCCTTCACGTTCGTGATCCACGCTGCGACATAGGCGGCATTATACACATTCACAAAGAAAACGATGTAGCTATGCATGGCAGCGTCTCTCGCAAATGCCGCGAGGGACACATGTCGAAGCGCTACCATGACACTGTACACGCTCCGCAGGCACTCCTCGGCGAGTTGGTGAAAGCAGCGAACGACAGTCGCTGCGGTGACAGCGCTGGAACCACTGCCCGCATTGGACGAAGACGGGGTACTCACTGTCGTTGTTGTGAGAACAGCGCTGCCGAAGGATTGCCGCGCCCATCCATGGACGATGCGATCACGGAAAAACTCCTGCACGCGTGTCGCAGCGTTCAGCCCGAGACTTGCGAGAGTTTCACTTAGTGCCAAAATGCGGGCGATGGCGCTGCGGCACAGGGGTCGGTACAAACGCGAGACCGAAGGCGCGAGGTCGACGCCGTAGATGGCGCTCGAGCCAGCCACCACCGTGGCAGAGCTGGTTAGCATTTCCGGCTGCTGCGGACACCACACGTCTTCGCGACAATGGCGTTCCACGTTCAGAGCCACGCGCACAACGTCACGCCTGAGACAGAAGAGCGCCGTCTCATCAGCCAGCATTTCTAGCGTCCCCTGACCGCGGCGGCGCACCACGGGAACGATAAAGCTGTTGTCCACTGCCCACCACAGAAGGCGCCACGCAGCCAGTGCAGTGGTTGTATTGACGCTGCGGCCGTCTCTGGAGACGAGAGAGGCACCACGCGACCCCCTTACAGGCGAAGTCGCAAAGAGCGGGGAGTGCGCCACAGACCAGTAATAAAGATCCAACGCAGCACAACAGTAATTCACTTTGAGTGTTGCCGGAATGTGCAGTGTTTTGGAAGCTGCATTGGAGACGGGGGATGCCATGTCGCCATGCGTACTCGACAGCTCCTGTGGTTGGGAGGACGACAGTAGTGGGGAAATCCCAATAGGCAGCCTGTATGAAAACCGTCCATTGCTGGAACGACCACTACCCCCGGCCCCACCGCTCGAGTGCTGCCGGCTGGTCCACTGCTGCATCGATGTGGTTTGCGGATGGGGCAGCACAAATGTGTAGCGGACGTGGCAATCGGAGCGTCGACGACACAGTCCACTTCTCCCAGCTGCCTCATCAAGCGAGTCCTGGGCTGGGCCGTCGTCAAGTAGCAGAGCGCTGAAGAAATCGTTGAGGAGGTCGTGCAGCGTTGGCGGCGTGAGCAGGGAGCGGGGGAAGATAGGCTGCAGGAGACCACACAACAGCCACTGCTGACGCAGGGATTCCGAAAGGTTCTTTTGCTCAGGAGAAAGCCCTGGAAGGTAAGCCGATGCAGGAAAGCGGAGATTCGGGCATGCCTCCAGTAGTGGAAGAAGTGCAGCTTCAGCGTAGGCGCGGGACGTGGTCTCCTCATGTTGTGCAGTCGCTTTGGCTATCTTCACCACAGAGGCACAGCCACCTTGGGCGCTACCAGCATCGTAGCTCCGGCGCGGTGTCATGAATGTCGCCACAGACGCTCCGTTGCCACGCACGGTTGTGGCCGGAGTGCTACGTGTGTAGCCAGCGGATGTCACTCTATCCATGCTATTGTCTTCTGCGAAGTGCAGGACACTCGCGAGACGATAAAGAAGGGCAGCTGCCACTCCCACAGGATCATACCCGCTCTGTTTTTCGCCGGTATGACGGGGCTGCGCCAGAGACGACTCGCAGAAAGAAGCAGATCTCGTCCACCGGAGCGGCGTATCTTCACCCACTGAACCTCGCAGCGACGGCGTGGGTGTGCAAAGATGCGTCATGGATGTATCGGAGAGGTTCCGAAAGACAACAGAGCCCGTGGGACCAAGCGGTGTGACTAGTCGCTCATGCCAGTGCCGCCTCGCTGCTGCGTTCCAGCGCAGCTCTCGCGTCCCCTTATCTCCCTCTATGCTTTCAAACGCACCCGTCGAGAGAAGCTCCGCGCCAGTGAGTGGCGGCTGGATTTTGCTGCTGCGCAGTACCCGCAGAACCTCCTCCGATAAGCGCTCCGGGTACACAAGGTATTGCAACACTTGTGTAATGACCCCTATCCCCCAGACTCTCGGTGTACCGAAGCGGTTAACGATCAGGGCAGCCACGAATTGATGATCTGCGACTTCGTGGGGGGATAGCGCCCATGGAACCATTCGCGGCGATGACAGCTGCGCCATGGAAGGGTGTGACGCGGGCTGCTTCGACGGTTCTGCCAAAGCACCGCGAACCTTGGCCGCCTCCGTGTCCGCATCCTCTTCTAACCACAAGACCTCTCGGTACGCTAGCCTTTCGAGATCCGCTTCCTGCTGCGCAAACAGGCTGTTCCGCACAATTCTCGGGAAATCATCGTGTGAATGAATCCTGCGTGGCGACCGCCAGGGCTGATATTGCTCCTCTGGTATCCGCGGTGGAGAGTGTGCGGTGATGGCGGCAACGGCAGGCGGTAGACGACCAAAGAGGTGGTGCGCGACGGCTTGCTTGACACAGTAGGAGGGTTCACAGCACGGCGCCTCGTGAATGTTAATTCTTGCAGCGCGCTTTCTACGCGGCCTCGGGAGACTTAAAGAGGGAAACACGGCAGTCGAGAGCCTCAACGTGTGGGTCGAAAGTGATGTTGCACCCGTCACTGTCTCCATAGGAAGGAGGTGCGTTGTAGTGTGAAGAATAACCCAGGGTTCGGTGAAGAGACGCAGCGGAGCAGTGAGCAAGGGTGCAGAGGGAGCTGAGTGTGCACCTTCGGAGACACACACGAGTGGGGATTCCCTGCGTGGCAGATCACACGACTTGAGGCTTACTGCCGTCCCCCCTGCACTCGAGAAAGACGTGATACTAGTCATCCCTGTCGTCATCTCGCCCATATCGTCTTGTCCCAATGGGCGGATGAGCCCCTGCAGTATGGAATCGCCCTCATGGGACCACCGCACTCTCTGTGGCGCCTTCGAGGGGCCCGAGGTAGCCACACTCCCGGATATTGAATATGAGAGCGAGGACAGGTGCAGCGCTGCGGATGTATCACTGGTCGAGCCGTCACGCGGCGTCCCCTTACATTTATCATGATGAGGGTGCGTCGTTTCGTCGCGTCGCATTGGTGCCAACGAGGCTTGCCGCTCCAGAGTGGCAATGAAAAGCAGCCAGTGCTTCTGCGCCTGCGTTTCGGCAGCCAAAATCCGCAGCGCGATTTCGTCTCCGCTGTAAACCTCAGGAAAAACTTCGTTATCGCGCGTCGACATGCTGCCGCAGGGCATCGGTGGAGGACCATGGAAAGCGGCTGGGCTGGAGGAGAGGTCCCCGGTGACACTGGATCTATGCAGCACGTGCGGCATCGGGACTTCCCTCATACTCGGCTCACCTACAGCGTCTGCTGCATTGCCAGCCCCCCTCGCGGTGCGCGGCCGTGGACGAACACCACGTGCGGCGTACCACATTTCGAAGCGACACAAAGGCTTTACCCACCACGACGCCAACAATCCTGCCGGGGGCAGCCGCGGTGCACCCGAGACCTGGTCATAGTAGTCAGCCTCTGCTTCCACCTCGACGGAGGTGTGCGAGGATACCCATAGTGCAGTGGTTGTCGCCGCAGCTCCAGAGGCAAATCCCGACGAGGAGCCCGCTTCGTTCCACCACCGCGAGGCTGCCTTTCGGATTCCAGAAAATAGGGATCCTGATGGAGCTGCATCGTCCTCCCTTACAGGTGAGCCACGACCGAGGCTCGCAAACGCTGCAGTGGAGGGCGAGAGAGCTGGCGCGGGGGACAGACACACAACCTGTGCAGGGCTGTGCATCTCGGCGTTGCAGGCACGTGAGCCCGGGCGAGGCTGCGGCTGCTTGCGGCCGAGGAAGAGATTCATTGCCTCCTGTTTCTCTCGATCACCCATTACGTTGTTGTAGAGACGTTTGACTCCCATCAACTGATCCCAGCCTGCACCCCGGTGCAGCACACCAGCGCCGACCTGAGCGGAACCACCGTACTGGATGGCGATAGCGTCACCCATAGCCAAGTACATCTCAAGCAGCATCTCCATCACTGCTGGGGAGTTGCACACATCTGTTGCGTTGCGCAGAAACCCCAGGACAGACAGCTGTTCCCCTAGTGCGTGGAGGCCGTGAAAAAGCTGACCGAGATTTGTGCGATCGATGCAGTCGAGACAGTTGCTGCGGACTACACCATTTTGCAGCTGCACAACTTCGGCGACATCGCCTTCGCTGCTATGTGCTGCATCGTATGAGACAGCAAACTCGTTGCCTTCATTCGTTGTATGCATGTTGCCCCGATACAAACCATCCTCACGCCTGTCGGCCAGGCCAGTGGTTGTGTTAGAGCTGCATCGTCTCGTGACAAAGCACCGAACCGCGCGGAAGTGCTGCTCTGCAGTCGCTGTCATCGTATTCCAAGCGAGTTGACCGAGGCGGCGGAGGTCGGTGGTTTCGTACCGCAAAATGCAACGGCTGGAGATGCGTGGTGGCTTCCCCGTGTCGCTCCCTTTGTCAGCGTCGCGACGGGTAGCCTCCGAGTCAACAAGAGTGGAAGCACGGTCCACGGCAGCCGCCAAGGCGCGCACTGCCTGGCGGTAAGCGTCGCCCAGCAAGCTTTCTCGAGCCTTACCCTCTTGGCACTTCAGGAGGTCGTGTACGATGATGGGGCAACCGTACTGCTCAACGAGTTTTTGAAAATGAAAACACGTCTCGCTCCACTGCGAGTCGTGTGGCCCAATCACGATCGGCGGCTTCGGAAGCAGCCGTGACGCCTTCAGGGGATGATACCAGCGCACCGGGACTGACCCACGCAGCTGGATGTAGGAGGAAAGTGTAGCTGCAGTGAACGTGGCGTTCCATGACGCCTCGTCAGTGATAATCTGCTCCACCTCTACATGGTTGGCGACGTGCCCGTCACTGTTCAGTCCCCGCCGGTGATAGCGCACGCCAGCAGAGCCTTTGCCCACACGCGCAATAAGAGTGACGAGCAGAGTCTGAAATGTGGGCCTGCGTATCGCCACAACGCGCTGAGTGATGTATCCGTGAACGAGAAAGACACGCCACCGCGACAGCGCAGATGGGTACTGCGGCACTGTCTCCCGCCCCGCACCACCAGTGGGATGTGCTTCCTGCCCGGTGTCGCACTCGTTAGCTGTTGTCGCGTTTTCACTCGCTTCGGCTTCGTCGCCGCCGAAATCTCGGTGACTCAGTTCCCATGGCTCCCACAAATATTCGTTCCACACATACTGCATTCGTGGCTGTAGCGGCTGAGCAGCAGACGGATAGGGTTCCGCACCAACCTCTGACGCGCCGTCGTCACCCCCGGGAGGGGCGGCTGCCTGAGTTCCGTCGGTCAACGTGGATCCTGCTGCCAGCATGTTCCGCTGTAGGGTATTGGTAAGATCGTAGCTGTGTGAGTAAAAAAAAGATGAGGCGCGGGAAAGCGAGCTGACGAACTGCTGCCGGTACTGCTCCTCCAGACTGCGGCGGGAAAAGAGGTATGATGCGGCGGACGCCGAGGAGCCTCCCGTTCCGGCGCACGAGGAAGACTTGCGGCTGTGAAACGCCTTGGCGAGGCGAGAGCGGAGAGGAGAACTAGGCTTTCGCCAGCCGCCGCTTGCTGCCTGCTTGAGCACAAACGGAAGGAACCCCCCGTCCACGCCATGGGGCCCAACACCGTCACTGAGGTGAAGTCGCTGCTCCATTTCTCGTGACTGTGCCTCTGCTTCGGCTACCCATTCTGGATCAAGCTGCAGTGAAACCAGCTCCGCACTCGCAGCCTCGAAGATCCGGTGCACGCCAAGATAGCCAGCCATGCGGCGCTCTGTCACTAGCACGACGTAGTAGCCGGCAGTGAAGCGCACTGCACCTAGGAGGGCCACAGCAGAGAGAGTGCGCATCAATGCTCCGTGCTCTCGCTGCAGGGCGTCGATGAGGGCGCCGGCTTCGGTCTGAGAATACACAACGTAACTGGTAAAGTCGTGCAGGTCGTCAAGCCCGGAGGATAAAGCATGGGAGGCACTAGGAAGACAGGTGGTGCCTGCCCGTCCACGTCCTCTCTCTGCCTCGGATCCAGAAACCGTGATGCTCTGGTGAGCATCATTGCCAGCGGAAGTCGCTACGTTACTGCTGCCGACAGCACTGCTTGACGGTATATGTTCAGGAGTATGCTTCCGGAGAGAGAGCAAATAGTAGTTCTTCTGTAGGCTGTCCGTCCCTAGCAGGTAGCAGTGGGTCGCGGTGTCGTACACAGTGATGGAGTCGAGTGGGAGTTGCTGCAGGACTGGCAACCGCGCATGTGGCAGCGAGAATGATGGTCCCGTGCTCGACATTGCGGAAGGGCAGATGAAGAGGAGACACACACACACACATATCTATATATATATATATATATATATATATATATATATATATATGTGTGTGTGTGTATGGAGCTACCACAAAAATGAGAAGAGTCTTATTTTTTTTTTTTGAGGGGTCTACATTAGGGAAATCGCTGTCTCCGTTCACCTGCAGTGTGTGTGTGTTTACATGCACGTCAACGATCAAGATAGTTTGAGTAAACCAGACTTTTTCTCCGAAAGATGAACGCGTCACCCAATCAATCAATCAATCAATCTCTTTTTTTTTTTTTTTACGTTGCCTCCCCACCACTTGTGCTTCTACAGAACAGGTTTATGAGACGCCGGCGGCCAGACATCAGACCCGCAACGTCGCAAAAAAGAGGAAGACGTTGATGCAGCGCCGTGCGGTGAATTAGAGTGAGACGACACAGTGAGGTGAACAGGATCGATGAGAAGGAAAAAAGATGAGCGAGAGAATGGTACCTTTATGGTGTGTGTGTGTGTGTTCATGTCTACATTACCTTCACAGTGAAGCCCTGGAGCACGCTCGCACCGCGCACCCCCACCATCACTTATCCCTAATGGAGCCGTCCTCAGTGAGAGGCAAACAGGGGAAACAAGTCGTTTGTATATTTGCTGAGTGAAGGAGCATCTTGGGGGAGGTAAGGGTGCGCACGAGCGTACAGACACACCTACAGATCCCCCCCAAAAAAAATAAAATTTAAACATAGAGGTACTCCTCTCACGCCAAAAGAGAGAGTCCGTGTGTGTGTGTGTGCGTGTGTGCGCGTAGGGGGTCTTTCACTTAGTAGTGAATATATTCGTGTTGCAATAGCACTATCCCCCCCTTCCCTCTCACTCTCGCGAAGAATCACAAGCGCCTGTACGAAAGGCAGCATTACACGGGATAAATAATCCGACCACTGCTGCGTTCCACCACCTTCGCTACGTATTTGAGAGGAAGCTGCCGCGTGTCACCCACGCCAGGGGTGAGAATGACACCGTTGGCGCTCTCGTACAATTTCACACCATCGGAAAGAGTTGCCGCGACGTCCAGGTAGACAAACAGCTGCACGCTCTGGCGCATGCCGCTGATCACCTGCATGTCGTTCACGAGCCCCTTGGAGAAATGAATGTGCTGCCGAGTCATTGTGCTCAGATAACCACATTGCAGGATCGCTTCCCAAGCCTTCCAGTAGGTGCCATGAACTGCCAACGGCACCTCCTCCACACTCGTCAGCGCTCGCAGCTGAGGCACAATACCATCAATACTATGACCCTGTGTGGCAGCAATGTACAGACGACCGTCTGCCGCACCATAAACTAATCGGAAGCGCTGCTTATCTGAGTCGCGCACCACTCTGGCGATATCCTGCACGGAAACTCGTAGCTTCCTCATCACTTGCAGTTGGCGCAGAACATCGTCTAGCAGTATGTAGCCGTTGGAGGTGATGGGCACCCGCCACTGAACCGCTTTGTGGCGCAGGAGAGCGGACAGGAACTTGGAGACCGTCCTCCACTTTTCTTCGTTGATGGCTTGCGGAAAGGCGACGGCGGTGTTCTCCGCAGAAAGTATCTCGGTCACAGCATCTCGATCGAGATCTATCACAAGCGGTGATGGAACGAGAGTAGACGCAGAGGTGGATCGAGTCCCCGAACGTTCCCTATTTGGCAGTGGCTGCTGCTGTCTTATTTTTTGTGGGATGCCCTCTGTTCGGGGATGTGACAGCGATGGCGGGGAAACGCTCTCTGACGGCTCCACTTCTTGTTCAGCTAGCGTACTTGGCAACTGTGCCAGGGCGGGCAGTTGCGCATCAGCAGACGCGTGCCAGCGTAGAAAGGGCGTTGCGGAAAATGTGACGTCGATGACGAAGCCTCGCTTCAGTAGTGCACACAGCACCGCAGCGATATTTCGGCAGTCGTCGATGCCGCTGTGATGGCGTCCCTGGAGCTGGAGGCCGAGCATTTGGAGCATGCCAGGTAGTCCGGATGGCCCATGTGAGCGCCTAGAATCGTGGAAACCCAGCCTCGACATGCATTTCTTTATGTTGCACCACCGCTGGAAGGAGAGAGGTGTTTTCTCTCGTCCACTGACACGCATCTGCGCTGGAAGCATTGTCTTTAGGTCCCAGTCACCGCACGTGACGACGCAGTAGCTGCGCATCGGCGCGGCATCGCCAAGTCCTGCCTCGGTAAGGAACTGTAGCGCTTCGCGAAGTACCACCGGGAACGTGTCACGGCTGCTCACCATGTTCTGCGTGATGCCCGTCAGATTCGTGCAAAAGGAAGAAAGCACAGGATTCTTTACCGGCCGCACGTAGCGCTGAAACTCTGCAACAGGTGTTGCGGTGAGGGCGTCGACCAGGACCATCGGGAACTCAATTACCTCCTGATTGGCGATACAGCCCCCCTCGACGCATGTTGCCTCGAAGTCTAGCACGACGTACACATCAAACGGCTGCGCGGCGATTCCGCAAAAATTGATACGGGGTTCAGAGTCGGCACTGGATGACGCCATCGCTGCCGCTCCTCGCGGTGAATGCAGAGCGTTGGTGAAATTAATCGATCTCCCTTGACGAGAATCGCCAGTGAATTGTGTGTACAACAGCAGCGGCTTTGATGTGAAGATCTGTTTTCTGTGAGGTTGCTAAAGATGACGCATCGGGACGAGGGGCGTGTGTGCGTGTGCGTATGTGTGCAGAGTGGGTAGTACAACCACCTCACAAGTAGTGGCCGATCGAGTATGGAGAACGGGAGGAGGGTGCGGGAATATAGGTTGAGGAGGCTGTGATAGCAGTCTAGCACTAACACGGAACCTCACCTTCAATAGGGCAATCGGTATACAGATGAAGTGAGTTCATGTTGCTAGAGCAGGGATGCTGATGATCGTTGTTCCATCACAGAATATTCACTGGTTTTCGTTTCGGCGAAAAAAAAAAAGATGAAGAGGCGCATTGAGCAAATGCAATGCCCTGCGCGTTTGCCACCAAGACGCAGCCCCCCCCCCCCCTTCACCGTCTGAGCAGCTGTGCACCCTCGTAGCTTGCCCTTTCGTGTTTCTGACTACCCCAGGGCCCGCTGCCTAAGGGAAAGTAAAAGAAAAGAAAGAGGGGCGGCGGGTGCTTCAGGTTCTAGTGCCTGAGCGCCGCATACACCTTTGGAGGTGCAGACACCCGCACCCCGTCTTCCTCCCCTAAAAAAAAAAAAAAATGAACACACAATCTTTACGCAATTCAGGCCAACGAATTCGCGATATCTGAGTCAGGAATAAAATGATCAGGTCGGTAGCAGTGCAAAAGGGAGGGGGGGGAGGACAGCGGGATGCGTGATAAGCAAGCATATATATGAAGACAGGCACAGTCACAGGCGCACATAACACATTAAACAAAAATATGATCAAGCCACTCCAACTCGACAACGACACGACCACATGCGGATAGGAGAAGGTCTCTAGAAAAACCGATGTGCTCTAAATGTGTTGACCACTCCGTCTCCGGTAAGCGAGACCGCTGCGTAGATCACTCCAGCCGACGTCATGACATCGGTGGAGGTGCTTTTCCCTGTCGCTACGCCCTCCTCCGTTCAGCTTGTTTTTGGTGTTGAAGTTTCGTAGCGGCTAGCAGGAGCTATCGCCGGTTGATGTTTGTAAGGTACTTTCCTCGGGGTATGCTCGCCGTCACCATCAGGCCTCAACGTGAATCAAGGCGTCCACCACACATATCGATGATGCCGAGCGCAATCCAGCTGTCGTGAATGAGAGAACACAAGTGTACAGACGGGGGTGCTTATGGGACACAGAAATGCGGCATGATACACCGCTACAGAGGCGCTCGCTCTTGTCTAGTGTTCTACCCTTTTTCGCAGTGTGTATTCCTACGAGGGGAGAGAGGGGATGCTGTGATAATAAACAATAAGTTTTTTGGTGCGTTCGAAGAAGGAAAGAAAATATCATAATTAAGATGTAAATAAAAAGAGGGAATCAGGGCAAGAGAATCAATGACATCCTAAGAGGTAACCATTGGGATCATCCATACACACATACGGGCACGAGTCACAGCGCAGAGTCCGACACGGTGCATCTGAGAGGGAAGTGAGAATGAACTGAGAGGAGTATCTATTACTCGCCCAAGTGGAGGATCCATACGAGGCATGTACGTATAATAATCGTTGTTGACAAAAACATGCTTTTTTTTTGTAGGTGTTAGAGAGGCGGAAGAGAGGGATACCTGCTCAGGTGCTCCTGCTGCCGTCGACCTCTCTTTACATATATATATATATATATATATATACGGATGTGTATACTGATTGTTAGCTGCTGCGAAATGTACGTGTGTGTGTGGGGGGGGGGGGCACCTGGGTGCGACAGTGTTCATGACAATCCACAGAACGGGGGAGGTGAGAGAAACCAGACAGACGGCTTCGAGTTCATCGCGCGAGGGCACAGAGCTCTTCGGCTCGCAGTGTCGTCACCTCCTTGGTTCGATTCATTTCCACCTCAACGGAGGAGAGTTCCCCATCAGGGCCCCGAATGCGGTTGCGGATGGTACACATCTCACCTCGCCGGCTCCCCAGCACCACCATGGCACGTCCCCCTTTCTTGGGAACCACCGTCTCGAGTCCGTCCAGGCCGATCAATTCTCGCGCTTCAGGAGCGGCGGCGATCATCTTTCCGTAGTGATCACCTCTCCTGCTGCCACTCTCACGGTCACCGGCGCTGATGTCCTCCTCAACCCACTCCGTCAGACGGATGCGATTCTCACCTCGATGCACAGCCTTGACGACACACTTCTTACCGTACCAGTCACCGGCCGCCTCCGTCGTGAGGCGCACAAGAAGGCGCGGTATAACCCACCAAGCGGCGGCACTGACGAGCGTTGCTTCTGGGAACACGGGCGTTGCTGCCGAGAGCGGCAAAACAGCTCCACTCTGGGCCGACGACGTTGTGGGCGACGATGCGTTGCTGTGGATAGTATTCACTGGGCGACTTGTAGGGTCGGCCTTCCATATGGCGTACATCTTTCTCTCCACATACCCTGCCGGGCGCACCTCGAAGAAGGACACCTTTGCGCGAGTGCCGTCCAGGAAGAGGGCTTCGATGCTGCGAGTATGCTGATCCACGCGAGCGACCTCGAAGAGGAGACGCGCCATGTCAGGGGTAAGCTGACGGCCATATTTCTGCTCCTCAGAGGTAAATGTAGAGGCGTTCTTGAAGTGCCCCATCGCCTTCACCGCAACTTCTTCCACGTCCAAACCCGTCACCGACGCACCATTCGGGGCCGCGCTGGTCGAGGGGACGGTGACGGGGGAGGAGGGGGCGGTATTCGGAGAGGCAGTGGAGACTGCACCAGAGGACGCGGGTGCAGTCATCGCTCCATTACCCAGCGGTGGTGCTACAGAACTGAGTGGTTTCCGCAACGAAAGAATATCGCCTATGCGCACCGGTTGTCCCTCCATGGTATCATCCGCCGCGCTGGCCGTGCTCAGAAAACCACCTGTGCTCAATGGAATATATGCGTGAACAACCTCAAATCCACTGCGCGGGGTTTGTACACACGTCAGAGAGGACCCTGCTTTTCCTGCCGCTGCATACGAAGCGCGACCCGGTGGTGCAGATGGCACCTGCGTGGCAGCCGATGTCGAGGCCGGGCTGCCTGTGAGGTCACAAAGATTGCCGCCACAGTCGGCAGATGGCTTTGATGCGTTGTGCATGCTATGCAGCAACTGGAGACCAACACGAGAAGGCGTTGCCTTGCCGCCGTTGATCCTGCGAGAACTATTTGAGCTAGTGGCGAGGGTTCCGGCGAGAACATCATCTGCCGAGGTAGTCGATGCCGTGCCCCTCACTGCATCGTCACCTACAACCACATCGTCTGCTTCGTTGTGCTCATCATCTCCGCTACCGAAGAAGAAGTTGAATGCGCTAGCGGGCTGAACAGACGACGCAGCACGGCGCATGTCGGACGCAGGTGGTGATGTGGCGCTCGTCGGCAGAGCTCCGTGCACTGACCCTCTTTGCCACATAGACCCTGCACCCCTGACCACGGAGCCCATCTTGCCGCCAGAGTTGTCATCATCGTCGTCGTCAGTCGCGTACTGCTCTAGCTCTTGCATAAAGCGCGCGCGTGCACTGAGAGCTGGCGCGTTGTGGTGGTGCCGACGGACACCCCTATGTGTAGGACTGTCACTCCTCACTTCCTCCGTCGCGAGGCGCTTGTGAGGTGGAGCATCATCGTTAGAGCTCATGATTCGAGCCACCGCTCGTGCGCGCGCAGACACACGTACCCTTTGTTATAAAAAAGACTGTTGGTGGCAACCTAAAAAAAAAAAATGGGTGTAGATGCCGACATCAGAGGAATAATAGTTTCTGTAAAAAAATGCGTGAGCATATGCATTTTGAGTAGAGATGTCAGGGAAGGCGAAGGTGCGGGGTGGGCATGGCTGATAGGTTCAGCTGCTACACAGTCGAGCGCTAGAAAAAAAAAAACACAAGTTTGCCCACACATGAAGAGGAGCCTCTGTTGTTCGCGACCACTGCTTTCATTCTCGAGTCCTTTTGTTTCGATTTCTCTTAAACCTTTAATGTATGGGTGTACGTGGTCATCCGCAGTTTTTCTCCTCTATTCCTGCGTACACACCCGAAGCAGGCACATCCAAGTAGAGACACCCGGAGCGGCTTGTGGTAGAGAGTACTGCATGAAGCTTCCTTCTATCCGCCTCCTCACCGCATACCCCAATCGATTGACGTCTTCTCTCGCTTCTCCATCGCGTAGCTGCTTCCACATATAGGGTGTGCTTCTAAAGCACTGTATTCGCCATGGTTACATCTCTGCCGTGCACTCACCTCCTCCTCCGCCCGCCTCTACTGGTCTGTGGCACCCCTAGGAAGGGGCGAGAAAAAAAAAAAGGAGTGCATGAAACAGATCTAGGAAGGCACACGCACTCGGGCGCAGGTGGGGTACACACCTGTCCTTCACACCCTCACTAGAAGGGGCGGAACGATGCTGAGTTGCCGCCTCTCGCACCGAAACTGCGAGCGGGCCCGTCGCCACGGTGACCGCTTGCACCGCGGACAGCGGGGTAACATGAGAGCCGGCTCCCACCACGTTCACGCCAGTCACCACCGGTGCCTCGACCTCGGTACGGTGATATGTTGCTACCACCACCGCCGACGTCGAAGCCCCCACGTCCTCGGCTAGCGCTGAAGCTGGTTCCAGAGAAACCCTCACGACCTCTACTTGGAGGAACCTGGTCCGGCGCCTGCGTTACCTCCATGTACTCGAGCGTCTCGGGGTCGACTTCTCGTAATGCGTTGCGGGTAACGGCCATGTTTCGGCGATGGCGGATGTAGCGCGCTTGCTCCTCCTCCGTCATGTTGGGGTTCGGCATCCGGTACCGACGACCGCCACCTCTTCCAATAGGAGCTCCTCGTCCAACCTCTGTGCCGCCACGGCCGCGATACTGCGCAAGTCCCCGCCGCCCACCATCTTGGTGGTACGGCGCAGATGTAGATGCAGAGGCTGACTGACCAGCCATTTCCGAAAACTCAGCGACCCCGTACGGCTCTGATAGAAAGGCCAGAAAGGGATCCGGCGAGAATGCCACCCCTTGGGTATTCCCCTGCTGCTCGGCAAGAACTTGACGTGCCTTTGCGTTGCGCTCCTGCTCATAGACTGTCTCGGTGCGTCGCTTGGGCTCGTTAGAGGGGGTGGAGGTATCTGTTGAAGAGATAAACCCAGAAGAGGATGCGCCTTTGGCGCGGGGACCGAGAACGCACGATGCCGCCACCGCCGAGCGCTTTGACGCCGGCACGAATGTTAGCCCGAGGTCGTCTTCAGCGTCGTCGTCCTCTTCGTCCGACATCGCAGGTAGTCCGCTCTCATGAAGCCCAAAATGTGAGCTCATGTTTCCACGACACTTGTTGTTGCTTTCCCAGATTCCGCGAGGGAGATTGCTTCAGGAAGCCACGCTGTCTTTTCTCCCAAAGGCGGCACGCTCAGCTCGGCGCAGGAAATGGGGCACTATATGGTCCCTGTGTTACGACTCTGGGTCCTCCGCCTAGAAAAAAAAAAAGAAATAAAGCAGGGAGAGGTGTGTGTGTGTGTGTGTTACCCGCGGCACGCCCCTTTGTTTCTCTGCCTTCTTCGCAGGTGTACATAAAACGAAGAACATAATTTTGAGGATAAAACAGTGGATTTCAGTGGGGAAAAAGGGAAACACAACTTATCGAGAAGAATCCAGACATGCAAACTGCGGGGGGGGGGGGGGGAAGAGCTATGGTGGTGATACACACACACGTACGGAAAGAAACATACCCCCCCCCTCAGATTAGCGACACTGCGCAATACAGCGGTACACCCGTTGCAGCAATGCAGCCACCCTCCTTTCTTTCTTTCTCAGCCCAGCCGCTGCGTCTCATGCATCCTTTCCCATACCACCACGCAGGACATGGAAGTTACGACGACACTCTGCCCATCGCCTCAATTATACCAACCTTCTTCACAGTGGCAAGTCGCACAAACGCAGAGACGTGCGGAGCCCGACGACTGATGTCGGTGGTGATGAGTCCTCCTTAGCTCAACCCCTTCCCCTCTCACCCGGCTCCTCTTCCTTGTGTATGTGTGTGTGTGTGCTTTGACAGCAATATCATAAGCTCTACTACCGAAAATATGAGAATCGATCACTTAGCGAGCTTTGAGCAGCTCAGCAAGTGAACTAGTAAGAACAGCATCTCCCCTACCCTCCATCCTATTCCCCCCCCACCCTCCTTCCCTCCTTCCTCCTCAAGAAAGGTAACAGATATCCGCCCTTACATAAGTGAACAAATTTATGCACACTTGACAAATTAATCTCAGACCTACACACACACACACACACACACGCGTGTACGCGAGGGATACCAAAAGATAATCTGTGAGTTTCCATGAAAAACCAACGCGAGCCTGCTGGGATTGGGAAGAGGGGAAAGGGAGAGAGAGAGAGATGCAATCCGAAGAGGGTACATACACGCTCAAGCGCACGCACAGGATATAAACCATGCATATGCGCGCAGAGATAAAGGGATCATGTGTGTGTGTGTGTGTGTGTGTTTCGCTCAAAAAAAAAAAACGATGAACACACACACAAAAATGTAAAAAAGAAACGAGTAGACAAACACACACGCACACGCACACGCACACGCACACACACACACACACACACACACCTGCACCAAATGGGGGGAGGTGTGTGTGTGTAGGAATATGGAAGTAGAGATCGGGAGAAGTCAAAAAAAAAAAACACCACCATCACCATCACGACGAAAGCGGCAACAGGGAGTGGGAATAAAAAACTAATACGCGCGCTATATTTTGGCAAATGACGTCTCTCCATTCACTTTTCTTTTTTACTTATACATATATATATAGATATATATATCTCAACCATTTCGTTTGTTCTACAAGATCAAATCCTTCTCCAGGTAGTATTTTTCAGGCAGATAATTAGGCTCCCAGACGGAGTCCTCAACAAACCTCATCAGGTCTTGACGGTTGTCTGGTAGATCTTTCTTGGCCAGTCCCATCGTCTGCAGTTTCTGGATACAAGCCACAGCCACCTCACATGACACACGACGCACGTCTTCGATCGGTGGGTACAGCTGCCCTCTGGCGAGGTCGTCAGGCGTAGCCAGTGTACTCAGGCAGGCAGCTGCCGTCACCAGCACCTCCTGTGGGATATATGGCGGCTGAGCGATGCAGCAGCCAAGACCTACACCTGGGAAGATATATAGGTTGTTGCCCTGCGATGGTTGCAAGGTGCGTCCGTTGATGACTGTGTCAGGGAATGGACTTCCCGAAGCAACAATAGCATCGCCGTTTGTCCACTTGTATGCATTCGACGGGAGAATCTCAGCTTTACTGGACGGGTTGGACAACGGAAAGATGATTGGGTGTGGGCAGTAGGAATGCACAAACTCAACCATCTCACGTGTAAAGGCGTTGCTGGTGGCACTAAGGCCAATCAGCGCAGTTGGCCGCACGTAGCGAACGACGTCGTCGAGTGTCTTGAGGTTCCCGATATCGGCATCGGGGATGTCAGTGCGCGCCCATGCAATCTTGTGTTTGGCCAGCTTGTCCCCGCGGTTGGTCGCCACCATTCCCTTGGAGTCCACAAAAAAAGTACTCCTCATAATGTCTTCCCTCTTCGCACCCGTTTCAGCCGCGAGGTCGGCGATGTTCTCGGCCACACCCGTCGCCGCGGAGCCAGCACCGAGAAAGATGATGCGATGCTGATCCATTGGTATTTCGCTCAATTTCACTGCCGTGCGGAAGCCAGCGGCGACAACGGCCCCGGTGCCCTGTATGTCGTCGTTGAAGCAGCGGTACTTTTTCTGGTAGCGCTCCAACATGTCGAAGCAATGATTGTTGCTGAAGTCTTCAAACTGCACCACGGCAGAGGGCCACGCGTCTTTGGCAGCCTCCATAAACTCGTCCAGCAACGCGTAAAAATCTTCCTCATTGCAGCGCGGCTCTCGCAACCCAAGGTAGAGCGGATTGTTGCGGAGATCGACGTTATTTGTGCCGACGTCCATGACGACTGGCAGCGTGCGGCTCGGCCTCACGCCACCCGCAGCCACGTACAGAGAACATTTGCCAATGCTGATGCCCATGCCGTTGGCGCCGAGGTCACCCAAACCGAGAATACGGGAGCCGTCGGTGATGACAATCACGTCAACGTTGGGCTTTCGAAGGTTTTGAATCATTTTCCTTACCTTGCTCTTGTTGGCGACATCGAGGTAGAGGCCATGGTCCTTCTGATAGAGATCCCCATACTGCTGGCACGCCTCACCGACCGTTGGTGTGTAGATGATGGGCAGTGTCTGCTTCAGATAGCGCGTCACGATGGCGTAATAGAGGGTTACATTTGTGTTCTGAACATTGCGCAGCAGCTGGTAGCGGTTTATTGGCTCGTTGAAGCGGTTCAACTGATCCCAATAACGCTCTACCTGACTGTCGAGTGTCTCGACAGATGGTGGCAGCAGTCCCTCTACGCTCAGATGGCTCCGCTCTGAAACCGAGAAGGCTGTGCCCTTGTTGGTGAAGCGGTTCCGAAGGTAATCGACACCTCGAACCGGGCGATTGGACACCCCCATGAGCTGAACCACGGACCTGGCAAACATTTTGAGCAGCGTGACCACAATACAAAGGTCAATACGAGGCGAGTAGAGAAGTATCCGCGGAGGCGGAGAACACCTCGCGACAGAAATTCGTTGCTGAGGTGAGCCGGATAAAAAAAATAAAAAATAGAAAGAGAGCGCCTGAGATATCCTTCCGCCAGAGGCCAGAGAAGGGCACCGCGGGTGACGGGAAGTTTTCCGGTGTGTGTGTGTGTGGTAGGGGGAGGGGGGGAGGGGAGGGAGGGGAAGGAGGGTTACGAGGGATGGAAAACGAAAAAAAAAAAAGATCGTCCAAGGTGTCTTTCGGCCAACTGAAAGTGTTTTTTTTTGTTTGTTGGCACGTATATATTTATACGGTGTGAAGTACTCCTGTAAAGCACGTTTTTTTTTTCTCGAGTGGGCAGCTTCAAGGCCGTACCACAGACGAGTACAACACCACGGGATACTGATCGAAACGGATGGAAGTGAAGGAAAAGAAAGTTTGGCTGATGTGAAAGTGACTTGAAGAACGGCTGTGAGTGTGTACGTGTATGTGTGTGTGTGGGGGGGGGAAGGAAAAATAAAAGGAGGAGAGGAGGAGGTATGCACGCGTAAGTCACTCTGAGCCCGACCTAAGTACACTGCATCTCGGCAGCGAAAGAGATGGGAGGGGGTAGAAACATAAAAAGGCCGACCGACCAAGCAGGGGAAAGTGCCAAGACACAAAGAGTATATTTTAGAAAGACATCGACCTTGCTGCAGCGCACCCGTCTTGATCACGCTTTGAAACCTCGAGAATTACTTCGTTTTCTGTGTGTGTGTGTGTGTGTGTCTGTGTGTATTGCTCTTGTCGCCCACTAGTTCTTTTCCCTTTGTCTCTCTATGTAGTATCTCTTTTTCAAGTGATGTGACCCATCCCCCACTTCTTTTCCGACGTATCCATACAAAAAAAAAAAAGAAATGAGAGGTGGTACAGAGCGACATGGATGTGAACGTACAGGGGGAGGGAAAACTTTCATCACCGCAGCTCCATGACAGAGATGGAATCGGGGGGAGGGGAGGGGGGGGATGGAGGAGAGGGGGGAGGGAGGATTAGGAGGAAGGGTACTTTAGAAAAAAAAAAGAAAATTTATGCATAAAGAATGAGTCAAGCTAGAAACCCCCTAATTCGGGGTTGCGTTGTTTGTTGTTTCTTCTCGATGTTGAGTGTCTCCTCTGCCTCTCCCCGCTCCGCACATATATATATATATATATATATATATATATACATTCTTTTCCTCACCCGCGCCGCCTCAAAGACTGTGTTTTCGCTTATCGTTTTGATGAACAGTTTTCCATACCCCTCCTTCCCTCCCAAAAAAACAAACCAAAAAAAAATTGGTGTATTGTCTCTCTCTCCGTTGGGGTGTATATATATATATATATCAAGCAATCTAAACAGAAAAAAAAACGGAAAAGAAAGGCCTCCTCCTTCTCCTCCCTTATATATATATATATATATGCGAATGAGGCTCGTTCCCCTTCTTATAAAACGGACGAGATGAAGCCTTTACAGGTGGGAGAGAGAAAAAAAGAAAGAAAGCGAGGAAGAGATTACATCCTTGAACAAAAAACAACAACAAAACAACAAAACAACAACTAAACAAAAGGACATGAATGAAGACAAAGGGGGTCGGTGGGTGGATGGCGATGGGTGCTTAGCCACCGCCCCACTGCATAACTCCATCTTGAGTTCTCCTCTTTCAGAAGTTCTTTTGTGAGGAACGCATTGAAGAAGGGAGAAAATACGAAAATGAATATATAAATTATGGTCGACCACCTTTTTTGTTGTGTGTGTGTGTATATAGGGGGGGGGGGTAGAGGGACTCATACATACATTTCCCCATGGAACAGAACCACAGGGACAAGCGCGCACCTTTCCTGTCAAGGTGATGATAAAAGAAGCATCCAAAAAAAAAATAATAATCTGCTCCAAAGCTTTTCGCTCTCATGTCCCTTTTTTTTTTTGGGGGGGGGGGGAGCGGGAGATAACGCGGAGTTGTGTTGTTGGAGTGTCTTCGTATATCTAAAAAAAGGAGTGAGGTGGCAGAAACGCTGCATATGCATACATAAATATATACATGAATATATATATATACATACATATACGTATACATATATATATATATATACATATACATATACATAGTCGCCGCGCACTGAGAAACACAAAGATGTTGACTTTATCACAAGGTAATGTAATTGCACTATACAATGATACCTGTGCTTTGCAACAATGCACTCACCTCCCTTGGTATCGCTTAAAAAGGCCGCAGCGTATCGTGCGTACCCTGGTGAACACACATGCACACACACGCACAGACCCGTTGTCTTTTTTTTTTTTACACACGCAAACACAAAGTGATTAGCCCATCACGTGGATGGTGCGATCACATTTATAGTAGCGGGTCGCACAAACAGAGTGGCATGCAGCAAGAAAAAAATGGAAAAGATAGCCAATATAATGATAACAGCAATACACACACACGTATATATATATATATATATATACGTACATGGATGTGAGTCTGAAATGCATAGGGATACAAAAAACAAAGAGCACGATTATAACACGATTACCCACCAAAAGAGTATTAGACACACATCCACTCAAAGAGGAACGGAGGGAGGGAGGGAGGGGGGGGGATGGAGGAGAGGGGGGGGGGAGGACGAAATAGAGGACCGTCGTCCTCCCTACCTCACCCCCCCCGACCCGGACCGGACCGGGGACGGGGGAAACGGGAGGGTACGGT
>CM007344.1:106854-122339 GCA_000333855.2 Endotrypanum monterogeii | reverse complement strand
GAGGGGGGGGGGATGAAAAAATTAGAGGGCCCTCTCCCTCCCTACCTCACCCCCCCCCCCGGAGGAGGGACGGGGGGAGGGGGGAAAATGGTGTAGATTTGTATCTGTGGTTATTGGGGTGTGCAACGGAGGGCAGTGAAAGAGAGTGGTAGGCCTCAGCTGCGACACGGTGAAACGAGGTCATAACATGAGCAGGAACTTACCGACGAGTTCAAGACGTACCTACCCCCCCCCCCACGGGAGGAGGGACAGGGGGGGGGAAGCGCGCACACACATGAACATGCACATGCTGGCACCATCTCGAACCTCTTCTACTGGGGTAACAGATCTAGCTCTCTGACGGCAGTGTCTCACGCGATCTGAATATTCAGTTCAGCTGGGTAGTGTGGCACCCACTGAGACGCCTTCGTGTACACCAAAAGAGACTTTTTATCACGCGGCAGGGCCTTGTTGCCGTCAATGCCAAGGCGCTGCGCCTCCATAATCACCTCCGTTGCGATGTGCGCTGAGATGTTGTGGATGTCGTCCAGTGGTGGATAAAGCTGCTCCGCATCCATTTGTTCCGGTGTTGTCATCTGATTCAGGCACGCCGAGGCAGCCACCAATAGTTCATCTGGGATGTAAGACGGCTGTGCGAGTGCGCAACCGAGGCCAACGCCAGGAAACACGTACAAGTTGTTGCCTTGAGATGGCTTAATGGTTTTCCCATTGATAGTGGAAGCCGGAAAGGGACTGCCAGAAGCAATGATTGCAGCGCCGTTAGTCCATCGATAAGCATCGTCCGGCACCACTTCCGACTTGCTCGTGGGGTTCGACAGAGGAAAAATAATTGGGCGGGCGGTGTTGGAGGCGACGCTCTTCACGATTTCTTCAGTGAACACAGGACCCACACCGCCCAGTCCAAGCAGGGCGGTTGGCTTCACGAACCTCACGACATCTTCAAGCGACGTCAATCTTTTACTGTCCTCAGCTGAGATGTCTTTGCGTGACAGCAACAACTTGTGCGCCGCCAGCTTGTCCCCGCGTGAATCACACACCAAACCCTTCGTGTCCACCAGGTAAAACGTATTGAGGACACTAGTCATGTCTACGTTGTGCAGGCGAGAGGCCAGCTGGGCAATATTCTTGGCTACACCGACAGCGGCAGAGCCAGCGCCAAAGACGACGATGCGGTGCTGGAGGGGGCCAAGACCGGACTTTTTGAGGGCGTTGAGGAAGCCCGCGGCGATGACGGCCCCGGTGCCCTGTATGTCGTCGTTGAAGCAGCGGTACTTTTTCTGGTAGCGCTCCAACATGTCGAAGCAATGATTGTTGCTGAAGTCTTCGAACTGCACCACGGCAGAGGGCCACGTCGACTTCACAGAGTCCATGAACTCGTCCATAAGACCATAGAACTGATCGTCATCAAGGCGTTTCTCGCGAGAGCCGAGGTACACGCGGTCACCCAGATACCGCTCTGTGTTGGTGCCAGAGTCCATGACGACCGGAAGCACATTTTTGGGGTTCAAGCCGGCACCAGCAACGTACAGAGAACATTTGCCAATGCTGATGCCAATGCCGTTGACGCCGAGGTCACCCAAACCGAGAATACGGGAGCCGTCGGTGATGACAATCACGTCGATGTCGTCGTACAGAGAATCCTTCATTACCTGTGCGATTTGCCCCTTGAGGTGTTTGCCCAAGTACATGCCGCGCTCACGCACCCAGTAGTTACTGAAGTTTTGGCATGCCTCACCGACGGTTGGGGTGTAGATAATAGGAAGTAGCTCCTCAATGTGGGCGAGCACAAGGGCGTAATAAAGCGTTGTGTTTGTTCCATGGATGTGAGCCAGGTGGTGGTAACGGTTGATCGGCTTATCGTAGCGACACAGCTGCTCCCAGGCACGCTTAACCTGTTCTTCGAGTGTCTCGACAGTGGGAGGTAGGGAACCAAGGATGCGAAGTTGCTTGCGCTGATCGACGGTGAAGGCGGTACCGCGGTTGAGGTAGCGGTTCGTTAAGACGCTTGCGCCGTGCGAGTAGACAAGCGACGTCGTCTTAGACTTCTGATCCTTCTGGTGAGACATTCTCGCTGACGTACCTCGTGAAAATCTGTAGAGAGAGAAAAGGGGGAAAGAGAAATGGAAAGACTGTGGCGTGCAGGGAGAGACAGGGGGAGGGGGGGGGCTATAAAGCGGGGGTTAATAATATTCTGTGCGGATATACGATGTGTACGGCAGTCGGTTCGTCATTAGATTTTGATTTTAAGTCGGTATTGTGTGTGCGTGTTTGCGCATTCAAAGATAAACGGACAGAAACAGTAATGAGGCGGCGGTAAGGTGGAAGTGAGTAGAGAAAGGCATCCATATTAAACATGTACGCATATGCATCTGTCTACGAGTATACGTGTGTGTGCATACGCGTGTAAGTTGGCGGTCATGTAGTAATTACCTCAGAGGCAACGTTCGCTGGGAGTGGCAACAGTCCCTGTTGACAGCGCACAAAAAGGAAGAACCTTCCCCCTTCCACACCCCTCAGAAATATATATATATATATATATATATATATACCGGTAGGTCACAAAGGAAAAGAAAAACATCAGCAAAAAAAAAAAAAAGACAGCGCACAGATTGCGTACGAGACACCAATACCTAAATTATCTCTGCAGCAGTGACGACGTTGCTGCACCATCACTCACAGCGTAAAAAGGACACGAGTTCTGCTCTTGTCAATTCCCATGTGACGTTGTGTATCGCTTTTGAACGCTCCCATCCAACTCTCTCTGAGAATGACTTGATGTTGTAGCCTGAGCTCCCACTATCAGCCACCACCTTACCTTCTCCGACTTTCGACCTAGCCCATACATCACAGACACTCAAAGACGAAGACAAAAGCAGGGGTCATTGGGCTACCGCTACGAAGCATGTGTACGCACAGCCACGCCACCAGTTGGCCACCTTTTTCACGTTTGCATCTTCAGAAAATACACAGTCGAACAGGATTATTTTTTTCGCTTGTTGTTGTTTCATTCGCGCACACGCACCTTTCTCATGATTCTGTATGGCAAGACCAACACCCCCTGACACGTAATTCTCATCATGATGAACATGACCATCATCAGTATTTTGGAGAGCAGCGCAGCACACAGGAACAAAAACGGAGACAGACAGAAAAAAAAGAAAAAAAAATCATCGCGAAAAAAATTCTCTTGCCCTGGGAGAAGACCCCTCTTGTAGAGCATGCTGGCCGTGAACAGTTCTCGAAAAGAGGGCGCGGGACATTTGATGATTTCAGTTGCTTTCGTTATCAGAGGATACGACCTCAGCCTCGTCGTCGTTGTCGTCGTCGTCAGACTCAATCACCTCGATTTCCATCTCGCTTTCCTGTTGAAGCATGGCGGCCTGACTGGCACAAGTGATCGTCTCCTGGTCATCCGCGAAAGCGGACTTGTCGACGGTCACCCGGGTCGCAACAGTTGGACCAACGACTTTGGTGTTGTCGCGCTCATCAGCGAAGAGGAAGGACAGCAGCGATGGCGCGTGCTCAGCCACGGCGCGTACAACGCTGTCGAGATTGAAGTGAGTGACAGCGTTGATGTGGCGCCACGCCCTCAACTCATCCATGCGTGGTCCGCTCTTTTTCTTCGGCTGCCCTACCTTGCGAAACTGCATCCTCAACTCCTCCGCCTCCTTGCCACGACTGGTGCGGCCGCCCGCGGCGAGGGTCTCGGCGGCTTCGCAGGACGAGCAGTCCAGCAGATCGTGAGTATCACACAGAGTATCAGCCTTGTACTTGAAGAGGGACTTCAGCTCCTCCAGTGTGAAGTGCTGCTTTGAATCCTCTTGCATGTCAACAACATTCGCTGACAAGCCTTGCTTACTCACCTGCCGCTGGTAGATTTTTTCCTCGATGGTGCCGGTGCTGAGCAGGCGGTAGATGAAAACACGTTTTTTCTGGCCATCTCGCCACACACGACCCATGGCTTGTGCATCGTTCGCTGGATTCCAGTCCGGATCGAAGAGGATGAGACGGTTAGCACCGATCAGGTTCAGCCCGACGCCGCCAGCTTTCGAAGACAACAAAAATACGACCTCCCGCGATGTAGGCACGTTGAAGTAGTCCACGAGCTCCTGTCGCTTCTTGATCGGTGTGCTGCCATCCAGTTGGAAGTACGCCACCTTCTTCGAGTCACAAAGGGCGGCGATGATATCAAGGGTTTGAGTGAAATTCGAGACGATGACAATCTTGTCGTGCTCCCCATTTCGCTGCACCTCGTCCAGCACGAGTGAGACAAAATGTATCTTGCTACCACAATCCATGCTCAGACTCCCAGGCTTGAATCCTTTGGGCATCACGGAAAAGGGGATGCCTTGGGGAGCGTCCCCTGCGCTGCCTCGGCCGCGACGGCGCCCCGTCTGCTGTTGCTGCGGCGTTTGCTTCGTCGAAGCACCGGCCACATGATTGGATTGATGAGAGAGCTTCACCGCATCGTGGAAGAGGTCCATGTGGTTGCAGAGCTTCCGCAGAGCGGAAATAAGGACTAGCGGCGTGCACTCTGCACTCTCCACAACGTCAGCCAACCTCTGGTAGGCCTGCTCCTGCACCTTCCCTAGTCGCACAAAGACAGTGACGTCCACTTTCGGTGGCAAGTACGACTCATTGATGGACTGCGTGCGGCGCAGGATGAAACGTTGTGTCAGTATTGAGAGGTAGTGCGCGCGATCGCGGCCGAGAGACTTGAGGTTTTCTGGGCACTCCGGATCGCGTCCGAGGGAGACGGGCTCCTCGAAGACACGTGCGAAGAGGTCCCGGTTGCCCAGGATCCCGGGGTTCACAAAGTTGACCATGGCATGAAACTCGGAGAGGTCATTCTGGATGGGGGTTCCGGAGAGGATGATGCGGTTGCGCGTCGGCAGCATGTCCACCGCCTTGGTCGTCTTGACTTCGGCGTTTTTGAGGCGGTGGCCCTCGTCACAGACGACCAGTTCGACAGAGCGCAGGGTCGAGAGACGTCCGACATATTTGCGCAGCTGGTCGTACGAGATCACGAGGACGTCTCCGTCGCCATCAAAGCGAGAAATAATACGGTCACCCTTTGGGGTCGACTCGGATATGGCGAAGTGTTTCACTGCACCCTCGCCCAACCATTTGTCAAACTCATTGCACCAGTTCTTCACCAAGGAGGACGGTGTCACGACGAGGCACTTGCGGGCAGTCGGCTGACCGAACTTTCCTTGCTTCAAACATGTATAGATAGTGGCCACCGTCTGGATCGTCTTGCCAAGACCCATCTCATCGGCGAGAATGGCGCCGTGATAGCCGAGCATCCGCTCACCCGTGATGCAGTCATAGAGAAATTTGACTCCGATGATTTGGTGCGGCCGGAGCTTGTCACCAATGACCGGGTCCACAACGACCGAGACTTGCCGACGGCCGTGCAAGTCGCGCTTGTAGTCAGCACGGAACAGCACCACCGCTTTCTCTCGGTCGGGGTCGTGGAGTGGGCGCAGCTCGTCCATGATGATCCCATTTCTACCCATTTTGGGGCGTCCAGCAACGGGGACCACGAAGCCTGTCTCCCCTTCCTTTGGGCGGCGGCGGAAGAGGATAGAGGCAAAGGCGGTGCCACCGCAGAGCGAGTTGCCGAAGCTCATTCCGGCCCTCCGTGACCTGGCCTCCTCAGCGGCTGAGGCATCGGCCTTGGCTTTCGCCTTGTCCTCCTTTATGCGGAGGTCGTGCTCGGAGCGCAAGAAAAACTCACCGCTTCGAAATGCCTCCTCAGTGAGCGCCGTTATCAGCAACACATTCTTGGTGCCCACCTTCAAGAGACTCCCTGCTTTGGCGCGGTCGACCTCGTCTTGTTTGATCGGGTAGCCAGGATCGGATCGGTTGCCGTACTGCCGCCCCACACGGTCGTACATCATGACCCCAAGATCTTCCGTATCGATGACGACGATGCCGACGGACTCATGCCGTGTTGCACCGTCTGTCTCCACTTGGAAATATAGCTTACCGTAAGGGCTGACAGGGTACCGGCTCACGACCTGGTCTGCTGGGATAGCGTCTTCGTCTGCAGCAGCAGCCGCAGCACCTTCAATACCTCCGCTTGTCGCTGTCGCAGCGGTACCATCAGCTGCATCCGTTACACCAGGGACAGCCTTCGCGCCTCCGGCGCCAACGTCTACCTTGACCAGCTTTGCACCGCTGGTTTCTTGGTCTCTGACGTTCTCAGACTCTTCCTCCGCTTCTCCTTGTGCTACACAGACGGCTTTCAGAGCTCGTGCAGCCACTGCCTTGGCGGCGGCCTCCGGCTGGTGGTAGTCTATCTGACTACGTCGAGAAAGTCTATACGCCAGAATATCGTTGTGTGCCGTACTACCCGCGCTGTGAGAGGCAACGGTGGGGTACATCACCTCACGCCGTACACCGGTGGAGGTCAAACACGTAACCGTCGGTCCGGGGAGATCTACTGCGTTGTCACTGACATGGTCGTCTCCCCCTGAAGTAGTTTGTTTAATGCTGCCACCACTTAGGGCTCGCCAGCCGATCATGAAGCGGGGTACAGCGTCAGCCGAGGTAGCGGGCAGCATGAGGCGCGCACTCGACTTGCAAGCCGCCAGCTTACCGTCACCACTCGCGGCGGGAGCGCGGAACGTCCCGCTGCCTGTTGCGGATTTGCGCATTGTAGTATTGTCTATAAAGATGGGAAGTGTACACACCCCGAAGCACACACACACACAGATACAAGTATATATATATATATATATATATATGTATTTGTGTGTGTGTCTTAAAGAATTGAGAAAAAACGGCGTGCTTTTTCGTCCACTACACTCGCCGGAGGGAGGGAGGGAAGGAGGGGGGGGAAGGTCAGCGTGGGCGTGCCTGGATAAATCCCAAAGAGCAGAAAGAGGATGGGAGAGACGGGGAGTCGGTGGAGGACGTGACAATGGAGTACTTGATTGATTATTCGCAGAATAAAAGCCCCATACACGTCGCGGAGCAAAGGTAATAGAAAAAAAAAGGGAAGATACCTTACCCCGACAACAGGGCGGTATGTCATCTAACCCAAAAGCGCAAAAAAACAGAAAAAAAAAGCGATGTACAATGATATGCACGGGAGGGGAAAAGGGGGGCGGAAGGAGGAAGAGGGGGACGAAGAATACTGTGCAATGAGTGTCGATGTGCGTTTGTTGTGTGCGAAAGGACGAAAGATTCAAGACATGTGTGTACGTGTGCGCCGATGTGTGTTATGTGTGTGTGTGTGATGGGTGAGAGATGAAGGGGTAGCAGGAATGGAGAAGTGAAGAAGCAGAGAGGCACCCAAAGTATGTATTTTTGATTTGTAGTCGTATGTCTGAGTAGATATGTGGTTTGGATATGTGAAGTAAGAGGTATTTGCATACGATGGCACCTTTCCCCCGCCCTCCTCTTTTTAAGGAAGCGTACAGCTGAACCTATGAGTAAGCACCAGCGTGCTCAATTTTGGCGCGATGATGTTGAAGAGGGAAAGTGTATATTTTTGACGCGGTGTGTGTGTGTGTGTCTGTGTGTGAAAGGGACGGAAAGGGGGAGGGGGGGGGCTGTGAAATGTGTGTGGGCATGCTCGCCTGTGTTTTCCGTGGGTATTTTTATGTGTAGGAGAACATCACTGAATAAACGTTAAAAAAGGGGGGGTAGGTACGTGTTTCTCTACGTACGCCCTTGTGTCACCGCCAACTCGGTGGTGGTGGTGATGTTGAGAGTGGCGATATGCACAATCTTGTCAACAAGGAGAAAGGAATGGATGGATAGATGAAGGAGGGGGGCGCTAGGACGTCGGGATGTTGTTTTATACTGAGAATGAGCTATGTAAGGTTTATGCTCCCTTTCCTCCCCCAGAGCGTACGAGAATGTGTATATGTGGGTGTGCGTGCCTTTGCAGAAAAAGGTCTACCTATGTTTGTCTCTGTATGATTGGAAAAAAAAAAGGAGAGGAGGGAAAAAAAAGAGAGGTATGGTCTATCAAATCTTCAGAGAAGTATATTGTCTCCTTCGATGCCCCCCCCCCTCGGACAGTCCTCTTTTCTTCAACTTCTTGTTTTTTTTTTTGCTGTTGCTCCACTCCTTCAACAATGGCGGTAAAGACGTGCAACGAATGCATTTTTTATTTCCTTCGTTGCAGTATTTTTTTTCTTTTTTTTTCTCGGTTAGTCGATTGTGGCTGTAAGAGAACCGCAAGGATAGGAAGCGCAGCGTAGTCTGATATGATGGGGCCCGTGCGTGGCCACGTGGGCCGGAGCACTGACTTGCCGCCGTCAATGTAGGCCGAAAAACAACACAAAAAAAACGCCAGCAGAAATAAGAAGAGGATCTGTGGACGGGAAAAGAGAGAAACGTGAACGGTTGGGTGGGAAGCGAGTCACGAAGCTACCATTGAAGACGCGCCACAGACCGTAACCTCACATACTAGAGCAACACGGAGACCCGAAAAAAAAAAACCCTCCCGGAAAAAGACACGCTACTCAACATCGACAAGAGGAGGAGAGCGGGAGAACAAAACAGGTTCACCGTGCACCTCGAAAATGACGTTCAGGCGATGCACCCACATTTTTGATTCGCATCATTTAAGGAGAGCGACGTATGAAAGCAGCCAAGCATTTAAGATCCCATAAAAGTGCATGGACTGAAGGAAGGTGCGGGGGAGGGGGGGGAGGGATTGAGTGACAGAAAAAAAAATTGTCATAGAAACAAGAAGGGAAACAAGTTGTGAGTACGGCCAACTTCAGTCTTAGCTGCTTCCTTTGAAAGAATTCCTCCTCCCCTTCGATGTCCCCCTTATTTTGACCTGCCACCACATACCCTGAACACAAATGATATGCGCCTAATGCGTGGATGAGGCGACAACACTCTAAGAGTAGGACAGAGGTAGAGTCCAAGCACAAGCCCTCTCCACTCAGACAGACAGGAAAGATAGGGGAAGAAAGCAGACAAGAGCCATGAGGATACCAGGGACACATTCAAATAAATAACTAAAGAAGGCTAAAGCATTTGGCACACATGCCCCAACAAGTATGCACAAGTACGTCTACTCAGTATCGACGCGAGAAAAAGGGGAGCGGGTTACAGCTGCTGCGATCTTGGGGGGGGGAGGGGGGGATACCGTGTTGCCCCTTTGTTATTTTCCTCGTCCCTCTTCTAGGGGGGAAGGAAAGGGAAGAAAGGGAGAGGGGGTTCACCTTGTCCACTAATGCGTACGAACCAGAAAAACGCAGTCGGCAACTTACTGTGTGCAAACCGACTTTTTTTTTTGGGGGGGGAGGGGTTTGGGCAACTCAATTTTTATAAAGTCTCTGCCCCCTGACGGGCGGACGGCCTGAGAAAGGTGTATCCGCGGCATACCCCTCTCCGCTTACGCTCAAGTGCGAGAAGACTAGCCACAACCAAGAACGGTTTCGTTCGATCGTCTGTCATGAAGCCCTCTTAGCTTTCTTGGCATCACTGCGCATTTTCTTTAGGAGCTCTTTACGGTTCATGAGAAGCGTCACGAATGCTCGGATAGCCGCGTCCATATCACGCCTCTCATCACCCGTCTTGGTGCTAGCCAGCTCCACCGCCTCGGCGAGGGAAGGGTAGCGCTTGGAGAATTCGGTGACAGCCAAACGGTACCGCATGTCCTCCATAGACCGTTGTTTGTCAGAGAGTTCTTTGAGGAGTTCTTTTTTTTCCGCCGAGAGGGCTGCTGCCTTCTCTTGTACGAGTGCGAGCTCCGCTTTGGTGGCGGCAAGCTGCGCCTCCAGGCGAGACTGCAGCACCTTGTGGATCTTAATCTCCTCCTCTTTGAGTGCTGGGTCAGCGAGAGCAGCGACGGCAGAGGCGTAGGCTGCCTCCGGGCTTGGATGAGATGCTATCATGGCTATGGCAGTGTCCACATCCTCGTCTGTTATGCCGACGTCCGTCTGAGTGTGGAGAAAATGATTGCACATGCGCTCGTCCACATCGAGCTTCATGTCATCTATGGCAATCCATCGGCCACCTATCGCCTCCGGGTGTTCGGTGATGTGTGTGTGCAACCAGCGGTAGACCTCATCAACACGATCGCGTACGAGACGCTGCTCCGACGGGTCATCGGCATAGTATGTCACCGAGCTCACTAGCACGGTTCCGTTGGGTGTCCCATCGGCAACAAGAGGGATGCCGTCACCGGCTTCTTGTTGGAGAAAGGCATTCAAACGGTCCACCATAGCGGGGTGGTTGCGCCAGGTGGAAGACAACACCACCGTCACCTTATCCCGCCCTCCAATTGCAGCGATGAATGCCTTCAGACGCCGTACACACTCGGCGTTGAGGTCGCCGCCGCCAAAGGTAAACTTTGGGACCGGCAAGAGAACGCCGTCAATGTCCAGGAAGACTACATAACGATCACAGAGGCTGACGTCAATCGACATGAGCGGCAAGAGGAATAGAAGAAAAAAACCGATACAAGAGAAATTTAAATGTGGCTTGGCGCGAATGGGGAAAGGGAGAGAGGGAGGGGGGATGCGAGGGTTCTGTCTGTGTCTGTGTGTATTCCGGGGTCGATGCACCTGTACCCCCGCTGCGCGTGAACTGAACTCGTTAAAATGTGTAGCAGGTAAGAAACGAACCCCCCCCCAATACATATATATGTATATATATGTATGTGTGTGTGTGTGTGACAGGACATGAGGAAAGGAAAATGGAGAGGAGCGAAAACATTTCTGGTCGTTGGTATCCCGGTTGGATGGGGGACACATTTCTTCGATGGTCCTCGTGAGGATGAAAAACCTTGCATCAGCGTGCAAATCCATATGGGGACGTGCCCATCCCAACACCTTTTTTCGTGCCTTTATTAGTTTCTATCAACCCAGACCCGGTTAAAAGGGAAGAGGAAGGTGAGAGAAGGGGGATGAGGATGGGTGAGCGCCACAACCCCTCTGACCCCCCCCCTGCCCACCTCTCTTTCGGAACTCGCCGCTTCTCCCCTCCAACCTTTTTTTTTCGCCACTTAAACTGTATGAAAGTGCACTGAGCTCGTTGTCTTATTGATTTCTATAGACACATATATATGCTTACAGATGTACGTAATCATATATATATATATATATATATATATACCCATGAATATGTTTATACATATAAAGAAATCTTAGCATCTTCAAAACTATCTGTGGCCGTTGCCGCTCTATGCGCATACGTACCACATGCTTTCTCTGAACCCCTCACCCCTGCCCTCTACGAAGGGCGCGGGGTCAAGGGAGGGGCCTGCACGCCATCCAGCAAGCACGACAAAAGTGTACACATATAGAATATACAGAGGGGGGCGGTCAGATGGGAGGTTTGTGCGTGGCGGAGGGCATTTCCAACAAGACTGGAGGAGGAGAGGTGGGCGTTTGCGACGAACGCGGCTGTACCGTGGCAAAGATATGCGTGAGCTGGTGTGTCTGTGCGTGTGGTGCGGGGGGGGGGGAGGACTCAACACAACTAAAGAAAGGGAAAATACTAAATAGCTGTGCACGTGCGGAATCTTCTCCAGAGCCGACATGGTGTTTCTCGTCACACCACAACATTGCTGCAGTGGCCGTCTTTTCCCCACCCCCTTCCAGGGGAGGACGCGAGCACCACGCACACGCCCGCCTCTCACGAGCTAACACACAAGAACGCAAACAACAAAAAAATTCTATATATATACCCACTCAGAGAAACACTATACATATTCATTAATTAAATCGGGCGACGAACTGGACACATCCTTCCCCGACCCCCTCTCTTCCGCCTACTCCCCCACCCTCTACTAGCTGCAACGATATTGACTTCTATTTGTGTTTAGAGGATCGGTGTGCAAAACGCAAGCACACATGCATTCAGATCAGCTATATATATATATATACATATATATATATATAATATATATATATATGTACGTTTTTCTGCCATCCGCGCACGCCGCCTAAGGAGCGAATTTTTCGAGGGCGTCCGCATCGAAGAGGTTCAAAAAATTGGGGTTCGCCATTTCCATCGCCGTGAGTTGTGTTGAGCGATTGCACTTGTGTGGCAGTATACATTCTTCGACGCTCTGTTCACCATCGATGAGCACCTTGTTCGCATGTTCCTGCCTCGCCCTTCCGTGATCGAGGAGGTGCTGTGAGGAGGGAGTACAACAGCCGTCGCAACATGTCACACAATATATTTCTGAACGCGCCGTTGTGTTGGGGATGATCCCTGAAGCCTTCTCCGATGTTTTCCTCCCCAGGCGTGGTAGCCACGAGGTAGCCGATGACACGGTGGAGGGTGCGCTGCTGCGCCTCGCTTTTTTTGCTGCCAGTAGGTGGTAGTCTCGGTAAACCCTGTTCAGCGGGCGCGGTATCCCACGTCGAGAAACACATGTATCTTGAATGGAATGCTCGGAATTATTGGTATCGGGAACAACACGGAGCACCTCTGCGTCAGTGTGACTCGCACCTCCCGTTGGAGAGGACACTGGGGCGCCGACGCCACTCGTCTTGCGGCCATCGGTCACACAACTGCCCGCTTTGAATACACGGGCGGTAGAGTGAACGGGATAACAGTGCTCCGAGGCGAAGAGCGGCTCAACGCGCAGCGGCTCGCATTTATCCTTATCCTCAACTGCGGTGAGCCGGCAGAGAGGAGCAGAGGGCGGCGCTGCTGAAGATGAAGGCTGGGGTTGCCTACCCACGTGGCAACCCCCCTGGCACTTGTTTGTAGCAATACTGACCTCTCTCTTGCGACTGTCACCGCCGAGAGCGTGCAGAGCAATGCGGAATCTAGAAAATATGCCCCGTCTTGAAGACGCCTTCGGAGCACGAGGGCGAGGGAGGAGAAGCATGAAGAGCTCGATCGTGTCCCGGATACACAAGTCACGCAGCATGCACGTGAGACGGCGATGGTGCACTTCCAGCATAGAAACAGCGCGCAATGCCACCATGTGCACGTAGAGGTGCTCGAAGCAAAGATGGTTCACCCAGTTCACATAGCGCATCCGCTGCGTATCAAAAAATATCTCCACAAGTCGTTCTGCCGATCTCTCCGAGGGGCTTCTGCAGTAGAGTCTGAAAAGAAGACTCATCTCCGATGAATCGCCCGTCGCAGACGCCTCTGCTGCCGCTAAAGGGGGTGTCTGCATGGGTGGGACACCCCGTGGCAATCCAGTCAGCGCGATCGGCGGAAGCCAAGCAACCTGGCATCCTGTCATGAAGGCGGTCAATGTCCTTGTAGAGAACTCTGCTAGCGTGGCATTGCTACGCTCCAGAACCGGCTTCATGTCGTCATCCTGCAAGTCAACCGTTTCGTCCGCATGTGTGTCTGACGGGCGAGTCGAGGGGATTTCTTGGCAGGTCAAAGAGATTGGATATTCAGAAACGAGAGGCCCGACGCCGCCCACTCCGGAGAGGGCCACGACACCCTCAGCGGACCGAGCGTGGTGTTGCTGAGCCGATTCCTGTGTATCCTGTGCTAACGATTCTATGTTGTTGTTCAGAGATGCGACACTGCCGTGAGCGTCATCCTCCATGTCGGCGTGGGAATCCAGGGTCAAGTGGCATGCCTGGTGACTCTCTAGTATGCTGCCACCATCAGAGCAGCCGTAGCTGCTACCCGCCGCCCGCCCACTTGACGGCGACCCATGCTTACGAAAATCACGTTTGCCAACCGTCGAGAGGTAATCATCGACAGCGATGCTGTTGTCTTGTTCATGCAAAGAACCGCCTTGCGGTTGAGGCCTTGTGGCGCCTTGGACTTTATTCGGGGTGGTTGTTTCCAGATGAAGTGCATTCTCCGCAGCGAATACGGCTTGCCCTTGCGGCGTAGCCGAGCTCGCGATATTACTGCGCCTCTGCGATGACATATTCGAAGAGACTTCCTCGCCCCATCTCGTCTGCGGCGGGGTCGCCTCTGCTGTTGCGCTGCCCCGGCTACTGTCGAATGACGCGGTGAGTGCAGCAGTGTGACGCTCCTGTTCACAGCCAATGGCGATGTCCGCTCGGTGCAGCACCAGCGATGCAGGCAGTGGCGAGTCGTTCTGTGGCACGACCACATCCTTCTGCTTGAGGGGGGGCACCGCCTTTTTTACTGCTTCGTCGAAGTGGCTGCACTGGTCGGCGACGGCAACAGCACCGCCGCCACCACCGGTGGTGGTGCTGTTGCTTTTATCTCCTTGGTCGAGTGTGGTGCTTATATATTCGATCCGCATCGTGTGGGGTTGGCCGGCGTCTGGCTCCACCCCCACAGGAAGTACCCCGTCAGGTGCACAGGGAGAGAGGAGCTCCTTGCTGCCTTCACCTGTGCACGTGGTGCATTCATTGCAGTCAGCTGCTACGATACCCTCGTTAGGGTTTCTCGTCGCTATCCACAGCGATTTCTCGGAGCGTGAGAACTGCGCCGGTGTTGAGCGGTTCGGCGGAGGGGGAGGGGGCACCGAGAAGCAGCCGACATCGACAACGCTGGTGCTTGGGCCAGTACACCCATCTACCTCACCTTCCCCAGAAGAATGTTTTGCAGCGACAGAATACCTCGAGCCACCAATCAGAGATACAAGGGCAACACGATTGCCTGATGGATTCGACAAGGAAGGAGGGGAAGAGCAGCTGTGCATCTGGGTCATCTTTGCGATAGCCTCCGAGTGCACCAAGAGCGATGTGGACCGCATTAAAGATGGCACCACGAAGTGCCGCTCCCCGTTAGGGCCCCCTCGAGTGAGCCTACAAGGCACAGCTTCCTCTAGCGCGACGGCAGTCAGTGGAGTACTCGGTGGCGGTCGAATCGAGGTAGGTGAAAGGGGGGCAGTGACTTCATGAAAATTGTTTCCCTCCGTCGTTTCTGGCCGCTGGCGCCGACTACCGCTGGGGGTGCAGCCTGATGCAGATGTTGCCCTTAGCATGGCCGTACGCTTCTCGATGGGTAGACTCATGACTTCGTCTTCATTCCCAGTGTCGAAGCCGTTCGGTGGACGAGACCCCACTGAGTAGGGGCACGACGGTGGCGAGGTGTTTTGAGCAATAGTCTCTTGGGGATGCAGCAACAGCCGACGACGCACTGGGGCATCGCCGGTTCCACTTTTCATTATTTTTTTTTCTGCTTGCGGTGTGGTGGAGGTATGGCGTTGTCGGGTGGTAAGACCAAGTCTTTTTTAATGTGTTTGTCCTTGATTACCCTCCAGCTCGTCTCCCCTCACAAGTTCTTTTTTCTGAGATACAGTGAAGACGCGTCTGGTAGATATCTATATCTATATCTATATCTATATCTATATATGTGTGTGTGTGTGTGTGTGTGAGGCAGAAGGGAAAGTCTATCAGCATCCAAGGTGGTGCAACAAGGAAAACGATTTCTATGTGACGGTCTGTGACGGCAGCTAAACAACCGCAACTAGGAAAAAAAAATTCAAAGATGTGCGAGTCGCTGAAGTCTCAGAAGATGTGGATACCTGAAATTTAAATGAGTGCCGTCGGTAAGAAAACCTTCGACTACGAAAAAATACCTAAAGGTTTCTTGTC
>CM007344.1:72909-102841 GCA_000333855.2 Endotrypanum monterogeii | reverse complement strand
TACGTACGAATACTACACGAACACGACAACAAACTACACACGACCACTACTACTCTCCACTACACCACCACACACACTACACACTACACACACACACACACACACACATATATATATATATATATATATATATATATATACAAACCACATGTTCATGGACGAAGGGGGTGGCATCGCAGCACTGAGATGACGTGCTCGTAACTCGCCACGCATGTCACTGATCGTGGAAAGGAAACACTGCCAAACAGGCAGAACACCTGTACAGCCGAGAGGAGTTGAGGATTAGCCGACACCCCCCCCCCACCGTCGCCAGGTGCTTCCTCTCTCTCTCCTCTTTTCCTTTGTCTCTATGACCCTCCTCCCTGGCTTTTCTTCGTCTTCTTTTCTCACCTAGCCGCTTCTACTTCCTTGACTGGATATCCTCGAACTTGCCGTAGTTGATGTTGGTGATGACAGTTGCCTGATTGATCTTGGCTAGGCAGTTATCCATGCACGTCTTCTCTCGCCAGTAGAAGTTGTTGAAGTAATAGTTGTTCACGCAGCGCTCGTGGCAGGCGATGCTAGCGCGATACGCCATGCGATCCTCTTGGATCGCCTGCATCACATCAAACTCCTCACTAAACGCGGTCTTGCGCTTTGGCAGCTGATTGGGGTTCATCCTTGCGAGAGGTGGTCCCTGTCTTTTTTTTTCCCTGGAAAAAAAAAAAGCAAGATGGTTAGGAGGGAGAGGCCCGTGCACGAAGAAGAGAGGGGAGAGATTGTGTGAAGCGTCACGGGGGGATATGCCTCGAGGGGAATGTCTTTCACACCACTGTACCACGGTAATACGCGCGAGTGTACGTGTGTATGCCGTTACGTATTGAGTCGAGATTCACGTGTGTATGTGTCAGTATTTCGTCTCTGTACGAATGGTTGCCTTGTTGCACAACCACAGCTACGTAGGGATACACGTATATTCACACGCCACACGCATACACAGTGCGTCCTACATAGAAAGCAGCACAAGTTTGTGTTGAGACACACACACACGCACCCACGGCATGATGCGAGGGAAGGGAAGGAAAAGCGAGAGCAGAAGAGACGAAATAAAATGAAGAGCATCGATGAGAAGATAAAAAAAGGCTCGTAAACGCGAAAAGGGCGAGACTCGCCGTCGCACATCTGTGCAAGCACGACACAAATCTCCGTGCGGAAACACCACAGTCACTAGTATGTGTCCATATGCTTGCTGATAGACGCAGCAGCAGCAAAAAACACAGTCATCGTAATGCTGGTAGAATAAGGTACACATAAACGGCACCATCAGAGTGAGCAAAACCATAGTTGTGCCCGAAGAATGGAAGAGGATCACTCACGTCAGCGGCGCCCTCTCGATAGACGCCATTCTCGATGCTGCAGTACCGACTCAATAAAACAGTCCAACGATGTGAGCGCCGGCAGTGCCTCAGCAGCGCCGATATCGACGCGCCGACTCGCGACATCACCGGCGCATAGCGTTCCAAGGCACCGCTCCTCAGCATAGAAATGAGTGAGCAGACGGTCACAAGTGATGACTGGTACTGTTTCTCCAGAGGAGCTGCTGTGGGAATCTGCTCGTTGATGCTCACCCACCTCATGCTCCGAATCCAAGAAGGCGCGCAGCTGATGTGTGAGGAAGCCATCCACGAGCTCAAACCGGCGTGGCGGACCTTTGGACACATCAGGACGCTTACCAACAGCCCGCGTGGGCGTGGGCGTGGGCGTGGGTTTGCCTCCATGCTCACAAGCTTTGCAGGCTTGCTGATGACAGACCGATGAGCAAGACGGGAGAGCGACTTTTTCGTAAAGACGAGCATCGTGAACCCCGCAACTGGGTGAGTAAGACTTGAGAATAATGCCATCCACCGTGTCGAGGTCCTGCAGGAGCTGTGGCAGGAATGTTGTGCTAAGCCGCGGAGACGACAGCACTGCATCAACGTTGTCATTCAAAGTCTCATACTGCAGGAGAACGTCATCCTCGGTGGCGGAGTCTACGAGATACCGCACCTCAGACTGCTTTTCGTCAGCGCCGCCACTCGACGTGGCCCTCGAGGAGGAGGGCAATGATCCACTCAGGTTGCACTCAGCAGTCGGTGGGCAGTTGTCTCCACGAGGGATGCTCTCTGCGCACCGGGGGCCTCGTACGAGCCGCAGCGGCGCACGAGGAACCGGCAGCCCCAGCCACTGAACCTCAGGACACACCGGAATGCATTGCAGAAGGCCCAGTTCCTTGAACAGCACCTCCGTCAGAAAGAGCAGCGGTGTCGGCCGCAAACATTTTGGGAGGGTTGCGTGGGTACCACGGTAGGTGACAGGGTAGCTAAGTAAGCAGGCACTGACCAGAAGCCGCGGAACACCAGACTGCAGGCCCCCGGCCGTGGCGGTCGATGGTAGAGATGGGGTAGTCATTAAGGTCGGAGGTGACATATGCACCGCCGAATGGTCAGACCACACCAACAGCGGGCTTCCATCAGCTCGTCGCTTAAGAGGTAGCCGAGCCGGAGTTGGTTGACGACCGGCGCGGAAACTGTTGAGATGGTCTGCCAGTCCATATTGACGCCACCAAGTCGTTGCCAGTGGAAGCGAAGAATGCCCCGCTGCCTGTGAGAGGGTCCGTGATTTTTTTTGCATCAAGGCAACGAGTAGATCGAGAGGAGGGAATAGGGGAGAGGGAGGGAGGGTGGCAATGATTCTGCCCACGACCGACTCTGCGTGTTCGGATATGTTTGGCACGTTAACGAGCAGATGCGTCTCCCTCGAGCCTCTTGTGATGACGTCGATGCAGTGCGGTGTTCAGCTCTCCGCAAACGGTTGAGAAAACCTGCGCTCACTATTGGCAGTGAGACACTGTGTTTCGCTGGAAAAGAAAGGAAAACATAAGAATCTTTTTTTTTTTAGCATAGGAAGATACGATTCTTTGGGACCTTTCCCCCCCCCTAATGACCCTACTGGCGACAGCATTCTGCGCACGTGAGGCGTGTTGGCACCTATACGCAGCCATCCCACACGCTACATGACACAGTGGTGTGCCCAATTCAGGCCCATCCTCTTCTGTCCTTGGGTGTACGACACGCATGAATGCGGAAACCCAAATGTGCATAATTTAAACAAAAAGAAGAGGCGAGAGGGAGATTGACCGGAAGAGGATTGGTCATATCGGCACCTTTTTTTTTTCTACGCCACCGCACTAGCAGCCTCAAGGACCCCCCCCCCTGTGATTTCGCCTGTGGTGTGTGTGGTGGGGGGGGGGAAGGAGAGAAAGAAAGGACAAGGACCGATACCAGGAGACTCTGCCCATCCGTGGGCAAGCATCGCTGTCTCTGCATAACACACAGTGCTCTCATATTAGTGTTGTCAAGAAGTCCAGAGGAGAATAGTATCAGCCAATAGACACACACACATACACACACACACACACACACACGACTCATACGTGTGTATCCTATCATCACCCCGTCGCGGTTTCATCTACGATCATCCTTTTTGTTGTTGTTATATATATATATATAGATAGATATAGATATAGATATATTAATATATAATATATTATGTACGTGTATGTGAATGAGTAGGGGTGGTAACACGGTCACCATATAATTTTGAGTATAAGCTGCATATGTGCAATATATATACAACATAGTTGTGCGCTCGTGTTGCGTACACGTATCAGGAGGCAGCGCATATACGGCGGCATCATCAGTGCTCCGCGAAGGAGCTTTCCTGTGCTCCGCCCTCCCCGCTCAAGCCGGGTAACGAGGGCATCGGCATGGGCAGACGGCCGTGCTCGCGGTGGGACAGGATGATGTCCCAGTTGTCAAAAAAAACTCGTGCCACAATGACGGTCAAAGGTCCCAAGACAATGCCGCGTGTGCCGTAGGCAACAAACCCCAGAACCAGCGACGTGCCAATCACAAAGGGCTGCAGCGGCTCTCCGCGATTCCCGGGAGCATGCGCGACGACGCTGCCGGAAAGCCCCCGTGAAACACAGAGAAGCCACTCGTCGCCGGACTCCAGCAGTACGGCGAGGCCGAAACAAAGAACGCGTGTGTAGTGAAAGACATAGGGCTTGCCCCAGACCAGGACCTCAGTCCATGATCGACTTAGCGGGAAAAAGAGAAAGGGATCGACGGTAGCCGCAGCCGAGAATGCTTCCCCCGGCTCGTGGGGATCACTGATGTTTGTATCCTCGCCGCTAATGAGCAGAGCAAGCTGCACAAGCATATACACGAGCGCAATGGAGCAGGGACTTAACCACTTGGGTACGAGTGGGAACAGTGCGAGGACAACCGAGACTAGCCCGAGGAAGAACGGTATTGGAAACCCCCACATACGGAAGACACTAAATGTAATGCAAAAGTGAAACCACGTGAGGTGCCAGAAAGACTCCAGAAGTGTGATGCACGAAACGGTGATGTCCTGTTCGATGCTTCGCGCGTGGTGGTCACCAACATCCGGCTGCATCACGCGCAGCAGCTTCGCCAAGCCGTAGTAGAGCACCGTGTATTTCAGCTGGGTGAGGTAGCGATAAAAGAATACGAAAAGCATGACGGCATAGACGCTGTCGAAGAATCCAAGAAGATTGGCACCGACACGGAAGAAGACGCGCGCCGCGAATTCCACGTAGGGCAGCAGACGAGATGCAATAAGGCGGAACACAGCGATCCAATCAATCCTCAGCTTGTGAGACGCTGCTGGCAAGCCGCCGATGCCCGTGTCGTTGCGAGTCGCAGCAGACGTATCCGGGAGAAAATCATAGATGAGTGACATGATGGCCGTTGCCGGGTGCAGAGTGCGTGCATAAACGAAGATGGTGCTCCACAAAGACGACTTCGCAACTAAATTTTCGAGAGAGTCCCTCTCCCCACTGCCCAGGGGTGCAGCGCCGTCCTTGTCGGCTGTCAACCCACCATCAGCGAAGACCGCCCCACCACGCGTCACCACCGAGCGCAACTGCGGAGGAAGTACAAAGGTCAGCGTATCAACCATCCGGGAAACGTTTCCATCGCTGACAATGTCTGCGAGCTCTTGCAACACGAAGTCCTGAATCTTTCCCACGACAAAGGCTTCAATTTGGCTGCGGTGCTGGCTCAGTACGCTCAGCGAGTCTACACCAGCGGATCCGGTGGGCGCGGCCTCTTTTTCGGTGCCTTCATCGACCCCCCCTGGGGAGGCACCGGCCGTGTCGGAGACCTCGGCATCCGGACCACTCAGACAGCCGTGCTCCACGGTAAAAGGTGAGATAAGCACGTTGGAGGTGTTGGAGGAGGACAGTGCTCCCATGGCCACTTCAGCGCCGCTACCGCCGCTCACAACAGCAGATGTTGTGCGTCGCACAGCCTCGCTGATAGACAGCACATCTGCCGTCGCGTTAAGGGCGAGACCGACCACGAAGAAGAGGATGACGGAGACCCTCCAGAGCCTCCCCATTGACATCACGAATTTTTTGGTAGGCATAAAAAGCACTGTTGTGGCAAAGGTAAGACCCAAGACGATGTGGAGGAGCACGAAGTAAGTGAAACCGATCAGCAGATGGGCCAAGGAGACGACTATGGTGACAGTCAACCAGCGGAGGATACGACGCCCACGTGGGGTGGTCACAAGGCGTTGACGACAAGGACTATATGAAACAGCGGTCGCAGGAAAGCCCCCCAAGGAGGCTGCCAGGGATACGGACGCTGTCGTGCAATTGGGCCTGCCCCTAACACCTCCACGCTGCTCTCTCGCCAAGTCTGACTTTGGGGGAGGTTTGGCGAGGCCTTGGCTCTGATGTATGGATGGCAACGCAGCACCAGGGTCCTGGGCGTCTCGTTCCACATCAGGTCTGTCCACTAAGACACCCTTCAACAGTATCGACTGTGTGTGCACATGGATCTTGTTTAAGCCCAAAAAGAATGTGCCCTGCATAATCACAAAGGATGCGAAGTGTAGCAGAGACAGCCACGATCCGATCAAGCCCATCAACCGCCCTCGCATTGCCCATCGCTGCTGTACCTCGGTCATGCGATCCACGGCTGCGCCCATGTACAGAGCTGAGCGCAGACGACTCTGTGGGTGCATGACGATAGAAAGCAGCACGCCGTTCACGATGCTCTGGCCGTACGGGGCAATGAGCACATAAAGGGCGTAGCAGATGCTAAGAACAAGCACAAACACAATGGCAGAGGTGGCCCCAAGTACCACCTGAGACCAGTGTTGAGAATAGAGGGTGTTCTGAGTAGCTGTGATGCTGATGTTGCCACCGCCACTTGGTAGAGACGGACCGTCACCTAAAGGGGGCGACTTATCCTTTGCGCGAATCGTCGGGCGCGCACCAAAACTAGCGACGCCGTGGAGACGCGTCAAAGAGGATGAAGAGTCTCTTAGACCACCCATCCACCGCCCTTCACAGCCAGAAGAACCACTGCAGCCTCGGATCAAGTGCAAATGCCCGAGAGGGCTGTTCGGTGTGGGAGACGAACACCGAGACTCAGGATCGGGAGTGCGCCGTGTTGGAAAATCACACCCACTGACATTTTCCTTGCGTGTAGTGCTGTCGGAAACTGAGCAGCCTGACAACAGTGCTGGTGACACCAGAGGGTCGTTAGCGGCTGAAGTCGTGGCTATGAGGGCGTCGCGCACAGCAGCGGCCGAATGGCGTCGTTTGCGTACCATTGAGCTACAGAATGTTGAAGTTAAGCGATTCTGTCTGCGTCTGTGTGTGAATGTTTGTGTGTGCGTGTGTATTCCAACAACAAACGTATTCAGGTAAATGAGAACGGTTGAGTAAGTAGAAGGAAGGTTGTGACGAGTGAGGGAGAGGGAGGGGGATCAGTAACCACAGCTATGGCGACTATGATGCTGTTGTTATTTGGGCCTCTGTCTCTAAACCCATTATCACCACAAAAAGTAGGCACCGCATCACACACACGCATACGTAATGATAATAATAGCGCTCATCGTTGCCTTCAGTGTGCAGCGAGACAGCGCAAGCAGAATGTATATTTTTATTATATATATAGTATATATATCAGATCGGTTCTGGACTTCGATGCAACTACTTGTCGTCCTTCCTCGTGTCGATCAAGTCATCGAACTCCTCAATCGGGCCGTTGTCGTCAGACTCGTTGAACGTGGTCGAAGACTCCTCTACCCCTTCGTGGTCGCGCTCGCAGCTGGCGGCATTCATGCCCTTCGAAAAAAGTTTGCGGTGGGCATCGACAACAGGTTTGCCAATGTGATACCCAAAGGTAAGTATGAAGAGTGCGACGCCGCCAACTGTCAAGAGGTCAGCCAATAATGAGCCGCTGAAGGAGCCAGCAGAAGAGAAGCTTCCGCGAAGAGCACCTAGAGAGGAGCTGGACACCCAGCTGGAGTGTTCATGTGCCATGACAAATGTATGAAGGTTACCGTTACTGCTAGCGATTGGTATTTGTCTCATTTCACCACGCGCCGCGGCAGCTCCTGGTGACGTGCTGCATGGCAAGATAAAGCCAGCAACTCGAGAAGACCGAAACATATTTGTGTCTGTCTTATGTTCCGCGCGGTCAAAGGTGGTTTGTGTGTATGTGTGTGTGTGTGTGTAGATAGGTCAGCACTTTTCGGAAAGATGCTGAAGAAAAAGTAGCCCTCACCCACAAAAATGAGCACTACGAGGAAGTGACTGGATTTGAAGCACCAGGTTTGTGGGCTCAGTCTCGTACATCAAGGTGATGTAGGCCCTCCACTAAAGGGGGAAAAGAAGCACCTCCTACAAAAAAAAAATCTATATATATGGAGGCCAGGTCGCCGTTCGATTGTGAATGCATGCGGGCACATTTGTGAAAGGAAAGAGTGTAAGACAAAGAAAAGGGGACAACAGTCAATGAGCGGACATGAAGCTAGACGGCAGTACGGAAGACGAAGGGAAGGGACGTTATGAGAGCGGACTCCCACCGAAAAAAGAAAACACACACACACATAAAAGAGCAGAAACATAGAAAAGGCTCGATTTCTCCTCACTTTGTATGGAATCCTTTTTTTTTTCATTTTCTTCGTGTAGCTGTTGTTCTGTTGTCTTCATTACCCTCCCCATTTATACCCTTGATATCCCCCTGTCGCCTCCCCAGACCTCCTCTTTTTTGTTGTTTTGTTTTCATGTGAGTGCGTGGGTGACCATCTCTTTGTGATGGGGAAAAGAGGACGGAAAAGGGGAGGGCAGGTATTTTGGGCACGAGTTAGGTGTCATCAGATCCTCCAGCTGGTCGTTTCTCCTACAGTTCCCTGAGCTGCGTATGGTTGAAAACGCCGTCGTGCCTCTCTTCCTTTCCTCCGGCGTTTCCCTCCTTTCCTTTTAAAAAAGGGGGGACCTTGGACCTCTTCCCTAATCGTCCAGACACACACGCACACACACACACACACACACGGCATTTTCTGCTCGTTTCACTTCAAACATGTGAAGCAAACACAACACACTCGCTTTTTCATTGCAGAGATGTTGTGCCGCCACCCCCCACACACTGCTATTTCCCCAAATAAGGCCCATTACAAGTGTAATGAGTTTAAACACAGACGAGATTCCCTTTTTAAAATCAAGAGGAAGGGGCGGACTAGCAGGATTGGAGAGGAGTTAAGCCCACAACAGTCACCAGATATGACTAAGCATATACGGATCCGAAGCGGGGGTCACCACCTATGCGGACAAACAGATGAGGGAGATTGATGGTGGTGTGTATATGTGAATGTGTGTTCAGATCTGATGAAAAAAAAAAGAAAGGAAACATATTTCATAATAGAAAAGAGAAGACGCAGAGATTAGGGTCAATGCACACCAGTGGGCAAAAAAGGAGAAAGAGAGAGCTCTAGTCAAAGTCCACACATAAACACACACACACACACACACACACACACATCTACAGCACAGACGAGTCCTGTGGTGGTGCGAGCATCATTTTCTTATTTTGTCTCGCAATAAGCAATGCGAGAAACACGCTTTTCTATTTCGAAACAGTAAAAAAAGACTCAAACAAGAAAAAAAAAGGAAGATGCATCTCCCTTACTGTATGTTCGCGTGTGCCCCCACTCCTGCAGCTTCTGTTTTTCTTGTCATCATGTTATCTCTGATATTTAAAAATTTTCACTTAGGCAATTAGGAGTATGTGTGTGTGTGTGTGTAGAGGGTGAAGTTGAGCGAGGGAGAGGGGAGGGAGGGGGAAAAAAAAGCATATTACGGTTTGACATAAAAACAAACAACACGAAACAAAAAGCTGTACTTGGACAATTTCTTTTACCCTTCAATTTTCTCTGCCATCCATTTCGATTCACATCCGTGTCGTCATCCTCTTGCGTGTGTGTACCAGCGTCGTCACCGCCCCACTGCTTTTGCTCATACTACTGTGGCACGCGACTGCATCAGGCATAGTGCCTTTTTGTTTGTTTTACTGCATAATGGGCTCAGTTTAGGGAGATTCATATGCACGCAACAAACTGATACACACACACACACACATATACACACACACCAATGAACGTGAATGGCACAACTAAGGGAGCAATAAGAAACGGCGGGGAGAACAAAAAAAAAAATGTTGAAGGCGAGAGAAATTGAAGTGTAACATCTCCTCCAGCTTCGGTACATATTCGTGGGCCTCAAGCGCTAGTCATACTCAATACCAACAAAAACGTTTTGTTGTTGAAGGAAACGTGTATACACCTGAAAAACTAAACAGAAATACACTGAAACATGGAACACGTGGGAGAAAAAGCAGCGGAGTCTCGAAACGGGGGCGTGGGGAGGTATTTAGAGCATGTGCGATACGAGCTAGCAAGGCGGGGGGCATACCAAGACACGTGCACACACATTCTCCACCCAGAGAAACAGAGCCAGCAAGATCTCCAGACATTCCTTTTTTCATCCACATAAATACCCTCCTTCTGTTTTAGTTGACGGCTTCATACATCTGTTTGAGTTTACCGAAACGCGACGCACCGATCCGAACCGACGGAAGACGCCGTCCCCTGGGCGAGAAAGAGAAAAAGTCGACAGGGGAGAGGTGAGAGGGATGCGTGACGCACGCAGCAATGAGCCCGCACGCACAGACCCACACATACACATGCCTGCACACACAGAAAGCACGCGTGTGTGATTTGAAAGCTGCAGAAAACATGTTAATAGGAGGCGCCTGGGAGGGAAGTAAAGAAAGAGGAGGCACAATGGGTGAGGTCCTGAGCACACCAGCACAACCAAAGGAAGCACTGAAATGAAGATGCGGTGTGCCCTCCCTCCCCTCCCCCTGCAACCTACCCGCCAGCGTGCTGAAACACGCTAAACATTAGGGCAATACCGATGCGGGGTGGAATGAGGAGAGAGGCGAGGACTTTATCACAGACGCAGAGCCTCTCCACTTTATACTACTGCTTTTTCTTTGCTTCGCTTTTCTGTACCTTCTCCGCTTGTCGACACCTTCTTTCTACCCAACGTATAAAAACGAGGGGCATCGCGCGTGGGGGGGGGGATAAAGGGGAGGGTTGAGGTATGAAAATACACACACCGCCTGCTGCACACACACCCCTCCTCTTTCTCGCTCCTCTTCTCCTTTGGTGTTAATGACCCATGCACTGCGCATGGCACTGCCCCGCACTCCGCATTCGCTTCGCACTCCGCACAAGCATGCATATGCGCGCACACTGCGCGTTGCCGCATGTCCTCCTACACAATCCGGTGAAGCGTGCAGTAGGCAAAGAAGAAGCGATGAAGAAACATGCAAGGGAAAGTGTCTGTCATTTTGAGATGAAGGCGCACAGCACCCGTCCACCTCCGCAGCACTTGTGGTTCGGGTGATGGAACCATTGCCACTAAGAGGAGGAAGAGGGGAGAGGGGGAGGGGGGAGGATAAGGCGGAGGTGTGCTTTTGACATTTGAAGTCGTCGCACAGATGAATGAAAAAAAAGAAAAATATATTTGTGTGCAGAAAAAACAAAAGAAAGCAGGTAAAATCATCTTTAAATATATATATATATATATATATATATATTTTTTAGACAAGTTCCTCCCTCGCCCTCACCCCCCCCCGCCACCGGCATGGGCTGATGTCATGGGTGACAAGGTCGTGTTTCGAAGTGCAGCGGATGGGGGGGGGGAGGAGGGAAGAGGGAAGAGGGAAGAGGGAAAAAAAAGATGAAAAAAGGGGGAAAGGGGGTAAGGGGAGGGAGGAAAAAAAAACAATAACGGTGTCCTAAAGATATATATATATATATATATATACTTGTGTGTGTGCATACATACATCCTTATATGTAGAAAGGGCGACTTGAGACACACACACACACCAATGTAGACTGGGGGAAACAACCTATCAAGTACACCTTGACGCGTAAAAAAAAAAGGGTGGGGCATGAACCAGAGAAGCTACCGAGAGTATGAAGCGCACGAATTGAAAGAACGCACATTGTACATCACCATCACTCCACAACAGACCCAAACGAACTATGTACGCCAGCAAAAAATGGAAAAATAGAAAAAAATCTCCCATGTACACGCAAACGAAACTGAGGCTCAAGGACATCTTTGGTGTGTAGACATAAAGCTGAGAACAGTAAGTATCGAGGACTGTCGAGTCACACATGCGCGTGCAGAGAAATGTTCGCACCAAGAAAAAAAGGGAGGGGGTGTGTAAAAGGGGGTAGCGGCGAGATGCACATCCTTTCTATCTCATCCTTCGTTTCGAAGGCACTCTCTGCAAGGTGTGTGACCGTGTACACTGAGGGTGGAGAGAGGAAGAAAGGGTGTTTGAGATCTCTGCTCAGTCTTCACGGGGCACCTCACATCCGCACCTGCACAACATTTCTCAGGTTGAATCGAGGGGGGGGAGAAGAAGAAGGACGGCTCGCTGAGCAAGAGTGCACCCACCCACCACCCGCCTTTGCCTCGCTGCTGGGCGATTCAATGTCGAGCGCCGATGCCTACCGGGTGTGGCAGTGCCCTGTGGGGCCCTCGCTAACCCGCGATGTTGGACGAAGTCGAGTCACCGGCGCAGTCAGGAGCGCAGCTGTCGCGACGTATCCCATCGACGCAGTGGCGTGAACCTTTCTCTACACTGTCACCCTCCTCGTGAAAGCGGGTCGGCATGCCTGCGCGCTTGCGGAACATGTTGTCGATCTGCTCCAGGGTCAGACCCTTCGTCTCAACAGCGAAGAGGTACACGAACACGCAGCCCAAGGCCATGAGGCCGCAGATGATTGTGAAGGTACCCCCGACACCGATGGAGCCCATCAATAGTGGAAACACCTGTGAAACAATCACGTTGGCCGCCCAGTTGGACATGGTTGCAACGGACGCCGCCGATGTCCGCAAGTGTGTCGGGAAGACCTCGCCCATGATCACCCACGGGATGCAGCCAATGCCAGGGGCGTAAAAGACGAGAAAGAGAGAGAGTAGCGCCAAGAACAGCCACCCGCCGATGGAGTACGGGATGCGCGTGCCGAGAAAGTATCCAATCACCGAGATAATCACCAGCACCGCAAAGCAGCCGAGGACGGAAATGAGCAGCAATAGACGTCGGCCAAACTTGTCGACGGTGAAGATAGCCACCGCTGTGAAAAGAGCATTCATGAAGGCGAGCGGAATGGACAACACAACCGGCATGATGGCATCACGAAAGCCCGCATCATACAAGATCACAGCACTGTAGTACATGATGGTGTTGATGCCAGAGAACTGCTGAATGATCTGCAGCGCACAGCTGAGAATCACGCGGAAGCGCATATCGCGCGCCATTAGCCGACGGTAGTCAATGCTGACAGATGGCACTTCGTCACCCTCCTGGAACTCGTAGAGGTCCACGTCGAACTCTTCTGCCTTGAGCTTGGCGAGCTCCGCGTATCCCTTGGAAAGAAGCCAACGTGGGCTCTCTGGGAGAAAAAAAGCGAGGCAGAGCAGCTGCACGATCGCCGGCAGTGCACCTAAACCGATAGCCACACGCCAGCCAACGTTCTGACTGGTGAAGACAACCATGAGCGCGGTGAAGCCGGCTGCAATGAATTGAGCACCGGTCAGAAACAAATTGTTTAGAACAATGGTGGCGCCACGGTGCTTCGGTGACGTTACCTCCGCCAGGTAGACAGGAATGGTGGCAGAGCTTATACCAATGGCCAAACCGACAATGACACGTGACACCAGCACGACCTCTACATTTGGGGCAGCCGCCATCAAGACAGAGCCAACAATGAACAAGACGTCGGCAATAGCAATACACGGGCGGCGCCCATAGGCTGCAGCGAGAAAGCCGGAAACGAAGGCACCGATAAAGGCCCCGGCGATAGCAATGGCAACGATGAGGGCGTACTGCCATGAGTGCTCACCGAAACCAAAGTGGTCCTTCATCTGAAACAAAGCGGCGTTGATGACGCTTGTGTCATACCCGAAAAGAAAACCGCCCAAGGCGGCACAGAGCGTGACAGAAGTACGCATCTTGCGTCGCTGTATTCGCCGGCTTTCCGCTGGTTACTCTCCGACCTCAAGGCACAGCACGTTCAAGTCGATCAGTCAGTCGGTGAGTGGGAAGTTCGCGGTTACTACCTTCCTTCTTTTCTGTGTAGCCGTATGATATTCAATTTTAGAGAGAGAGAGAGAGAGAGAGCGAGAGGCACTTGGCGTACGGCTGCGTGACTGTGTGTTCCACGATGTCGTCCTTCGAATTTTAAGTTTGTTTCTCTGCGTGGGTGTGTCTGCGAAGGGGGGTAGGAGAGAGATGAGGAAGAACGCTTTCCCTTTCTTTTTTTTAACTGAACAAGCGCACCGAGGTGCCCGGGCGCAAGTGTTGTCAAGGGCGAGGTGAGGTGCGGAGGAGCGAGATATTCCAGGGAGTAAGTCGAGAACAGAAGGTCATGATAAGACACGTGGAGTAACGTCCATCTATTCCACGTGACCGGCAGTCCCACATTTGAGTTTGCTGGATTGCAATCTATATATATATATATATATATATATATATATATATTTGTCGTGTGTCAAGAGTCCATGGAAAGAGAGTCCTGTAATAAAAAAGGAGGGAAGACAGGAAAAGTCGCACACACACAGCCACACACATAATATATAATTTTCTATCTAAATAAATAAATAAATATATATATATATATATATAGGGAGAGAAATACACGTGCATACATATTCTTTTATACATAACGTGTGATACAAAAGGACAACTTCAAGGCAAGGAGGGTCGTTTCTGTGTGTGCTTGTGTGTTAGGAGGATGCAGACAGGGGAACACTCTCGTTGTGAGTTGTATAGCCTCACCGATGACTATATTTTCCTTCTGGTCAATGTACCACACACATGTACACACGTATACACACGCATACACACACGTACACAAACAGTTGCTTTGCTAAAAGGCCAAGAAAACACGAAAAAAAAAAAACTACTCTCTATGGGAGGGTGAAACTGTGTGTGTGTGTGTGTGGATGAGGACTTGAACATGTCATGGGCGGGGGTGCATCTAGAAAAGAAATAAGTCGATAAAAACTCAACAGAAAATAAAAATAAAAAATGATGTAGTTTCGGGTGAAAAGTTGATTCTAAATATATTCTTGCGGAAGGGAATAATACGCTGAGATGCAGCACACAAGAGTCCCACTCCATCCGAAAACCCCCTTGCTTACTACACATATTCTTGTAGGGGTGAAACACCAGCACGAACAAAACAGTGAAGTAAAAAAAAAATAATATATATATATACATAATATATTATATATTATGTATATAACGACAACAAAGAGGAGAAATCGAGAGTCGGAGTCAACAGCCTCTACTGCACGGTGCGGAAGTGAAGCGATCCGCCATACAAAACACTTCTAGTCACCTGGAAACGTCTCAACGCTCATCAGGCAGAAGGTGTGCAGGCGTAGGAGTCGGTGCGGTAAGTGTATGCGGGACTTTCATGAGATGTCTTGCCATCCGCACGCTGTCGCACCGCGGCCGAGTCCTCTCTGTTCGCCATCTCCTCGCGTGCTCGCTTCATGGATCCACGCTGCTTGCTTCTTGGTGTCTCTGTGCACTCGCCTTCGTGGCTCCTTACGGATCGGTGGCCGCTATCGAGGCTTGTGGGGCTCAGCTGAAATAAAGGGGCTCGACAGTGCTGCGAAGAAGGCGATCTAGAGCTTATTACCGGCAACGGCGTATGTGGACCCACTGTGGAGGGGTCCAACCGTGGCGCACGTACCACAGCGACAGTACGTATTGATGAGACTTTGGTCCCCACTGAGAGGTTGTTCGTACCGTCACAGTTGATTGACAGGGGAACCTCTTCCACTGCAAGTTGACCCGACGACGGAGTAGTGTGAAGTTGGTAGGAGTAAGCGCAAACCTTCAGCGAAGTTAGCGGTGTTGCGGCTGCGACGTGGAATCTTGGCGCGAGACAACTGGAAGACCCCGGCGGGCCAACGTTCGAGCAGCCCTTGTGCGCCAGATCAGCTGTTTGAGCATTTACATCCTGATTGCACAAGAACGGAACCGTGGAGGAAACGCCATTGCCGCTTTGCACACAGGTTGTGAGAGCGCCTTGTGGCTTCGAGTGGTCCTCTGGCTGGCCATTCGGACCAGTGCAACCTGTTCGCAGCGCCGACATAGGACAAGAGAAGCGTTGGGTGCGTGGCGTCTCATGGAGCGCACGGCTCGTTGGTGTGCACGGACGTGACAGCGGTGCGCGGGCCGACTGCGCTGTCCGCTGACACACAGCAGCCACAGAAAGCGGGATCGGCAGCGGCAACATCGGCAAACCTGATGCTATACCGTCCCCAGCTGAGATGAGGCTCGTCTTTGGTGGTGGTGGTTGGTCGCCGCACGATGCATCTGGAAGATCGAATGCATCACGTCTTTGTGCAGCACACCTCAAATCCACGGTGGTGCACTCACTCATGTGCAAAGAGTCCCCAGGCGCCGATTCGAGCCGGCTCACAGACCAGCGGATACACGGCGACTTTTCAGACTGCCTGAGATTGGCCGGTATGACGTAGCGGACACTCTGAGACGATTGGAGGCGTATCGAGGAAAGCATCGGCAGCACAGATGCACTGTCCCCACCACCCCGGCTGACATCACCCACTTGTGCCGATGTCGTTGTCGGCGTCGCCTCAGGTGCGCCGCTGGCCACACTGGCGTGCCCCGCCGCAGTCGGGGACGGCACCCCAATCCACTCCAGGGCAACGCCGGAGTCGTCCGAGGAGAGACGACTGGGGTCAGCTACCACAGGCAACCCAGACGACGACCGCGTGGCGACACCCATGGGCCGAATCGGCGACGGCTGCGGCGAGCACTCCTCAACCACCACCCCTCCCAAAGGAGCTGGGGACGTCGCAAGTGAGTTCACAGAGCTCGGCCGGCATGCGCTCGAGCCCCCACTGCGGCGGATCAAGGGATCCGTTTCTTCCGAAAAGCAAAGCATGCGACCTGCAAAGGCGGTCGGACGCCTCCCTTGATGTTGGCGCGGTGTACTGCAGCGACCTGCGAAGGTTGCACCGGGTGGGCCTAGAACGCCAAAGGCGGACGTTGTACACACCCCATTACCGCTGGAACGGCCAGCTATGAAACTTTCGCGTTCGAAAGAGGAGTTGGCTCGCAAGTTACTGGCTGTGAAGGTGCTGCCGCTTGCCAGGTGCAGAACCGGCTGCGCACGACGCGGTAGGAAATTTGCGATGGGATGAGGCACCGGACACACACCCGCGTCCTCGTCCGTGCCAAATAGCTGTGTGGCCAGGAGAGGGCTAAGATCGAAGTCGACATGTGAGCCACTGCGCTCTGCCTGCATATCCTTCATGCTTGAGTCGCTGATATTGAGAGCGCGAGAGACAGTATTTCGGCTCTCAGTCCCAGCCTTAAGATCCATCGATGCCGGAAGTAGTTGCTGCTGTTGGCCATTCGCACTTGTAGATGGGGAGGGTGTGTTGCCAACGGCAGCATTGCCAAACAAAGCCACTGCTCTGCTACTGATGCTGCTGCTTCTTATTTCCTCCTTGCGCTGCAGCGGCTGCGAAGCTGAAGACGACTGTGGAGGAGCAGAGGTCCCTGGGGGTGGGCGAATTTCGCTCCAGTGCAGGTAGGAGCTATCACTAAAAAAAGAAGTTGCGGTAGTGTCCAAGCAATGCTGCAGCTGCGGTCTTTGAAATGGAGTTTGCTTCTCGCCCTGATCCTCAACACTCTGTTCATGCCTCCATGAAGTAGCAGTTGCCCCGTTATCCCAGCCATTACCTTCTCTGTCTTTAGAAGTCGCCGATGCAGCAGTTGCATCCTCAGCGAGATCAGGAAACGTGGTGACTTCAGCGCCGGAAACAGGCAGAGACACGGGGCAAGCGCTGAGATGAGACTGCACTGGCGCGCTGGATGCCGTGGAAACCGAGCACTTTTTCTTCAACGGGGTCCGAGAAATACGACTGAAGCGAAGTTCAGGAATGTGTATCAAGGAGGCGTACTTGAGTGTCATCGGGATTCCAATAACGCGCGGTGTACGATCAGTCGGCTTTTGGTGCTCTTCAGAAGAAAAACGCGATGTGCTATCGCGCATAGATGCCAAAAACGGGTGGCACAACGCCTCTTTAGCAGTGCAGCGCCGCGCCGGATCGAGAGAGAGCAGGCATCGCAAAAAGTCGGCAAATCCAGGCGAGACAGAAATATCGTCGAAAAGAGTTACATGTCTAGTTGCTGCTGGATAAGATTGAATGCCACTCCCTAATGCATCCAAAATGCTCATGAGGACCTGCAACTCACTGTTTCCGGCGAAAGGTCGCGTGCCTGTCGCCATCTCGTAGAGAGTACAACCTAGCCCCCAAAGATCCACAGAAGTAAAATTATCTAGTACGATACTACGCCTCCCCATGAGTTGCTCTGGCGATTTGTAGTGTAGTGTTCCGCAGGTGTCGGAAAACGATGCGTCTCCAAGACACGAAGTACTGTGAGCCGCGCTAAAATCACCCAATGTAGCCTTCACGTACGATACAGAACTGGTTGCCTGTCGGATGCCCGGGACAAGTTCACTACTTGCTAGATTAGCCGCACTGCGTCTCGGTTTTGCATAGGACTCATTTGACGAATCTGAGAGCAGGCATAAGTTGGAGTCGTCGGTTGCAAGATGAACGCATGCCCACTCCTCGGCCTCCGTGAGACGCTTCAGCAAGATATTGCCAGGTTTGACATCTCGATGAGCAACTGCGTGGGAATGAAGCTCATCTAAAGCTAGCAAGACAGAGTACGCTATGGCAGCACACACACACTCGTCTTGCAGAGATGTGTTACCCTCTTTCAGCTCCCGACCGACATCGCTATCCATCAACTCCATTGTGAAAAAGTTCGTATTTTTTGATGTTGTGTAGCTGCCTAGGAATCTAACGATCTGTGGATGAGGACCAATGTAGCTCAGAATTGATACCTCATCCATCAGTGAGGGTACAAGCGCCTGTGTTGTATTGTTATCAGAATGTGCATCTAGGGTACAGCTTCCCTGTTGCTGAAAAATAGCTGCTGTTTGCGAAACGCTTTCCTCTCCCAGATCCAGCTCTCTTCGCTGAGATACGAGAGCGCCGTCCCCAAACTCTAGTTGCTGCAAACCACTTCCATTTCGACAGACGAGGTAATTTCCACCGGGGGAATAAAAAGCGTTTTGTGACGGCTGGACTTTCGTCTCCTGCGATGGACAGAAAGGTTCTGATCTTTTTGCATGGATATAGCTCGTCGTGTTGCCATTCGCATGGTATCTGCCGTACCGCTTTTTGATAGCGACGTATTTGTCTGAGCTACCGATGCGGCCGAGGAATACTTGGCCACTCCCACCTCTGCCCAAAAGAAGGTTGCATACCTCGAAAGGGAACACGTTAGCAGATTCATTGGTTCGAAGAACATCTGAAGGCCTCATCTAAAACCTTGGTCCTGAGGGGGCAAGATCTAATATCGGTATATATCTTAGAGTTTTAAGGGGGAAAACAAAAGAAGGAGCTAGATTCAGCATATGAAAAGTACTTCAGGGTCGAAAGGGGGAGAAGAAGATAATCGGATTCATTCGAAAGCATGCAAAATGATTCTCCTTTCATGGGGAAAAAAAAAGTGTCTGTTCTCAACTGCGATACCAGCTGGCACTTACTCCTGAGCCGAGGCAAAAGGAGGTAGGAAAAAATTGCCCGAAAGCTGGTGGAATGTGTGGTGTTCCTGTGCTCATAATTATTGTAGTTTTCATTTGTTCCTGCCTTTGAGAGAATTCTGTGCAATCGCTGTTTGTTGTTATTGTCCCAATCGAAATCATGCTCGATTGCTCTCGAAATGTTTAGGCACCATTATTAGATTTCTTGCTCGATTGCAGTGGTGCAAACAAAGAGTCTTCCGGTCTTCTAGTGATTGCAGGGCTAGGAAGGTAGGCATCCATCTCACTACATAGAACCGCAGTAACATTATCTAGGTTGCTGGAAGCTTCAGAGCTACGATGAGGCTTTCGGCGCTTCAAGCAGCTGAGGAACCAAGTGAAACTTTCACCACTCGAGCAATTCGAAGCAATTGACGCTGCAACCTCCCAATTCCATATGTCTGAAATTAGTTTTTGATTCGCATCCTTCCTCTGAGAAGAGCCTTGTTTGCTCTGCGTTAGGTGACAACACCACGTGCACTCGAGAATGGAGTTTCGGGCGGCACGATCAAAAAAAACAGCGGTCATTAGTGATTTCAAGCGGGGGTTTGAGTGCTGCTCTGTCACCGTTGTCCACAAAGCAAGCTGCTTGCTTCGTGAGGGTGTCAGCAACACTGCCTTGTCGTGTTGGTTCCCCTGCTCACGGCACACATGTTCAAGAATGGAGGCAACATCGGTAGCGATACCACATCGATTTGTCTTCACCTTTGTCGGGAATTTTTCAGTTTCAGCGCACAATCGAACTAGATTCAGGGCCCACATTTTCTGTCCAGCATCATCCCCGAAGATACGTGAAAGTGCTTCGTTGACGGCTGCGAAAGGGACGCCGCATTCAAGCGCACCAACACAAACGGGGACACAGTGCATCACAGTAACGTGATGGGAGTGAGAGGCTGCTGAGCGCAGCAGCGCCAGAGAACGGTACCCCATCCAACTTTTACTACACCTCTTCGTGGACGCCTCACGCATTGCTTGGCTCACCGCAGCCACAGCAATGTCAAGCAAGGTCGCATTTTTCTTAAAGAGCATGACAGTAGCGGAACATTCGGTAGTGAGATGATTCCATACCAGCTGCGCAGCATCAGTATAGCGACCTTCACGACACAAACGGAATAGTAGCACTTTACATATTATACAGAGCTTCGTGCCTACGACATCCTTGGAGTGAAAAGACTGCAAGTAGATGTATGCCGTGGCAAACGGTGATATCTGCAACGTCCTCAAAAGTTTACGTTTCTTCAGCAAGCGTATGGCAGCATGACGGCGGACGGTGGGATGTGAGTGGCTCAGGAGATCTAAAATACTATTCCGAACAGCAGTGATGGAAGGGCGATCACCAATAGCAGCGTTTTTAGCAGGGCAGCACATTAGAGACAGCAGTAGACAATTTGCTTCTATCACTAGGAGTGTTTTCGAAGTTAATAATATTTGACTCAGTACGGTGCGCCATTTTGAGAGATGTTTGGTCGGGGTAGGATCAAGTTGAAAAATACCACACGAAACCCAGTTCTCTCGAATATAACGAGCCTCCTTAGTGGTGAGAGAAAGGATATCCAGGGCACTGTAGCGTGAGGGGTGAACTAGCTTCCACGGCAGGTCGGGGCATACTTGTTTTGAAAAATTGGCATCGAATTCCCTTTCTGCTGTGCACAATTCCAACAAGCGGTGCAGCCTATACGACAGGTAGGTTGTTCCGACGCTCGTGACGCTGATATCAGCACACTTGTCTAAAATGACCAGTTTTTCCAGCAAGGAGAGTTCGTCCCCATTACCGAGTCGGCATACGGTTTCCACTGCGTGGGCTAGAATCTGCGCAATGACCAACGAACCCAAGGGAGCAAGCAGTTTGTACTGAATGAGCGGCGGACAAGCGTTGCTGTACGTCAGTGATACCGCTCGGAGCGCAGAATTTTGCGCACTGTGTTGTTCTCTAAGAGCCTCACATAAGACGTTAATGAGTGCTTTCAATGTGGAGGCATCTTTTAGTTCTGCCAAGGCGCCAATGGTGTTGAGAAGTTCACGCTTCGCCTTTTTACGGGCTGATCTTGTGGTACTTGGTTTTCGATACTTCCACAACGTTGTCAACTGAAGTGCATTTTGAACCTCGCCCGCTTTCAACAGGGCACAGAAGGCCTCTTGAGCATAGATAAAGGGGAACAACTCTACACTTCGCAGGAGAGCAGCTTCCTCGTCGCCGGAGCGTACCGCTTGTGTCGATGTTGAGAGGGAAGAGTGTAGAATGCTGCTCTGAAGTTGTGTAAGGTACTCATTTCGTGAATCAACAAGGGCATCTGCTCCAGCCGAGAACAGCGGGTGTATACTGCTCTGAGGACAGGAGCGGGTAATCTTTAAATCGGTGAGCACCGTTTTCTGTAACTTATTTATTGATGTGTGGGTAGCCTTTTTGCCGGCTCGGCTTCCTATTTCAATGAGACTGTTTTTCCACATTGAGCTCACTTGCTAAATTTTCCTAATGTAACGGAGATGATGGGGAAGGAGAAAGAGGCGCGGATTATGTTGTGTCATCGTTCGTCACTGTTTTGAAGAGATGCAATGGCATTTATAATATGGGGGTAAGAGAAGCCCTACATGTTGTGACTTTCAGCTTTTTGAGGAAGTCATAACATGCTTGCTTTTGGAAAGCTGCACTGTGAGGTGCGACGCATGTATCAGTGAGCTTTTTTATATTGGCTTTCTTTCTCTCTGCCGGGCTTTGGAATGATCGGTGTCCGTTTTGGGGCGTTCGGCCGCGGGGTGGTTTGCGTTCCGATTTCGTCTCGCGGTGCGCTGAGCCAGCCCTCAGTTCTCGCGTGGGGCAGGCCCGCCGCTGGCCAGGGGCGTTGGCAAAGCCCCACGCCGGGTTGTGGGGGTGGCCGAGGGGGGTATGTTCGGGGGGGGGGGGGAATGGGGGAGCGGGGGCAGGGGGGGGGGGCATTCTGGCCGCCCGTCCGGCTTGGGTGTGTTTGTTGGCGGGCCGATTTCCAATCCATGGGCTTTTGGGTTGATGCTGGCCTTGTCAGTTGCATCAACCATCCACATACACGCAGGCGCGTCGGGTGGCGGAAGCTTCATTTTCCTCACCGGACAAAAGAGGACCGAGGGAAAACTTGTCGAGTTTACTTGGATGTTTTTTTTTTTTCCAGGGGATCGCTGATCAGCATAGGGGGAGGTATGTCATATGGCAGGCATCGTGCAAAAGTTACAAAAGAGGGGAGGGGTGCGGATGATACAACAAAATCTGAAGTACACACACTGGACAGCAACCTGAGTTGTGGCTTTCTGAGGGTCAAGTACTTTTTACGGTGTGGTTGGCTGCTCGTCGTTCGGTGGGGACGGTTCTCCTGACGGTGTCAAGCGGGTGCGCTCAGGAGACTCCAACTCGAAGCCAAGAATGGGTGGCGCATACAGAGTGGTATGGCAGCACTCCCCGGAAGTGGCCTGGCCGACCACATCATCACCCATGGCAGCTACCTCGCGGTACATAAATGACGGTCGTCGAGGGAATGGTGCTATCGGGGTGTGGGCTTCCCAAGTCCCTCGACTGTGGCAGCTGTCGTTGCTGAGTGGTTTCGGCTTCACCCCGTCGCTGCCCAAGTCGGGCTGGGGAAAAGATGATGTGCCGTGCTCTGTTAAGTGTTGTCTTGGTGCTGAAGGGAAGGGGGTCTGGTTTTGCACACCTCCCAGAAGAGGCGTGTCATCCATCGCAGCGGATGAGCTGGCGCGCCAGTGCTGCCGAGAGAATGTGGTAAGCGAGCGCAAAGGGGTGTCAGCCCGGCTGTTGGTGATCATGCTATGTCGTTCTGGCGTTCGGACGGGTGGTGAGCCCAACGTACCTGGACTTTCTGGGATGGAGAGCGCGGATTGTGTCAAAAATAGGTCTGTCAGGTTTACATACGAATGCTTGCCGCTTTGCATCAGCGACATCTTGGTGTGCGACAGGAGCTGCTCAGAGGGCGCTGTCACATGCTGCCTAGTACTTTCTGCAGCCGGGATGCCGAGGATCAGCGGGAGGTGTACCGTCTTACAGCCCGGTGACAACGGCGGTTGGGTTTCTAGCACTGCCCAGTCACTGCTTGAAGACTGCACCTGCGACGTGTTGTTGGTACTTTGCGATCCTTCGTACAGGACATCCTGTTCGCGGTTGTTACTTTCGGAGGAGACGGGGAGAGTGTGTGTCGAGGCCAGAGAGTCCAAGGCAGTGAAGGGGAGCATGCGAGCGTGGCTCCTTTCCCACCTCGATGGCAGCGTCGAGTCCGCGGTAGGATCGGGAAGGCCGCTACTATCGGCTACTACCGAGGTCGCTGCCTTGTCCTGGTGCGCATCGGGCTCTGGGGATGGGAACGGTATCGACCATTTTGGCGACACAGAAGCGACGGCAGCACGCAGACCCTCATCGACGACGGAGGACATCTTGTTGGATGACGACCTGGTAGGGAGGTACTTGCCGACTGTCTTTTCGTTGCCAGCTGAACTTGAGAGGTGGCGATTGCTTTTGAGAAACGTCCAAGGCGAGCTGTTCTTGCGTTTGCGCTTCTCCGGTGCTGCTGCTGCTGGTGCTGCTGCTGCTGGTGCTGCTGCTGCTGGTGCTGCTGCTGCTGCTGCTGCTGGTGGTGGAATGGATGAGAGGGATGCGTCACAGATCAGTGCGGAAGCCATGTCGCTGAGGCTTGTAGATGTTTTTTTCTTCAGCGTCCACTCCTTCTTTTTGCTTCTGTTGGATTTTTGCTTGTTGTGTTTGCTCTTTGGTGGCGACACCGCACCCTTCAAACTGTGGCTCACATGGACCGATGTATCCTGGACGCTAGTGCTGGGGTCGTGCCTGTCGGCCATTGCGTCGCTAGCGACCTGACTGGGTTGTTCGATTGATGCGTTCGTCTGGGTAGGGGACACAGTTGTGATGCAGCCAACCGGTGTTACCTGCGGTGCTTTATACAAGGATGGTGACGGCGGTGGCGATGCCTCGGTATCACTGTATTCCGAGGGTCCGATGCACATAGACCGAAAAGATGATTCGCGCATGGAGTACAGCGCGTTGTCCAGGGACGTGTCTGTGCTCGCGTCCCTGGAGTTGGTCTCGAGGTTGTGGTGCTGTTGCTGATCGGAGCTTTCGCTTTGCCGCCAGTTTGTGGAGTTGCCAGACGAAACCAATGGTATGCGCAACACGACGGATGGCGACAACTCCTCTTCAGCGTCACTGTAGCTGACGTTGTCCAGGTCCAGTTCAGCTTCCAAGCCTTGCGGCGAGGCAGCCAAGTCTAATTTCTGGGGCTGGACTTGCGAGGCCTGCTTGCGGGGTAGCACTACACAGTCGTCCCCGCCGCTCATGAAGGTGATGCCGAGCGATGGTGGTGCGATCACATTATCTGAAGTAGACTTCGCTGTGCGGCAAGACGCGGTCGAGTGCTGAGCAGCTTCACCCTCCAAAGATAGACTGAAGGTGCGCTGATCTTCGATGACCATAGTGTGCGTGATGCTGCCTTTCTTGTCTATAGTCGAGTATATCTCACGCCGGGCGAGAGATGGGTGCATGATTTCGGAATTGGCCCGCTCGTAGCCTGGTGGTGGCACTATATCGTACTCGACGTTGTAGTGTGTGCTGCCCTGAGCAGCTGCAGCACTTGGTCCTTCTCTGGCGTCTGCCAAGAGCGCATTGCTCTCATCGATGTAGCGCAGCGGCTGGAAGACGCTGGGGTGCAGGTACCATTCGCGTGGTACCACCGATATAGGAACCTCTTTGATGTTCGATGAAGGCACCACCGCCACGGCCCTAGGAGGCTCATCGTCCAACATGCGCTGCACCTTGGTTGCAAGTCGGCGCGGGATGACGCGGTCGCCGATACGGGCCGCACGGTTGCACCACAGCGGCACCTGCAGCTTCTCTGTTGTACTCAGCAGATCGCAAAAGGCCTGGGCAAAGTGATTGCAGTTGTGATGGAGAATATGATACTCACAACTGCGCCACTCATTCTCGAGCCGGTGCAGGATGGTATCGACCTGCATGGGTGAGCGGGTGGTGTGGCCGATGCGGATGGTGCGGTAGAGGGTTCCAGCGGCTTGCCCAGGATGCACGCAGAAGAGCCCAGAGGCGTTGGGATTCTCTACGACCTCGCCGTAGCCCCACTCGATTCCGTACACCACGACACCTGTGTGGAAGACACCCATTCCCATCTTGGATAGCTTCTTGTTGCTCTCAAGCAGACTGTACACGTTGAGGGTGACGGGTATCTGGACTTCAGCGCGCCGTAAGCGCGGGCTGTTGCCGCGCGAGAGACCTATCGACTCGAGGCTGCGCAGCTGTGCTGCATTTTTTGAAGCAACACCAGAGGTTCTACCCGTTCCACAGCACCAGAAGGCCATATGTGCGCGTTCAATTCCGCGTACGCGTGTGTGGCTCAGTGCGCATCCAATCGAGATCACCCGAGCACCTCCCTACGGAAGAAAGGTGTGCCGAGCACACCTATCACAGCGAGCAATGGAATAGGGAACAGAGGGTGGGAAAAAAATGAGCGACACGATATCGCAACATCCACAGAGACTCTACTCACTCACTCATTCACGCCTACATGGACAATATTGGGCGGTGTGCAGACTGCGAAAGCACTCTGAATAAAAGAGGGGAGATCTTCACATAAACAGGGGGGTATGTCGAGCCAAATGAAGATGTATGTGAGAAGCACGAAGAGAATCAATAATAAAAATGAAGGCGAGCTTGAAGTAATCGAGATGAGGTGTGTATTGGAGCGCGTCCGTAGGATTAGGAGGAAGCAGTAGCTTTCACAACCACACACACACGCATACACAAGGAATGGATAGCAGGTGAAGGGGAAATGGGGGAGAGCACAAGTAGCGTGTGAGTTGCGTGTGCACAAAGATCTGTGGGGTTATGGGGGGGGATAGTAGGTTGAATTCTAGCTTTGCAGGCGTTGCTGAGCGGTTCTCCTATAGAAGCTAAGGAAAGACACTGTCGCTTAATAGTGATCATGGAATCCATCAAGCAGGGCTCAAGGTAATGGAGAGAGAAGTAATGGATGAGAAATAAAGGAGCCATACAACAAGATTGTTCCATATCAGTATGTTGCACGCTTACGTGCCCACGTTTGTCTCGTTGCTGAAAGGGGGAGTTGGGAAACAGGAGGAGGGGGAACATCATGATCGAAGGGAGTTGCCGATTATGTCAGAACAACACATGGCAGGGACAGGGTATATGTGTAAGGTGCACGCAGAGAGCCCGGCTGGGTCGCACGTCGATCTAGCGCGTCAGTATCAATGACGGGTGGTGGTTGTGGTTTATCCGCTGATGCCGTCAAGTATTTCCCCCAGTGTCGATACTCCCCCTCTCCCCCTCCTTTAATTCATCTCAGTCAATTTTTTATTTGTTTTTTGTCTCGGTCTTTTGTAGTATCTCAAATTCTTTCCCCTTCCGTTCTTTCCCCTCCCAATTCATGCAACACAACAGACGTTCTTCGGTGTATGTCACCCTGTCTCCCCCTTTTGATGTATTGTTTTGTGGGCTCCTGCCGCTCCCGTTTTTTTTTGTGTTTTGCGCGTATTGACGTGATTTGCATATATATATATATATATATATATATATGACAGCGTGGTCAGGCAAGAGAGAACGAAAAGAGCGAGGGTAGCGGGAGGCTTGCATGCACTGGCACGCACCCCAGCTACTCCCCTCTCATGGACTTCACACGGGAACCACACATAGCGCACATTCCTTTCGATACAACAAAAAAGCATTCTTGAGAGATGGAAATCAATAAAGGGGGCAGTGATGATGGGGCGGTAAACATAAGCGCATGTACGCGCGCACACATACACATACACACACACAGACACGCATGAAAACACATAGTCACATATACATGCACATGAAAGCGATGCGCTGATGTCGAACCAGCTCATCGTGCTTGCTTTCTCCCTTTTTTTTTCGTTCCACACACACACACACTTCCAGTGGCATCAATCAGCCAATGGATGGAGAATATGAGAGCGCACTACGTAAGCATTACCTCGTGTACGTCTGCTTCCTACCATCCTCCCCTTCCCCCCCACCCTCGCCACAGGTGCGCTGGGCACGTCTTCACCTTCAATCATTATGTGACGGCTGACACCGCGAAATGGTAGGGTACGAGGGTGAAGGCAGGATGCTGATACAATTCACAGTAAGCGAAACCGAGGAGGGTGCAGCCCCAGGATAAACCGTGAAAAAAAAAATGTAGAGGGAAAGACAGAAAAAGTAGATATTAAGTATTACTTGTCTGTCGACAGCGCGTACACATGTGTTGACAGCTAGCATACAATATACGTATACATATATGTATATATATATATATATATATACATAGAGATCTGTAAGGGTATGGGGGTGAGCTGGGAAGGGGAGGGGGATGAGCTTTTTTTTTCTTGGATAGCAATCAGAGAACAAAACAATAATAATAAGGTGTATGATATGCAACTATGTGCAGATAACCAATCAATACCTACCAGTCATGGGTGTCAACGTTGCTGTGTGGACGATCGGTGTGTGTGTGTGTGTATGTATGCATGTGCAGGCGTGTGTGCGCACGGTGGCAAGATACACAAAATGGTGCAAGGGGGACATAAAATTAAAAAAAAAGAAAGGAGAAAAATACGCTTCGGTCGCTGAAACAGCATTCCCTTCCTCCCCTCAGCGTCACAACGGATGGAAAGAGCCACGGTGAAGAGAGGGGGAAGGGAAGCAAACAGGAGCGGGGTGCATGAAGACCCCAGAACTGTCCCTGAACTTCCCTCTTTTGGCTAATCCTATGATGATCGCCGAGCACCTACAGATGACGTGAGCGTCTTGGATAGGTCTTCTTCATCACGAAGCATGGACCCAATGCCGCTCAGCATCGTCAAGATCTCGTCCATGTCGTTGCGCTGCTTTGTGAGCAGTACTTTAACCCGTGCCACATACTCATCCACCGAGTCGGACTCCTCGAAGCTTTGGATTGCTGTGATTTCCTCTTTGATTCCAGTCATCTTGGAGTCGATGTGCCGGCGGTGCAGTGCTATGAGCTTCTCCTCCGCCTTCGCAATCTCCTCGACAACATAGGCGTGCACCTTCCGCACCTGGCGTTCTTCCTCCTTCTGCATAACACCACCGTTCGCCACGGTGCGCTGATCGTTACCGGTATCCTCCTCGTCACCGTCGTCGTCGTCGTCGTTGCCAGATTCCAGGGCGGCAATGTGGGTCTGCACAATTGTTGCAATTTTTGGATCCTTCACTTTCACCAACGCCGAGGCGGGCGGGGGCGTGCCGTTGTTGCGGCCTACCGACAGGCGCCGTCCGTGGGGTTTGGGGGTGTTTTTCGGCGCCTCGAGCGCAACGGCGTCACCGTCGCCGCCTCCATTTTCTGACGGGGACACATCGGGTGATACGTCAGAGGCAAATTCTGAGACCCACTCAGGGCGGTTCTTTACAACAATCGCCTCGAAGGGCCTTCTCCGGGCTGCGGGGGGCCGGCGAACAGGCGGGCTGCTAGCTACCTGCTCGATTTTTGCACCACCCCCAACACCGCTGCCGAAGTCTTTCACGCGCTGGGTATAACGCAGTGTGTTGAGTGTATTCACACAGTGTTGCGAGGACGGCGAGATGGTTGAGATCATCGTGGTGCGGCTGTTGCCAGTGAAGGAGTCGCGCAGCACCTCAGTCAGAATGGATCCCCGAAATGGAACGTGGCTCTTACCCATACCCAGGGCACGGATGCACTCCTTCAGTGCCAAGAGGGATTTGTTGATCTCTGCACCTTCCATGCGTGTTTTTCGGTCACAGTCGAAGGTGTCCGCACCGCGCTCATTACCCGCTAAGTCGATGAAGGATATACGACCAACTGTCTTGGGGGCACGTCGCGCGTTGGCACTCTTTGTTTCCCGCACCTCCAGTTGTAAGACAGCATGCGAGCGGCTACTCTCAGCGTTGGCACTTGTCTGGCCTGCTGCACGGTATGCGCTCCCGGCAGTGATGACGTCGAAGATCTCTTGAATATCTGTCACCTGATGCTCACTCAGACCACAAATGTTGATCACCTTGTCTGCGTCTTCTCGAGCGAAAAGGCGCTGGCGGTCATTGAGAAGATCGAATATTTTTCGGCCGTATATTTCGTAAAAAGATACGTAGACGGCAGCGTCGATTGTGTTGGCACGCGCAAAGATCTCCCGTGCTGCAATGGCGTAAAGCCCTGGTTCTTTCTGCGAGCCCAGCATCGTGTACGTTTTTCCAGACCCGGTTTGCCCGTAGGCAAAGCACGTGGCATTGCCATGATTGAACACAGTGTCGATCAGTGGCAGACAGCAACGCTGGTACACCTTGGCGTTGTTGCAGGTTTCTCCCAGTACCTCATCAAAAGTAAAGGTGTGGCGGTCTGTGTAGTGGGAGAGATCGTACTTGATCTTGGGTTCGTTTACGATGCATCGAGGTGTGGGTGTCTCGACTATGTCCATCTCTGGGTCCGAAATGGGGCGCTTGCGCACCACCACACATATACGGTTGCTCATGATATCGGCCGGAAAGAGGCGGTTGTCAGAAAGGTCGGGTTTCCTTTATATATATATATATATTTGTGGGGATAGAGGAAGTGAGGAGATCAAGACAGCAAAGACGTGGGCAGTGTGTGTGTGTGTGAGTATCAGTCAACAACTCAAAAAAAAAAACATACATAGACAACTAGAGATGAAATAGGCGTCGAGCCGAACCACCACCACTAAGGGGCGCACTCGCCGTACTGCGTGTTATATATATATATATATATATATATATATATATATATATATAA
>CM007344.1:46938-72836 GCA_000333855.2 Endotrypanum monterogeii | reverse complement strand
GGTCGGAGTACGGTAGTGTTGTGTGTAGAGGTAAGTACTACGTACGTAACAAACTCTAAAAAAAAACCAAAAAATAACACTAGTACGAACTAAGTAGATGAAATAGGCGTCGAGCCGAACCACCACCACTAAGGGGCGCACTCGCCGTACTGCGTGTTATATATCTATATATATATATATATATATATTCTGTGTGTGTGCAGAGAGGTGAGGAGATGGCACACAGAATCCTTCGTTGACGGTGTGAAGAATTAAAGGTAGTGCTGCCTCTTCAACCACGAGAACACAGAAAAAAAAAATGACCACTTCCACTTGAGGCTTTATGTGCTCTACCCTGCAGCATCCAGGAGGGGCAGGAGGGGTAGTTGTGGCCAGCAAGGCGATGGCGTTGAAGCGACAGGGCGAGGGAGAAGGGAAATGAAAATGGTTTGCACATTCATCTGTTCAGTCACCACCCTTATCGTGCGGCTAATGCGCGCCGGCAGGTACATGCGGAGAGGACACTGTTTTCCAGTTAGAGCCTCGTCCCGTTTCGAGGCTCCATGGGATTGCATTTAGTTACAGTTTGTTTGTGTGTAAGGGAGTGGCTGGGAGACGCCCTTCGTCGTAGCAGCATGCCTCTCGCCTACTCGGGCTAGGTGGGGCATTCCGGCGAGCTCGTCCCCCACCGTCTGTCACCTCTTTTTTTTTTTAATTCGCTGAGTAGGGTTAGGGGCAATGATTGTGTCGACAGTATGATTACAAATCGATGAGTTTTATACTCTCACGCACACCGCTCCCGCGCCGCCAGACCACCCTTCCCATCATATACGACGCTGTATTACTGCCATACTCTCACCAAGGCGCCTACCAGGGAAGATGAGGGAGGGGGCGGAGTGAGCGAGAAGTGAGCGATATAGAGAGTCGAAGGTAAATCCAAGCCGTACAGGCCGTTAAACTAGCGAAAAAAAAAGAAATTGAGGGAGGGGGTAAGACAATACAGTCGAGGACACGGGAAAAAGGTCCCCCCCTCCCAACACACGCACACGCAACGACAGCGGAGCACAATTCCCCCCCCCCCCACACACACATACGCAAATCCTGCCTGCTTGCTATACTTGACCGCCTGTGGGTATCCCCTTCCAGAGCGGCAATATATATATATATATATGTGCGTGTGTATATTTGTTCTACGACTCCAAAAAATACGAAAACAAAATAAAGAAGAGACTTCCTGGAGTGTGTGCGTGCGGGCACCCACCCACACATGCCCGCATACATTCACTTTCTCTGGTGCATATAATACACCTCCGTTTTGCAGCTTCTTTGAAGAAAATTCTTTTCTACTTCCTCAGGACGAACACCACCGAGCTTACATCACCGATGAAGACTGCAAGCCAATCCTACACATACCACAGACACAGAAAAAACCTACGAGAAGAGCATGAGGAAGGCGAGCATCAGGGCAAACAGGCCGATGGCCTCCGTCAGAGCGAAGCCGAGAATGGCGTAGTTGAAGAGCATCTTGGTCAGGTTGGGCTGGCGGGCGCAGGCGATAAGCAGGGCGCCGAAGATGGTACCGATACCCATGCCGACACCAGCGAGGGCGATGGCGGCGAGACCAGTGCCAACGTAGTGCAGGCCCTGCACGGAGATGGCCACCGTGGAGGCTTGGCGAGGAGCCGCCACGAGCGCGCTGGACACAGCAGCCGCACGGCGAACGACGGGCTGAGCAATGGCACGGCGCATCATGTTGAAGAATTATTATGTGAGGGGGAAAAAGAAGTAGTGCACAGGAATCGAGACGGTAGCGTGAGTAGGGTGGTGTGCGCGGATCCTAATGAACGTGTGTGGGGGGGGGAGTGAGTGTATGTTGATATATATATATATAGACGGAGGAGTATCAATAAAACTGAAACAAGAGGCGTGGTGTGCTGCAAAGGCGACATCCAACAGGCGACTTTCTGCGTTTATCACTAGAGGGGTCAAAACCTGCTTCATAGACCAGTGTTTTGAGTCACGGCTAATGCCTGCGCCGCTAACCGCGACGTTGCTCTAGCTTACCGTGGGGGATTACATATATATATACTTTTTTTTTTTTTTCTGCACACTTCCCTCTTTTGTTCCCATTTCTGGTAAGAGTAATGTCAGTGGTTTGATGTGCACGCTTGCGGTTTGTGTCCAGCGATCCACACATGTACCCAATGCTCATTCACCAACATGCTTCTACAGACACCGAGTACTAGAAATAGCCTTACACCCCCCCTCGCCCACACAGAGGGAGGGAGGGAGGGAGGGGGGGGAAGTAGGGTGCGGTGCTACCCACTCAGTTACCATCAGCACTGTGAGGCTTCCTTAGACATACGGTGTATGATTTCTCCACCACAAGGGGGCGGAAGGGAGGGAAGGGAAAGGGATGGAATGTATGTATGCATGCATGCATGCGTGTCTGTGTGTGATATGGGGAGGGGGGAGGGGCTTTCAATTTTTTTTTTTTTTGCTGCCGCCGAGGATTTTTAACTGCTTCTTACAGACGAGACAATGGCTCGTACAAAATTAAACGATGAAGGTGAGATACACTCGCCTCCCTTTTTTTTTCTTTTTGATTACAGGAAAAAAAAAAATACGCACGGCGCGCCAGACGAGCATTTCCACGTGGTGGCGGCAGTGGTGGATTTACGAACAGACACGGAGACACTGCGAGGCGACCACCACCAGACCGACAAGCTAGTCGCGACGCGGCCGTCCACGTATATCGAACTTTCCTTCCGACACCTCCTGAAAAGGGTTCACACCTTCAAACGGATCGGGCGCCTTTTCCTTTGACTTTACCTTCTTCAGCTTGCCGCGGTCCATCTCCATCTCCCACATGGGATCACGAATTCGCTGCTGAAACTTCGTTGCCGATGCTGGCCGTCGCACCGTTTCTGGAGTGTTGAGGGCCTTCCGTGTGTGCAGTACTTGCACTGCGTGTCGACCGATTCGAGAGTTGGGGGTCTGTCGCCGCTGCTGTACGGCGGTCGCGTCGTCAGGCGCACCATCCTCCGTGTTGCTCTTCAACACCCGCTTCATCGACTTGATGAGACCGCCGTAAGGAGATCCTTTGGTGGGGTTGGGGCGGGATTTCCCATCTGCCAAGGCGTCATCATCCATTTCGCCTTCCTGCAACGATGGAGACACCGTGTTTGCCTCACCGTCACTGCTCTGCTCTCCCCGCCCATTGAACTGTGTCCGCATTCGGCGTGCATAGGCGCCATCGCGATTTTCGTGTTCGTCGTCACTATCTGAATTTTTCAGCAGGTCTTCTCGCACCCTCTTAAACGCCTGCACCCGAATAGACTTACCCGAGGACGGCAAGGCGGTCTTGGCGCCATTGCTCGTTGCAGTGCCGTTGGCAGCGGCGTCCGCCCGATGTTGCGACTGCAATCCATTCGAGGAGGATGACGGACCTCTGCCTAAGTCGTTCGTCTGCCGTTCTTCAGCACGGCGCTTCTCCAGCAGTTTCTGCAGCTCGGATTCACTCACCTCTCGTCCAAGACATCCGTCTTCTTTTCCTGGTGTCCCCAATCCGATCTCTAAAGCGGAGGGGGTCGCAACACCGCGCACAGTGCCGTTGGTGTTGGGCTTCTGATGAGACGACGACTTCCCGGCCGCGGGGGTGGGTTTTCGGCTGTAGAAAAGCATGTATACCTGTGTTCGCTGCAGCCTATCTTCTGACAAGCGGCTGACGTGACTGTCGTTGAACTCATACCACATGCCATTGGAGGATTTGGCCACGGTGTAGTAGTGACCATAGTCGATGGAGTGTCCCTCGTGAATACATACGGCGTTGAGCTCGTACTGGCAATCGGGCCTCTTTGCTGACGCCGAGTTTGCACCGTTTAGCGAACTCGTGTGATCTAGCGGTGGGGACGACGAAGGTAGTGGGGTGCAGTACCGTGTAATGTCTAGCTCCAGTGGGAACTGCACGTGCTTGTTTATTTTCTTGCCTGTAGGTCCGAAGCGCTTCAGGTGAACAATGACCACTGGAGGTGGGATGTGGATGCTGAACTTTTTCTTTGCGCGCACACCGACATCGCGAGGGGACAAATATGAGCGGCCATCGAGTTCCTCCAGGGCACAAAATTTGTCAAAACAGTGATAGAGCGTGTTGCCGACCAATTCCACCGATAGAATGGTGAAGGGGTCGTATGTGTTGGAACAGAGCGTGTGCGCATCAAGCCCGTGCTGAGAGGCGCGCCGCGCTTGCTTCCCCGCCGCTTGTTTTGCCTCCATCTTTAGATCCATCGCTTCCTGTTGCTTGCCAGCGCGCAGGAGCTGCTGGATCTCTTCCTGGCGTGACCAGGTCACCTGCGAGAGAAGGTAGCCGCCGCAGATGCGGTAGAGGGCAGTAGTGTGCGCCACCCGTGGCTGTATTTTTCTTGAGCCAACGAGGCGGTGCAGCAGGGACTTCTGACACGCAAAGAGAAGCTGCACGGCAAACTCGTGTGCATCGCTTTGTCGGCCAATGGAGAAATGCTTTGATAAAAGACGGAGGTTACTCATGATTTGTGCAGGTCGATACGCACCACCGCCGCCGCCTTGTTGGGCCCGGCGCATCCCGCGAAACGTTTCGGCGAGGGCGAAGGAGAAGTCAAAGGGGGACCCAAGCTGGCTGTCTGCTGAGCGGAACGTGTTCATGAAGTACTGTGCCAGCGCCGGGGTGTGTGCAAATGCTTGCAGCACGCTGTTCGCAAAGCACGTGTTGCCCAGGTTCATGAGACCCAGCCCAACAGGTGCGATGTGTTGCCAGCGGGGTTGTAGACTGTTGCGAAACTGGGCATCTGAACATAGCTGTGTCGCTTTATCGATGCGCCGCGGGTCGTCGTCATCGTCGTCGTCGTCCCCGTCGCTGCCCGAGCGTCCGCAGACCGCCTCAGTTCTATCGCCGTCATCCGCATCGCTGTCGTCGTGCTCGCCGCTCTGCCGCTGCGTGGTCATTGCATCGCGGAGTTGTCGTGTATGCTGTGGGTTCAGGACGATGGCACTACGGGGATACTCGACCACATGCGGCTTCCGGTATCGCTCAAACTCGATCTTACGGAAGAGGATTTCTTTGCCCACGAACCCGAGCGAGCGATCAAGAGCGACGTCCATCTTGCGTCTCTCTCCCTCTCGCTCTGCGCGTGTGTAGGTACGTGTGTGTGTGTGTGAAGCGACTAGAGAGCACGCAGAATATATGAAGTTGAGGTTAATCTCGGAAGGAGGCGGGAATTGAGGTGTTTAGCGAAAGGGCAAGGATGGGAAGCTTCTGCAACGCAGCCACACATTCTCCAGCAACGCCGTCAGGGTTTCCGTAAGTGTGACACACACAGATTCCTCTCCGTTTTGTTTTTTCATGTGGTGCAGGGTCTTTTCCGTGATCGTCGTAGTCGCTTCCGATCACTTCGCTCCATTTTTTTTTTATTTTATAAATATATATTTTTTTCGTTTGCATACACGACAAAACTATATATACACATGTATATATATATATATGTATATATATATATATATGTGTATATATATATATATAGCATGTGGTGGCAGCGGCGACGGGCCATTTCGTGATGGAGAGAAAAAGGGCAAGAAAACATGACACGTAGGTGAGACACTCGTGAATAGATCAAAACGCAACGTTCAGCTCGTTGTGCACACAAGTGGTGAGGCATGGGCAGCCCAGCCCATGCCTACTCCGTTCCTCGCACCCACGCTGCCGATCAAAGAACACCCTCCCCCCTCCCTAGACACACCGTTTACCGTCTTCTCCGCATGCACGAGATGATTCAAAAACCTGTGGTGTTGTCACCGGTCTCTCATCGGGGCCTTGGGGCCGCGGAGAGGGGTGAAGGGCCGGAGACGTTACTCACCAGTTTGAACAGCGTCCGTCTCGGTGCAGAGGCGACAGGCGATGGCGCACAGGAGGCCGCCGACGAGGCTGAAATAGCTGCAACGATAGGATGCGTCATCAATAACTGGGTATGCACGGGCGGTGGGAACGAATCGGTCCGTGTTGAGTGCCCGTTCGCGTCCGTAGAAGATACAGTCCCTGCGGCACCGCTCATCTTTGCTGATGCGACATCCGTGAGTGTATCTCCGACGCGTGCGCTGCTTCTGCTAGCGTTTTTGTCTTCGGCGTCGATGCGCCGTCGCTTGAGGTGCAGGTGGGGCCTCAACGGTACGTGTACAGCAGGGATTTTCTGTGCTTCTGAGGTTGACGACTGCGTTGGAGAAGGGAACCAGTTGTTAACAGGAATGTTACCCGCCACTGTCGACTCAGCTGTTGTGCTTGTAGAGACCGTGGTACCGGCGTTCGAGAGAGTGAACACTGTGCGACGTGGTTGGGTGACATCACCAACAATAGGGGAAGCACTCGTCACCCTCAGAGGCATAGATATTGAAGGCGTGTGTGGCCGTGACGGTGAGGGGGGCGGCAAAGGCCTGAGTGGTGCTGCGTGCACTGCTGAGGACTGCGTTGGGGCTGTCTCAGTGAGGTCGACGAGAGGGGACGCGGTGGAGACGCGTGCCGAGCGTGAGGGTCCCAATACAGCTAATGTTTCACCGAACTTTGTGTTTGGCACTCGGCGCATGAGGTCGAGTACCGATACAGCATTGACACTGTTGGATGTGTTCACGGGAGGTTGTATAGAAAGCGAAGACGGTATCGGTAGCGGATGCACCGCGCTCGCGCCGCTGTCGGCGGAGGGGCGAGGTCGACGTGATGCTCCCGACATGCTCAGTTGCGACGCAGAGACCCCTATGAGGTCGTCGCCCATCTCGGAGAAGGGAATTACCAGCGACAGCATCGTTGGTGTCGTCACCGCTGTTGCCGATACGGCTGTGACTCTGCTGCCTCGCGATGCGGAGATCGGGGTGCTCATGGGACTCGGAGCCACGCGCTGCTGTGGGGAGGCATTGGTCGGTGTCAGGGAGAGCGGCAACGTGTCTCTTGGCAGCGATACAGGCGTTGCGCGGCCGGTGGATGGCTGTGGGCTAGCACTGGCACACGGTGATACTTGCACTGACACAGCGTCATCGCCGACTTCTTCCTTGCTGCATACTTCTTGCGACGACGAGGACGGTGGCTGAGCCGATATGAATCGGTCTAGCGTGCTTTGCTGCGACGTTGTTGGTGTGGTCGAGAGTGCAACGGTCGCCACGTCGCGCCGGGCAACGTTTTGCTTGTCTGCACCCTGGTGCAGAAGCACCTCCGCCCCTGGCGCACTCGGCGTTTCGAACATCGCCGTCGTCACACTCAGCTTCGCCTGTAAAAGCGGCCAGATTACGCTGTCGGACGTTCCTTCAGCAAGCAGGTACTTGATGTGGCAGGGCTGTGCTTGGCCGATGCGGTGCACACGGTCCTCGCATTGAAGATGGGTACTGGGGTTCCAGTCCAATTCAGTGAAGACGACCGTGGAGGCACACGTAAAGTTGTGACCAGTGCCGCTAGACTGCATGGAAAGGATAGCAACCGTACATGATGCTTCTGTCCGAAAGTGATCAGCCGCAGGCTCGCGCTGCGCTGGTGGCGTGTCGCCTGAAATATAAATGTAGTCGATGGGCTGCCGCGGCCGCACCGCCTCGACAGTGCTTCGGAGAGCCTCCATCATGCACTGGTGGTGGGCAAATAAAATGAGCTTCTCACCCGAGTCAAGATGTTGCTCCACAATACTGCTGACGTAATCTTGCACTGCTGGTATTTTCGCCCGCGCGGTAGACAATTTCATTTCGAATGCGTTTGGTGTCCGCATTGTCCAGTCACTCCCAAGGCTGCTGGCACTCTCTGGCGGCGGGCCGCTCGAGCGTGCAGCGAGTGAGGAGGTGGGGTGAAGGCTGTGGCGCAAAGCAATGATCTGCTTCTCGAACGCCTTCTTTTCCTTATCCGTTATGTAAATGTAAAGCAGCTGACGAGACTTGGAGGGCAACTCGTCACCAAGCTCACGTTTTGTGCGGCGGATAAGATAGCTTCGAAGCAGACTGTTCAGCTCGTCTGAGTGAGAGTGACCGGTCATGTCAATGCCGAAGCGACTCACGAAGGAGTTACAATATCGCGCGGCAAACTGGGATTTACTCGGCAGTATGCTGGGTTGGATGGCCTGCAACTGTGCGTAGAGCTCAATGGGTCGTGACATGGCTGGCGTGCCTGAGAGAAGGATGGCGCGGCGGCTCTCGCGACAAAGTTTTAGTGACTGCTGCGCCCGCTTTGCTGCCCCGGCTTTGATGTAGTGCGACTCGTCGAGAATGACAACATTGAAGTGAGCGTTCTCCACACACTTGAGGGAACTATACGAAACGATAATGACTTCTTGGAGACTCGTTGCTATTGCCTTGGCACCTTGCAAGATAGCGATGCGAGCGAAAGGGATGCTGCAGAACTTGTTGAACTCCTTCGCCCAGTTTTCCATGAGCGACATGGGGCACACGACAAGCACTGGCCACTCGGCTCGGTAGTGGTGGGCGATCGCGATGGCTTGCACGGTCTTGCCCAGACCCATGTCATCTGCGATCATGGCGCGGCCGTGACGCTCCAGCACGAAGCGTACACTGTCCCTCTGGAACGGCTTCAGGAGTCGGTATAAGTGGTCTTCAGTGTCGGGTAGGCTGGCGCGGCCAGAGGCTACGTCTTCTGCGTACTGCCGTGGAAGTTGTCGCATCCGCTCGACACACCGTAAATAGAAGTTTGGGATCTCTTCCAAGGACGTGTGCGGCAGTGGTCGCGTCTTGAGGGCGGCGAGTATTCGCGTGTACTGCGACATGGGGTACAGGAAAGCCCGCGCGGTTGTGTACCACATGCCCTCAAATTGAGGATCCTGCAGCACATCAAGACGGAGTCTTTCCCACGTCGATGGCTCCCCCTGGACACGAATCATGAAACAGTCAACGTCTTTTTTGACCGGGTGAGCCAACGCTTCAAAGCGTAGCACAACACCGGATTCGGTCGCAGGAAATCCCGGCGCACCAAGCGTGACGCGTATGTACCCGTCGCACTGCACGGGTGCCAGTGCGTAGAAGCGACATCGCCCGAGTGCGCAGGTGTAGCACGGCTTGCCATCACGGCTGATGTGGTAGCGTGCGGGGTGATCGCACTGGCAGTTCATTCACTATGCACAAAGGGAGCCAGCTAGGACAGTTGCGTCAGTCAGTAGTTCAGCGTACCCATACATCGAAATCAGAGCCACGCAAACAAAACTTGATGGGTCCTGTACCATGACAAGCGGTCGAGTAAAGACATAAACTGAAATATGAAGACGGTGATGAGGGAAGAGGATGACAGCGTCGGGTGAGACAAGACGGGGGACGAGGCCGGGTGGGACGGGAAAAAAAAAAGTGAGTGTGCGTCCTCACTGTATGAGTGCGTGACGTGTCTATGAAAAAAAAAAACAATACGTGTGTCTAGATGCCGTTGGGTGCTTGGTTCTATGAGGGAAGAACTCCTCGTGGAGAGTAGGGGATGTGCATGAGTGATGGACAGTCAGGAGAATGCGAGGCAATGGTGCGCGTCCTGTACGTATACAAGTGTCGTCTCTTAGCAGAGATATGAAGTTCGGACGCGTGTTTTAGTATGCGTATGCGTGTGGCGGTACTGAGAAATGAAGGCGCGCAGTGTGCGTGTGCAAGAAAGCTGAGGAGCGAGACGGGGTGTCTGGAGCTATTTGCCGGAAATACCGTTTCTATTTTGATGTTCAGACAAAGTGCATACGCCTTGCATTGCAGCCTAGAGGGTATGGGGCGGGGGAGATAGGGCAACTGCGTGAGGGGATAAAGGCACCGGTCAACGACGCCCCCCCCCCCCCGCAACTTTCCGCCACCTGTGTGATATGAGCCGACGCCAAGTAGGACACCATGTAGAGAGCACCCACCCACACACATACATCAAAGTCTATATATGTATGTATATGTGCGTTCCTCAGAGATGACAGGAACGTGTGAGCGTGTGCAATGCGCTGCTCAAAGCTATTGTGCATATATCATACGTCCATTTTATGCACACCATCGCACTTCCTGTTTCCCCCCCCCCTATCGTCGTTATATTCACAAGACTCGTCATGCGCGACTGTAGCTCTGTTTCTTGCTTCATTCCCTACAGTTTCTTTTTTTTTTTCGTGTAGACAGCAGACACACACACACACAAAAAAAAAAAACAACAACAACAGAGAAACACAGATTTGAATTTCGATCCAAATGCACGATCCGACGCTTCACTTCGTACATTGAATTCATTTTTTGTTTGTTTCATATTTCTGTTTTTAATCGTTAGACGTTACAAACACATGTGCGCGTACACTCACCAGTACATACGCGTACGTATGTCTGATTTCTTAGCTTAAATCCCCACCTCACACCACCTACCCACAGGACATCAGACCACACACACACACACACACACATATATATATATATATATATACAATGTATACACAAGCACACTGATAAGAAAACGTACGCTTATCGACTGGTGAACTGCACCAACACAGCCTGGGGGGGGGTGAAAGTGGGAGAGCGAGACAGACAAAGAAACATCATCGACATGCTTACATTACCCGTCTCTTGCACTTTCCCTCCTTTGCAAGGAACCGCAATGCTCCTCGTCACGCGTACGTAGACTACGACCTGTAGGATTTCCCAAGTTATATGCAACTGTTCAGGAACACCTCGTCTTCCTCTCCACTCCTTCAAACAAACGAGGTCACACTTAGATGATGTGCTCAGTGCGTACGCGCTTGAGTGTCTTTCTCTTTTCTTGGGGAGATACACCGTCGCGTTGGTGCTTTGCTGAAGGCGACGAAAACGGCAGTGTTGACGTCGCTCTCGCTGGTGACGGTCGTGCTTCCTTCGCGGTGGCGGCCCCATCATTGTTGCGCCTGACGTCTGCTTCAATTGCACCGTTGTCGTGCCCCCGAGCAGCCTGGCTGAAGCGGCTCATTATTTCATCAAAAACATCGAGTACGTCGCGAGCTGTTACATGCGCATCGACCACCCACGCGCGCAGCTGTCGCAGGCACTCGTGAAGCTGCTCTGCGGCCGCGTTGCTGAGGTCAATCGTGCCCATCAAGGACGTAGCCGACTGTGCGATAGCTGCGCACATTACACGCAGCAGCTGTAAGGCACTCGTGAAAGTCTCACCGCCGTATGGATACGGGGTTGCCTTTCCATACTCACGGCAAAGCTGCCATAAAAAGGACACAGTCCAAGTCATCATGTGCCCGCTACGCACGAAGAGGTGCGTCAGGGCAGCGGACTTTGAACAGAGAATGAGGAGACACTGCACGTAAGAGGATCGCTGCCTATCAGAGGCCGTCAACATATCGCAAAGCAGCATTACCCCATCCAGAGCACTCGACTCCAGTAGCGCGACGCCATCCTCTGGCACCTCACAGCCGTGTCTGAGCAACTGCAGGAGAAATGTGAGCTGAGGCGGAATACCCTTCCTCAGCTCTTGTGCCACGTCAGCGGCAGATGCCTGCGCGACATTTCCATTGTTTTTACCGCCAGCGCCACCAGCTTTGCTGGTGCTCAGCTGCAAGGCTTCCTGGCGTTCAAGCATGAGAGGAACGCTGATCGCTGCTAGCGGAGGCGCGGTAGTCCAGTGGGCGAAGGGAAGTGGGGTCTCCAGGGCTGAGTCGAGGTGCAGCAAAAAGTGGACCAGGTGGTGGTGTAGAATATCATCGTATCGACCCAAGGGGCGGATCGACATGATCAGCATGATTGCCAGCGGCGTCGGAAATCGTGGCACCACTGCGAGTGATGGGGTAACACCTGAGTGAGGGGGATTGTGAGACCGTCTCTTATCGCTGGAGGTGGACGAGGACACCTGCATTTGATTCATTTTGATGCGCGCGACGCTCACAACCACTCGCAAAGCTCCCTTAGGTATGTATAGTGTGCCTAGCGCAGAGGCTGCTGCGGTGCGCAGCTGCAGGTCGATCGACGTGAGCGCCTTCAACAGCAACGGTATCATCCTACCCATTGGCAGGTGAACCAACAACGAAGCAGGTAGAGAGGCCACACGATGAATGAGAGGCACAATGTAGCGCAGGTCGAGTACGTCACTCAATGAAAGCCGCTCGAGGTCAGTCACGTGTGCGTCACCCGAGGAATGCACTTCAGGAAAAACGGCGCCCAGCAGGTCGGCTACACCGTTGGTGTCGCTGTCTTCTTCAAGGTAAACGGTGTTGTGCAGACGCGAGGGGGCCTGCAAGGCCATGAAGCCGATATCCTCTTCTGTCAGGGAGTCCAGATGCCACGAAAGCATCTCTACTTCGGGGGTACGTGCGGCGTTAGCGGTGTGGCCACAAAGCAAAAAGCGGCGCAGGACCAGCGCATTCGGAACTTCGGCCCCTTCGTGGTGGTGTGAGGGTGTGTGTTTCGCCACTGCCGGTACCGCTGCTGTTCGGTATCTCTTCCTTTCCCGCTCTGCTACATCCTTGTTGCGCTCCTCAGTTGTTGACTCGGTGAGGGGGGGGACGGCAGTGTGTGCAACGGGCGGAGCGGAACTCAGGTAGTGGAGGGTGAGACATATAGCGTACACAAGGCGATCCTGGACACTGAGCGTGCCCCTGTAAATGCCAAGGCACACACGGCCCAGTGCTACAGACTCCTCAGTGGGTAGAACAGGGCACACATGCGCGACACTGAGCAGTGTGCGAGTGCAGACAAGCAGTAGGACTAAGAGACCAGCGAGCGATCCTTCGCGGTCTGTGTTGGTGCTCAGGTGTGTTGATAGTCCCGCTTCGTCAGTAAGAAGCGAGCGCACAATTCTCAAGACGAGGTCACATTTAGCCTTTGCTGTGCCGTAGCTATCGAGAGATACTTCAGGCCCATTGCTTCTCGTCCAGGAAAGGAGCATGCCCGCCACTTGCCAGCAAACGGGGTTCATCGAAAACCACGGCGTTTTCTGGGATTTCGCATCCTTCTGTTCGTTACCGAGGGATTCCCCAATACCAAGGGCCGCACAAATATCTTCGACAAACATAGAAGGCACTGGTGTGTGCTTCCTTGAACTCCCCTGTCCGTCCTCCTTTAGGTGTAATAGCGAGGATGCGGCCTGGTTCAGTTGGTTCAGTAACGCCACCGCGGCATCGTCTTCGGGCAACGGCAGTACAGGACTGTGTAAGTTTGACAAAAATGCGCGAAGGTGTTCCGACTGCGACGTCGCCCTGTGATGAGTCGGTGCTTTCGTGAAGCCCCGCTGCCGGTCTGCGAGTATTAACACTTCGATATATTGCTGCTGTGTCACTTGCGGAGCATCGGGCTCTGGGGTCATATCAGCAGTAGCCTGGGCCAGTAGGCGGGTGCGCCTACCCCACAGCTCCACTACTTGGGCTACGACAATTTTGAACTCGGCGAGGGAGGCCTGCAGATGTGTACCCCAGAGATTTGCACCGCTGGTCATGCTGCCGGCGTTGCCGACACCGTTCTTTGCGCTCTCGACCCTCGATCCTTTCTTTGATCCCTTCTGTTTTTGATTTACTTGTTTCTCCTTGAGCTCCACGTCCGCGTCCTCGTTGCTACCAGCGTTGCTCACTTGCTCTTGCTTTTCCATCGTGCGATTTATGAAGTGCTGTGCCGCCGCCACCAACATGCCGTGCTCCGCATCTCTTAACTCGTGTGCTACACGATCGGCCGCCTTGGAGAGACTGCGCATGAGAAGGTGATTGAGGACATGCAAGAAGACAGGGACAGTGTTGGGCGTCAGGCATGAGAGCCACAGGTAGGCCTCGGACATTGTACAGTTCGAGTGAATGGTGACGCTATGTACAGTCCACAGAAGCAGCTTGGCTGCCCACCCCACCGCCCGCGCCACTAGTACCGCATCGGATTTCTCCAGCTTTGGCGTTTGGTCTGGCTGATGGTGCGTCACCCAGAGAAGCACACTGAGCAGAAGCGGCCACTCACCAATACCGACTGCCTGGGACATATTGATGTGATGCATCTTGATCATGGGCACCGCACGCTGGTGGCTGACAGTGAGAAGCTGACACAGGAGCGCCACACTCGTGGCAGGCCAAGTCTTAAGTATGTCATTTTGTCTCTGCAGAGCAGCCGTAATGGGGTGTACGGACACCGCAGCCGCTGCAGCGTGCATCTTCCGATCTTTGCCAATAGTGGAGCCATGATCAACACGACTGGCGGTACTGACGAGGCTGAGGGTAAGGTCAGGCAGAAACGATGGCACAGCGGTAAGCCACGGAACCCGCAAATCAAACACATCGACATAGCTCTTCATGAGCAGCAACATGCGTTGCGCAACAAACTGGGTTTTCACGAGGGTCGCGTTCTCGGCCGCAGGTGATGAGGATCTGGTGGAGGACGCGACGGAGGCAGCGAGGGTCAGGGTACGATGCAGCTGCTGGGTCATGCGGTGCCAAAATTCCTCACGACTTGGCAGCGCTGCCTGAAGGTGGTGGCGCACTTGGGAGTTGTATGTGTCCCACACCTCTGCCTGGGCGTCATCGTTTCCTTGTAAAACATTGAGATCCGTAGCTGAGAAATCGAGGGGCCCGGTAGGCGAGATGGATGTGTCTCTGGCGGTAGCGCTGGCAAAGGTATTCGTAGTGATGCCCTCCTTGTTTAGTTGCGCTGCCCTCTGAACAGCGAGCACGAGGGGCAGCACGCGCTTCGCTCGCGTTAGCGCTGCCTGTGTCATCTGCATCGCAAGCGTGAGCATGAGCAGGTTTGTGGAACCATTGATGAGACGGTGTACATACTCTGCGACCCAGACAGGGCAAATCTCGTCCGCCACATCACGGGGGCACATCGTATAAAATGTAGAGGTCTTGGCCACCACTGGCTCCAGCCGCACCTGCAGCGAGGCGAGGTGGTATGGCATGGGACACATAAAGGCGCGTGTCATCAGATTGAGAACCGCTACACGTGCCGTCGTCGGTGGGACTCCGTGTGAATTGCCTTCCTCCGCGAGATGACCAGATATACGAATGAAGTATGGTCGAATGAGATCTGGGGCACGCTGGAGAATGTGCAGCGCCAGCTGAGACATGCGTTCGTTGGCCTTGGGTTGTAGCTGGCGCAGCAGAAAAAACAGGAGATAATTAGGCATACCCTGGTCCTCTAGCGATTCCACTCGCGTGCTAGCGTAGTCAGCGGGTGATTCCATCGTTTCGTCGACGATGTCGTAAAGGATCGTTGCGGCATTGTCTGCCACGAGTTCATACTCTAGTGCTCGCACAAGCAGTCGGAAGATGTTGCGCTGCGCCAACAAAACGCGGCGCTTCTGTTCCGAGGTGATGTGGCGACTCTGAATGAACATTTCGCGAGCTACGCGCAGAGCACTGAGGGCACACGTCACACCCGCACTCGTGCCTTCACGCAAGAGCTCTCCAGCATCCTCAAGAAGGTGCGTGAGAAAACCGTGGCTGCAGATCGTGTCAGCTACGGCGTTGTGCATCGGTGATGTGACAAGCTGAATCAGGAAATTGAGACGCGTTAGGCGAATACGGCGCTGATTATATGTCAACTGCAAACGGAAAACGGCGAGATGCAACGGGACGTCAGCACGTCGCTGCATCGTAGTCGCTGTGAGAAGGCTCGTCGAAGCAACGGGGGTGATGGCAGAGGAGGGGTGTGCGTCAGCAGCACTACGCAGGCGCGCTAGTACAAGCAGTGGTGCGTCCTTTACTGCCTCCGTCAAGAACTGTAGTGCAGCCGTTACGTGGGTTAGGGTCGCATCCGAGAGCGTGGCAAGTGTCTTGCGGAGCAGAGCAGCGCAGTCACCACGCAGCACCTCCCGAATGAGGGTGACGCGATTTCCTCGCTCCATCAGGTGCGCCAGCACGGCTGTCAGCGTTTGCAGCGTCGGCACAAAGTACTCGTGGCGGAGGAGAGTCGCTCGGAGTGCCTGCAGTGCCTCCTCTTGATCGGAGACGGCCACAGCCACTTCATGACCTTGTTCTCCACCATCCTGAACGATGTTGCGAATCTTTGAAAGCCCTTCCAAAACCGTTTCCTTGTACTTCGACAGAAGGTGACCAACAAGCGGCTCGACAAGCGCCATTATGCGAACCTGTTTTTCTTCCTTTTCGGCTCCCACTATCAGCCTTGGCTTCGAGGCGGAGTGAAGTGGAGTTGAATGAGCGGCACGGGGACAGGAGCTGGACCTGCTAGTATGTTGCGGATGCTCAGTGTGCTACTACACTCTTCAAACCAGCTACTCCACAAGACGCGTAGATTAGTGGTAAGTGGATCAAGGGAAAAAAAAAAGGAAAACATGTGGGGATTCCAAAGTCAGTGGTAGGCATGCATAGGAGCGGCACCAGAGAGAGAGAGAGAAAGAGTCGGGAAAGGAGGAGTGGGGAGGGGAAGTCGCCTGATGTATAGGTATCAGTAGATGTCCTCGCCTGGTGTGGCGTACTTCGTCATCAAACCTTTTGCTGACGCCCCTTCGGGAACGACTGAAAACCTTTCCTGGTTCATTTTTCCTTCATGTTGACTTCTGTTTTGGTGCAATACTGATCCCGTTTTTTCCCTCAGAGCGTTTCATGAGATGCCTGGGGGGGGGGGAGGGGGGAGATCGGCTGGGGCTTCCATCGCTCTCAACAGTTAAACTCCCTTTTTGTCTCTTCGGAACATGGCAGACGACTACTGGTGGTGATTGGAAATGTACATGAAAACATAAATCTGCCTCATATACCCTTGTTTCACCAATATAGAACCCTGAAAACTAGACAGACCTCCTGTCAGCGCACCAGGCAATGTCTGCCTACGCGCTTTTCATACACATACTGGAGAGAAACACATCGCCGGATGCATGACCTCGCTCATTCAACCACATCCAGGGAGCTGCTGCAGGGCGGGAGTTATTGTATTACCCGTGCATCTGGTATTCCGCAGCCTAGATGCAGGTCGAAAAAGCTCAGGAGCGCTGGTGAGTCAGCGTCAGAGAGGCGCACTCAGATCCTCCCCCGAAGCGCCCGCATGCCATATCTCCTGCCACCCGTCCCCCTCGAGCTGCTGCAGTGGGGTTCACGGTGCTGTTGGCGTGCGCACCGACATCCATGCCTTGCCTAGACGTGGCGCCGGAGAGTAATTCGCACGGCTCGCAGAAAAAAAAAAACACGACGTGAATCACCTTGAGGACCCCTTCCCGGATGCTTTGGTTTGAGTGAAAAGCACCCCACCAGGAGGGGAACAGTACGCGCGCATTGCTCTCATTTCTGTGTCTCGGGACCGGTGGGCACTGCTTTCCCAACGGTTTACCGCAGCGAATCATAGGACAGGTGCTGCCTCATTTTTTTTTTTCCCTTTCGGGTAGGGGGCGCGCGCTCGGTGATTTCTTCACGATCTGTCAAGCGACTCGAATGCAGTCGTGTTGCGTGAGCCCGCAAAGACGGCTACGGATACCCGTTGGGGGTCCGACCCCCCAAGATAGAAGAGAAAGAGATCCGTGGCCTTCCCTTAAAAAAGGGGCCGCTAGGGGAATTGAACCCCTGACCTCCCGCACCCGAAGCGGGAATCATACCACTAGACCAAGCGGCCACGTTGGTAAGTCGCGTGTTGTGCATTGGCTCGCTTCACTCGATCACCTTCACGCGCTGGTGTGCCCACGGTTTTTAGGCCCCGTCGATCGTTACGAAGCTTTCGCCCCGCCTGGCCGGCACGTTTTCACCATCCTCCCGCTGAGGGAGAGGCTCACATCAAGAAGAGTACTCAAGAGCAGACGTCTAGGAAAAAAAAAAAACGACCATGTCACTTGGCAGCAGAACACCACTCAGGTGCACCTTCTACACCTCCCCTGCCCATGTTCCCTCCCTCTAGGTGGTCCTAATATTGTTCGCCCACTCCCCTTTCGATCACTGCGCTTCTCTCCCCCAAGGACATATATATATATATATATATATTGTGTGTGGGTTGTGTGGAGGGGAGGGGCTGGCGGGTACGGGAGCAGTGAGCACGGCTCCGACCAAAGAGAATCCCCACCAAACGTACTCAGGTTAGAGGTGGAGAATGTCGCTCTATGGTGATACTGCGTCTTACTGTTCCGATTGTAGAAAACAAAAAAAAACGAATCGTCTTCCTTTTTTCCTCCATTTCTTCCCGGGAGTGGCTGCTTTTCTGGTGAATGAGTACGCCTAGCAGCACGTGCAGGATGTATGAATTCCCCTTTTCTTTGTTCACGATACAGATGGATTTGGGAGGGGGTGCTGTGGTGGTGGTGTACTGACCCAGTCCCCCGCCCGCCGCCCAATTAGTTGCCCTTTCCCTTCCCTATACTAGAGAGAGTCGATAACGTTACGTACGATGAAAACAACAAAAAAAAACAAAATGTATTCATCTCTATGTATTATTATTATTCCGTCGAAATAAAGTTCCCTTTCTTACCTCACCCCGGTTGCCGCCGCTGCCATCGTTGCGCTACACAACGGCGGGGGGTTTGGATTCTCAGGCGTTTGAACACTTGCAGGGCTTGAGTTATTGGGGTCCTTCAGCTTCCCTTCCGTCGATTTTCCGGGACACACTATGTGGAATACGTTTAGCAGCCGACAACAACACAAGCCGCGCTCAAGGAGAAGCAATTTGAGTCGATCTTTTTTTTTTTTACCTATGATTATCGCATCACATGTAGAGGTTCAAGTAAAGCGCTCATCGCCCAATACTAATGAATAATTATTAACAATAACAACTTATAATAGTTATTAGGATAAATTAAAAAAAAAATGAGAGGAGAATTGAGGGGATTGTAGGGCACAAGTCCGAGGCCATTTCCGTAGTTTTCGTCTCATGCCAAGGTACTGTGAAAGACAGCTGTCTGGCTAGGGAATAGGAGACTAGAAAAAAAAAAAATGGTGCTGGCTTCTGAAGGATCAGCCGTTTTGATGCGGCCCCGTACTGACTTTATGGTGGTTGCCCGGAGACGCCAAGGGACAGCACAGAACGTTGAGCATATGAAGCCGAGCGACACTCGTCTGGGCTCGCTGTAGGTGGGTGGAGGGCGACTTTAGCCACATCGACATTTGCGCCAGAGTTGGCCAAAATCGCATCGACCTATGGATTTAGCTTCGCTGCTGTGGGGATACAGAAAACTTGTCGCCGCTGCCGCTGCAGCCAAGAAGTACGAGGACGCCGTGAGGGTCCGAGCCATGTGAGCGAAAGATGATCTGGGCATCACCGCGTGGCTACATTCCTGGATCCCGACGTGCACCTCTGCTTCGACCGATACCATAGGCGTCGGCCACCGCGCAGCTTTGTGCGTTGACGTTCACACTCCTGCAAAAAAAAAAAGAAGAAAAAGGCATATACGAAGATCTCATGACGTTTGTTATGCGCTACCCAAATCATTTTTCTTTTCCTGTATCTCCCTACTCAGCTCTTTACCTCCCCCGCTTTTGCTCCGGTTTCCGTGTTCTGAAGGTAGCCGATGACTGCAACTCATTCCCTGTAGGACGGCAGTCCTCGCATAAAGTGGACCGGTGTTGGAACAAAGGTGAAGTGCAGATCGCCATTCCTTGAGAATCGGTACACCACCGGCGTGCCTGGCAGCAGCTTTGGAAGCTTTGGGTCACGAAAGCGCTGGTTTCCCAGCTCTGGAAAGATCAGCCCGCCTTCTTCATCAGTCACGTTGCCATTCACCAGGCAGGTCGCGCGTTGCTTTTTGACGTTTCGCGGTACGCGAAGTCCCAGATGCGCGCTTAGTGTGTCGACTGTTGCCTGTGACTTCAGTTCATCTCCGAGGTTCGACATAGCGTTCCAGTAGCGCACCCAGGCCGCAAAAGCACCCGCGCTGATTGGCGGGCGATGGCCGGGCATCATCAAGTGGTCATGCAGCCAGCGCTGAGCGGTGGTACTGATGTAATCCCGCAGCGGACGGTTGGCAATGATAAGAAAGTAGTCATCTACCATGTCCGCGGTGTACGGCACGTACTCAGAGGTGTCAATGATCGTTCCATGCGCGTCTCGCAGCGGACAGTCGGCGGCTGCGAGGATGTCGAACACTGAGATTCCGTGCTTGTAGAGCATGCGGCTCATGTGTGCCCACTGGGAGCGGTTCTGCGGGATGCGGAGGCTCAGTTGCGGGTAAAGGCGCGCCAACGTGCCAATCTGCTTGTCGGTAAACAATGGAAAATGGCTGCTGTGAGGCATGTAGCAGACAACAGGGACGTAGTGATTTCTATTTTCTGCCACTGATGCCACAACGCTTTGCCGCAACGCCTCGCTCGCGATGCCGCGGAGACAGAAGCGCGAGATCTGCGACGCCATGTTCGGAAGCATCTTCTGACACAGCATTACTGGGGATTTGTTTGAGCGCCCGTTCCTAACCTCTAAATTGGTCACACAGGAATTGAGCAGCACACGCGGGCCTCCTTTGCGACCGAGTGGGCGCGGGCATCCCCGCGGCAGCAGCACGTTCCAGCCCTGGTCATACGAAAGCAGGTAGAGCCGCAGAAGCACATTGTACTTCTCAAGGTTGTGGTCAGCCGCGAGGGCCGGCATAGCGGCCGACTTGTCCAACACCACCGGGAGGTAACTCATCAGCTCATCGTCCGTAACAGTAGCTGTGAGGCACAAGAAGGAGAAATACACGCTCGTTTGCTTGGGGTCCTCAGCGTAGAAGGGGGCCTCCCTTCGCTGTTGGTTGCGCACAAAAACCGATTCCACCGTGATAGCAAAGCATTTGCTTTCCAGACTAAAGCCGCTGCCAACGGCGTCGTTACCGGACGTGTAAGGGAAGATGGACTCACAATCTGGGGTGTATTTGTCATGTCTACGCTTGGCGTTGTTGAAGGTGTGAAAGCCCTGCGACGAGCGCGTGCTCGTGGGGACGAACTGCTTTTTGGTAACGAGGCGCGCGCGCTGGTCGCACGTGCTCATGCACGGTATGTTCGGGTAAAACATGTGCACGCGCACCACCAGTTCTTCCCCCTTAGTCGACTTGTTCACACGGGGGAAACACTCTACGCAGTCGTCGCGCAATTTTGTCTGAATGGGGTCGCACGCAACGATCGTGCGAGCCTCGTGCTCGCTTTCAGTGCAGAGGGCCACCGCACAGTCTTTCTCTGAGATAACGTGGACACAGCTCCTCTGATCACGGCAATACACGCCGCACACATCTCTCAGGTGAGACACCACAGATCCTGTTGTAACCTCTACATCTGCATTGCGGAGATCATCCACGAGAATTGTTTGGAGGGATTTTACCTTATTCGTGAAGTACTGCAGGTAACCGCTACCTTTGTACGCGTCGATCGATATTTCGAGGCTTCTCTCGTTAGACAGCTGGGTGACGACCGTTGGGTCGTGTTTTTCGCTGAGTTGCAGCAAGTTACCCGCCGTGGTGTTTTCATTTTTTCGGGTTCGACTGGGGGGCATATCGTTGAGCTGTTTTCGCACGCCGATTGGTTTCTTCAATGAGGGTGAGTCAATATGGATCGGGCTTTAATCTAGGCAGAGAAAAAAAAAATGCAAACAGGTATGCAGATGTGAGGCTCGCCATCTACGCAATGTGACGAGTGCTTATGCAGCTTCGCTTTTTCGTCTTCTATCTCAGTAGCTCCGTGTGTGTGTGTGTGTGGTGTGGGGAGGGAGAGGGGAGGGGGTGCTATCGCGGGCAGTGATGGAGTTCTTGTCTGGAAATAATAGTATGGCGATGAGTGAGTTAAGGAGGAGAGAAAGGAGGGGTGAGTTGGACGTGGAGGGTTCGCAGCAGAAGAGGGGAGCAGCTGGTATACATTATCCATAGTGTCAGAAAATAATTTGCGGGTGGTCCTCTCGGCGTTGTATCCGCGTGTTCACCACCTCCTCTTCTCTCACATACATATTTTCTTGCAGGAATGCATTCCTCTGAGGTAGGAGGAAGTGCACAAACGAGATCCCAGTCAACCACACGCTAAGTGTGGAGTTCAATGTTTTCGAATACATACATATGCATGCGCAAGTCCGTGTAACAAGAAGAAAAGGGTTATCGTGAACGCGGGGGAAGGAGAGAGGTTTCAACGATCTACTTGGTGGTGGTGAACAGCCACGCAATTCCCTATTCGCCTCCAGCCAATGTTGAACCACAGGAAAGAAAAAATACCGTAAAAAACAAAGCATTTCTACGGTGTAAAAAAGTCAAAAAAAACATATCTACTAGTGCGGGCGTTAGGCGGCTGCATGCTCCAAGACGAGAGAGAGAGAGATCCCCGCGCCAGTGAAGAAGTTTCCCGAATCCTCATATAAAAAGGGCACCGTTAAACGACGTTATAAAACGCCTCAAGTGACTTTCAGTGTCAGCGGGTAGACGATCTGTCTCCAGCCTTGCCTTCTGCACGTGTGTGTTTGTGTATGTATGTGCATGTGTATGTGTGTGCCCACCATTCAGGTGGATGCATCATATGCTAACCGTCATAATACTAAGTGGCCGGCAATTGGGTGAGGGTGACACCCAATTGGGGAGGCGGGGGGGGGGAGAGAGGGGGAGAGGACCGCTGGGCTGTGAAGACTGTTCGAAGGAGACGTGGTCGACATCGTGATGAGATGTCTGACACACAGTTTCGTACGACGCGGGTGGGCTCAAGGGAGAGGTGACATTCGCGTGAGTGTTGAGTACTTATTTATGCTGCATGAGGGGCATGCTCAATACAGAAAAAGATACCCCCTGCTTGATCGCTTGTGCTCTCAGAGGACTGGTCGGGTCAGTGAGTGTGTGTGTGTGTGCGGGGGGGGGGGAGGAGAATAAGTGGGTGGGAAGACATCAGTGGCTGCATAGGTCAACCCAGAGCAATAATCTCCCTTTCCGCACCACTATCAACATGCAGTGGCAGTGATTGACACTGTACTGGCACAGTCCCCCGCACCGCACGCGCAATCTTCAGCTCACGATTTCGATGCCGAAACCCACTAAAATCAAAAAACACAAAAAAACGCCGACTCCCCCCACAAAACGAAAAGTAAAGTCACGTCGGGGAAAACAATAAAAATAGTAACAATAAAAATCGAAAATATATAATATATTAGAATAGGTGGACACCTTCTGAGGATGAAGGGGAGAGTTAGACGTGGTGGGGGGGAGGGTAAGAAAATAGAGAGACGAGCTGCGTGTGTGAAAGTGTGCCGAATAGTGGGTCCCCCTCTATTACCCCTTCCCTTCAGTCACCGACCGGGCTAGCGTTCCGAGCGCGTGTAGTAATGCTTTCAGTTCCGCGTGGAGCCGCGGATAGATCAGCTGTGCCACACTTTCTAACAAGATGTCTGTTCGTCCCACTGCTGAACATCATTGACTGACGACGGAATATTCACCAACCGTTGCACATCTTCAACAGAAAATGTACGTATCGCACATTTTTTAGTCGTCTCGCAGGCGAGCGCCCCGTGGCTCCCCAGGGGTGGATAGAGGAAACGGTGCTTCCGGTGGCCGAAGGTCTCCATGGCGGTCTTGAGGAAAATATCCCAACTTTCCAGATGGGCATTCGTGTGGACGAGAGACTTGGCCGGTTCCACGATGCTATTCCAGAAGGGGGCAGTGAATATGGATATCGTACTTGGGAATTCTCCAAAGGTAGTGAAGTTGGAGCAGACCGCTTTCCCCGACAGGGGCGTGCCCAGGGCAAAACCGCTCAGTTTTTCCGAAAGCGGGCTGATGAACAACCCCTTCCCGGAAGCCCTATTTTTGGCTCTCTGAATCTGGAAGGAGGAGTCTCGGTCGGTGGCGCTGTATCTTTGTAGTGCAACATACACCCAGCGAAACCATTGCGGTGACACTTGGGTGGATGGCGTGAGGAACATCGCAAGTTCGAAGTTCGACTGTGGATTCCAGAGATCCGCTAGAAAAGCTGACTTTTTCAAAGTTGCGTTGCCGTCTGGACTGTGCGCGTAGACGTCTAGGCGACCGTGTGACCACGAGAGGGCTGGCAAAGCGCTTGCATTACCGAGTATGTGAACCCCAACGTCAATGGGAAATCGATGATCTACATACTCGCAGTGGGACAGGGAGCTGATTGCACTAGGCAATTGCAACAGTTCGGTCTCTCCGACGACGAAGAACACTCGGAGACGATAGAGCAGCAGGTGCTGAAATTGGTTCACTGTGACGGGGTTGGTGGGGTTTCTGGATAGCTGGGCCTCCGGATCTGTCCAGTCCACACGAATGCCTCTCAGCGCATTTGTGTACGTGGCCATCACTAATTCTTGATTTTCACTTATGATCGGGTGGCTTTTAAACATCAGGATGAGTATGACAAAAGTACCAATCACAAAGGCTACACCCAGCGCGAGAAGAGTGCATTTTGGGGGGCCGGAGAATCGAGCGCGGGCGCAGCGGGTCGGTGAAGAGTGCATAGTGTCCGACGCGGCACCCTCAGTGTACTTTGTTTGCCAAATCGCCAGTATCCCTAATGGAAGTCCCGTTTGAGAACAAAACTCGGGGGTAGGTATGTGCGCTCGTACACCCGCGGTTTACGATGCGTGTGCTCGCTTTGCTTTCGTTTTTGTTGCGGTCCGGATTTGACCTTGGGGGTTTCACATCAGCTGCGGATGCTGTGCTTCAAGAAAAGCTGGCGAAGAGGTGTGTGTTTGCTTCTTTCTCTGCGCATGCGTGTAATGGGAGTTATGCAAACATGCAATACACCGAGACCACTCACTGAATGAAGAGGATTAGTAAATCCTGAGAGGTGAAGAAAAACGGAGGGGGGTCTGAAGAGGTACTGGCTCACTCCAAAGACGCACTCGTGTAAGGTGTACCGATAGCAGACATATATATATATATATATATATATATGTGTGTGTGTGTGTGTGTGTGTGTGTTGGTGTGTCAACGGAAGGTGCTTCGCGCTTTCAGTGGTGCGAGATGCGAGCAGGAAATAGGGGAAAATGGGCGAGAGGAGGAGGAGGAGGGGATGGTGAGGAGGCGAGAGCGAGAGGGGTCACTGTGGGCATAGGGGATAGAGGGGGGAGGGGGAGGGAGAGGTATCCGTGTATGTATGCGTGTGTGTGTGAACGTCCACAGAAATACAAACAGAGGTACAACTTAACAAACTTCAAAGTATACCGTGTGTTACGATACGGGGAGTAGCAGATATAAGGGTGAAGGACCCGAGTCAAATATATATATATATATATATATTCGTATAGCAGAGAAAAGAAAAGGGAGGGAAGCGGGGAGGCTTTGACGTATACTTGGCGCCGGTGCTATGCATGGTCTCGTGTGTCTCCCTGGGAATTTCGGGCAATCACCTGCTTCTTTCTGCGTCTGTGGTGGGGCGCACCCGAGGAAGCTCTTGTTCGGTCCGCCGTTGCCGTCGCTCTTCCACCAGACGAGCATAGGCGCGCCAGGCGCGCCGATCGCGATAAAGGCAAGCCGCAAAGATGAGCACCATAGCTAAGCTCGTGAACACTATTACGAGAATGCGTGCAAACATCAACAGTCTCCTGTTCATATCGTATGGAGAGGTTGCACAGCATCCATTGGGGCAACACACACTCGGGCGAGGGGCGTCCTTGCAAGTGTAGCGGCCCCATACCTCATCCCCACACTCTAGATTGGTTCCCATGACGTAGAGGGTACACGAAGAGAAAGATTCTGTTGATGATGGTGGTGGTGGTGGCAGTTGACGAGTGACAGCGCAGGTGCTGTGATGAGGCGTGTGTTGAGGGATGAGGCTGGAAGGCGAGGAGTATGAGGACTCTTTCAAAGAGTGAAGAGGAAATGCCTGCATGGAAAACGTGTGCGCATGTGGGTGGATGTCGGTGCGATGTTGTGATGGGGGGAGGGTGGATCAGAAATAGAAGGCAAAGTTGACATATACTGTTCACCATACAGACAGGACACATCGATGGTACGCACTGGTTTTGTTCCCCGGTGGAGCGATTGCTCTATCCCCGTATATAGGCTAAACATGAGCCAGCAGATGAGCGGAGGGGGTGAAGAGGGGTGGGGGGGAGGTCACATATATATATATATATATATATATATA
>CM007344.1:23727-46918 GCA_000333855.2 Endotrypanum monterogeii | reverse complement strand
GTACGTACGAGACAGATATATATATATATATATATATATATATATATATATGAGCATTTATACAACGGAGAGAAGAGGAGTTGAGCAGCCCAGTGCCAGTCCGTTCAGTTGCAGGGTGCACTTGAGGGACTGTGACTGGGGCGCCACAGGTGTGTGTTGTGGATGCACACGTGTGAGCACAAATGGGGAATGCGCAACTGTGTATACGTGCTGGGGCAAAAACGGTTCTAGAGAATGATGCTGTCGAGGGATTGCGAAGTGTCCCCCCTTTTCCCTCGTCTTCGGAAGACGCTAGACAGCCTCGCGGAGTAGCTCACTCAAAGCGGTTTCCGGTGGTGGGGGTTCCCCACCTTTTGAATGTTACTGGAGAGAAAGAGAAAGGACTGTTGTGCGTCTACCTTCTATCAGAGTGCACGATGCTGCATGTGATAGCCACGGATTCTGAGAAGTGCTCGCTGGCTTTTCGTAATTTTTTTTTTAACTCGTTGAGACGAGCCTGACGTCGGACTCCACGAAGACGGACTTTTGGATGGAGAAGCTCCTTATCGATATTTTCCAGACAGTCATGAGCTGTTGGATCTCTGGTTGGCGCAGAGGGAGGTGGACAAAGCAAAAAAAAGGGGGGGAGGAGATGTCACCCCATCCGTTGCAAAGGTCTGTGAACGTCGTCCCCGTTGGCGACGCTGCACACACGGCAAGTCACTGCTGTTTTTTTTTTTTTTTGGAAAAAGAAAAAAACTTCGAGTAGAGGCGACATTGGTCACCCCCCTCCCCCCTACAAAAGTGGGGAAAATCTCCATTTTGTCTGGCACACCATTGTTGCGCAGAGCGATTCAAATGGGGGCCTGGTAAGAAGAACTTGGTTGAGTATCGGCAGCGCGCGCGTTGGTAGTCCCTGCAAGTACGTTGGCAGCTTCAAATAGCGCGGGAGGGTCGCTTCGGTAATGGTGCCGCTGTGAGTAGCTCAGTCAACATTCTTCAGACTTGGCACCGTAGCGGGAGCCGCACAAACGAAATCCGCTCGCTGTTACTGATGTCATTCCAATGACAGTCCCCTCCCCCTGACGGGCGATCAAAAACGCCACATTTAAGCTAAACAATCGAGGATAATCTTTGCACAAGGCCCGCGTCCATACGACCACCCAAAGCGAGACAAAGGGCTGCCGAAGGGAGCACAACTATCATGAGAGAGAAATGTAGAGCCATCTGTTGATGAGGATAGGTATATCTACAGGTGCTTTTGTCCAGGGGAGGGGGGTGGGGTGATAGTATGACACGGAAAGTTGACCACCTGCTTGCAACCTACTACATGAAGATACACACGCGATACCCTGTGAGAAGAGCATGAACCAAAAGAGGGGCAACAGTCAGTTCTATGTGTTCTCCGCACGCCGAAGCGGGAGGGGGGGGGGAGGGAGCGGACAAGAGAAATGAGGGGTGCACAGTGTGTTCAGTGGGCTTCGTAGAGAGTGTCGTCTATCCACTTAAAATTTCTATTTCTCTCAACGAGCTCTTTCTCACACTTTCCCTGTACGCTTGCATCATTTTTTTTTTTTTTGCGTTGACGGTCTTTTTATAGGTCTAGGCCGGTGTGTTCCTTTTATCAGCAACAGCGCGTTTAGGTCGCTGTTGACCTTTGGGCTTCACATCTGGTGCTCTCTCCCCATCCTTCTCCCCCCCTCCCCATCCTTCTCCCCCCCTCCCCATCCTTCTCCCTCATGTTCCTGCACCCATTACTCTGTCCTTTTGAATGTGGGTGGGTTGACAGAAAGTTACTTACCCTCTTTAGAGGGAAATAGAGGCATCAAGAAGAAAATAAGTAAGTGGGGGATGGAGAGGGGATGGGGCAAGAGGACCTCGAACGAGTAGCACCGTGAACGCTGCAATAAAGGCAATATTCCATAACCGCAGAGGTCTATTGCGGAGTCATCTCACACTGCCAACCTGCACTTCCCACCGCTCCCTCTCCAACTGCTTGGTAGCCTCCAATGTGCATGCTCAGTGAGGTGAGTGTGCAGTCCATTCCCTTGATTTCTGCCCCACCTGATGCTTCGCCCGCCCCCGGCTCACCCGTGCGCGCGCGCGTCGGTGCCTCCTCTCTAACTATCAGTGAGTTCTGCTCTAAGGGCCACCAGTGCCTCGCGCTTCTGCTGGAGGGATTGGATCAGCTGTTGTTCTTCCTGCGCGTTGGTGGCGAGCAGCAAGGATTTTCCCGAAATTTCGATTTCCTTCGCGATTTTTGACACGGCGGCATGCACGTAGCCCTTGCGCTTCGCTCCTACGGCAGCGGCAGCTGTTGCTCGTGCGGCACCGGGGTCTACTCCGTCAACCCGATGCGCCTTGGGGATGGGCGCGTAAAGTCCGTTGCCATCGTCCTTTGGGGCTTCAGCTAGATAGTCCTCCACAGTGAGCTCTTCCACGCCATCGGTGAAGTCGCTGCGGCGACGTAGTACACCGCATTTTCGAATCCCTTGCAGCACTTTATCTTGCTCTGCCATTTGTTTCTCAAGCTCTTGCCTTTCCAGCCCAATACATAATTCCTCACCCATGTCATCGAGGATGCGCTGCTGCGCCTTCGGCAGAGGGGTATCATGATGCATGATGAGAACGCGGCAAAGCATACGATACGCAGCCAGTTCTTCCTCTCGCGCTACCTTGTAGACTTCGAAGGCGGGAACCGGCTTTAGTTGCGCAGCGGCCCTCTGCGCCTTACTCAGCGCGTCATACACGACATGAGGCGGCGGGGGTGGTGCCGCAGACGATGCATAGGGCTCCATGCAAAGGTGGGCCTGTAAGCCCATATGCTTGTGCGTGTATGACGCTCTATTACCAGGTGAAGTCCTCGTATAGTGTGTGTGTGTGTGTGTGTGTGTGTCTGGAGGTCTTGGAGAGACCCAGTCTTGGTGTATTAATGTCTTTTCCTTTAGAAATGGAAAAGAAAATAAACAACAATAGCAAAGTATACTCAAGGTCGCAACACAAAATCAAATTTTTAAATATATTATTGGAGTCGAGCCACGTGGGTGGAGTTTGGTGGCGCGCGCGCGCGTCTGGTGTGCGTGTATCTGATCGTCCATATGCATACATATGCGTGTTGCGCCGTGTACGCAGCGTAGAAAAGGCGAGAGGGATAAAAAGGAAAGAGAGGGAGAGCGTGGGAAAGGGAAGTCAGTTGAAAAGAAAGTGACAGGGCCTTGTACCACAACCCACCTTTTTTTTTTCGAAGCAGCGAGCACGCAGGGAGGAAGGGAGGCTCATTGTGTAAATCTGACAGCATCGTATACTCCCCTACTTTTTTTAATATTTCGACTCGCAGATACACAAGCACACGCGCACACACACAGACGTCTGTGTGTGTGTGTGTGTGTGTGCGTGCGTGCCCCGCCCTGTTGCCTGTTTCGACCGCTCGCACTGGTTACGTCTTTTCCTTGTCTTGTTACGTTGTACGCAAAGCGCACATTGTCGTCGTGAGAAAAAAAAATCATTATGTCACGTGTATGTGTATGTGTGCCGTTGCACGTCGATCTCTCTGCCTTTATTTTTTTTTATAACAACAGGCATCCCGCATGGAGAAACTTATACACACACACACGCACACTTCAGCACTCTGAGACAGACAAATACAGCAGCGTAGCTACCGCAAGGGGTGTGTTCTAGATCTTTACAGACCTCGGAGCCACGACAACAGCCAGTGATCTCCCACGATGCCACTCCTGTGGATTCAGTTGCTCTCCTCTTTTTTTTTCTTTATTATACCTCAGCCATACAACTGTGGGAGGGGGGGGGGGTAGCCATTCTCCCCCTCCTCCTTCACGGCTACTCTTCGTCGTATGCCCACAGCGGTAGCTCATCGCTCGGGTTTTTCGTACCGTCGAGGAGGTCTCGCAGGAAGGCGTCGATTGTCTGTGCGTCTGACTTCACAAGGGACTTCATACGAGTCTTGCGAATCGCCATGACGGATATACTGCGCTCTGCCTCCGGTAAGTCCCCCTCCGCGCCTTCCGGAACTGCAGGTTTGTGGGTGAGGATCCATTCTCGCCACTTGCTCTGTCCGGTGCCAAGAACGCGCACGGTGAAAGGCTCCTCCATGGCAATGCGGGGTAGCGGCAGAGACCCAGAGGCCAGATCATCCCTCACGAGGAAAAGCAGAAATCCTTTTTCTTCCTTTGCCCAAATCATGTCGCGAGAGTTGTACGGGCCGACGCGGGGCTGAGGCTTGCGGATGCGACGACGTACTGGTGGCGCTGATGCCTCTCCCGTCCCCGCATGACCGTTGGCGGTGGCATTCGCCTCCCCTGGTTTCTTCGCCTTCGCGTCGTTGTCATTACTTTGTCCCCCATTTTCGTCCGCTGGCCGGTTGCGGTTCAGGATAAAGCGTTGGACGAGGTACATAAGGAAGAACGGCCACGCGTTAGACAGCAACGGAGCCACAAAGGTGTATAGGGTCATTATTTGTATGTAGAGGCGCTGCTTGTAGGTCATGGGGAACCCGTCTGTCGCAAGAAGACTCGAAACGGGCTGTGGGAGGCGCGACTGAATGGGCGTGGCGACGCTGGCAGCCTCGTCACCTTTCTCGACTTCCTCTTCCGTGTCAATAAGCGTCGATAGAGCGGCATAGACGTCCTTGCGAGTGATCTCTTCTAGTGGCTTTGTTTGCAGGGATACGAGTTGGTAGGTAATGTGGTCGTTGCCACCGACGAAGGCGACTATGGCTGACGGGGAGGCCTCCATATGTTCAGAGGTCGCCGTCCACACACCCGCTTTGCTCATGGCACTGGCCAGATTTCGCTCTTCCTCCATGCACCAGTAACCCGTCTTGAAGGAGAGGTAGTCGTGTGCCATGAGGGCCGTCACGCGAGCGTCAGGCGGCTTGGAACAGTCTTCGCGCAACCACACTAGGCAGTTTTCTCGACACACGTCTAGGAAGTCTGCAGCACCGACGTAGCGCAGACCCTTCATTCCGACATGCCGCTCCGGTAAATGGCTCTCAAGAAATCCGGAGGCCTTGCCGTACGTGAGCGCTACCGCAGCTCCGATGTGTACCAGACGGCAGCTCCTCTCTGGTGTTGTTGATGCCGTGCTCGCTCCATCTGCGTCATTTGATGGTGTCGGGAGCACCTCCGTTGATACGACGATGAACTCTGGCATCGCAATGCTCTCGCCAAAGCGGTCTTTCACGTCGATTTCCATGGCGCAGTACTCTTCCACAAATTCGATGAGGGTGTTGCGCGGCACGCTGCGGAGAGCGATCTGGTGGTAGCGCATCTGCAAGGCCAGCGGGATCGACTCAGCGTGGATCTTGGGCAGCAGCACCCGAAGGGGTTGCTTGGCGGACCGCGGAGCCCGCAGAAATGTGAGGAGGTCATCCAGCTGGGCCACCTCTAGCGAGGTTGTCTCCTCAAAGACATTGTAGAAGAACGACATCACAAACTCGAGCAGATTTTGAAAGGATCGGTCGTGGGTGCGCTTATTCATAGATTCCGCAATGCTGTACAGCGTCCACACCTCCCCGTCTACGATGGCGACTACGAGCGGTTCTTTTCGGTAGCGGATGCCGAGGTGGTCCAGGAGGGGTTTTCCATCCTCACTGAGGGCGTCGATGCGGTACATCTCGAGCACACCCGCTTGCACCAGACTGGACTGGTACATCGTCTCCCACGCGGCGCTGTAGTGGCGACAGTTCTTGCATTGTGTGTCGTCGTACACATGAATCAGAAAAACACGTGGACCGCGAAAGTTCTGTAGGCGGCGCAGCTGATCCACGCGTGAGAGCGTCGCTGACTTGGAGAAGATGGGCGACGACTGGTGGTAGTGCCTGAAGAGCTCATCTGCTGTCATTTCTTCAATGTTTGGGGCCTCCCCAGGGACCGCGCCTGATTCGTCGTACGCAGCCCTCTTCTTGTCGTCTGAGAGCACTTCGTAGGCGCGAAGCACCCTCGCCATGGTTGCTTTGGCATCTTCCTTTTCCTGATAGGTTTCTTTCAGATCGGGGTGATGCTGGCGGGTGAGGGCGCGAAAGGCTTTTTTGATTTCGTTCTTGCTGGAACTCTTGGCGACGCCGAGGTCATCGTACAGGGCTGTAGTACGGGTACTGGTCGCGACCAGTGCCACCACGCTTACCCCTTCATGGATGAGGCAGGTAGCCAAGAGCAGGCTGAGCAAGCCCAGCGCCACGCAGCGCCTCATCCCTTCGGTTTTTGGAGAATTGCGTGTTGTACTATACCTATGTGTGCGTCCGTGTTCAGTTTGCAAAAAGCACTTTTTTTTTGCCGAGAGTTACGACCCCCTTCCCCTTACGCACGCACACACCACCAAAAAAAAAAAAGCAATAAGGTAGGAATCAAAAGTAATCAAGAGGTTGAACAGCAACTATTAAAAGAAATCAGGTCCCCACTCACCCAAACAGAAACCACACACACACGCACACACGTGTGTTCAATCCGGCACTCTGAGAGAGTGTATGCCGTGAATGAAGTGACTGGATAGAGGTCAGGAGCAGATGATACAGGTGAGTATATCTCTTTGGCAGATTTTCTTTTTTTTCAGCAGAATTTGGGGGGAGGTACAACACAGAGAGAGAAAAAAAAAGATGTAGTGAAGGCAGAGAAAGAAGTTACGTGATACGAAAGCGAGGCAAACGATAGTGTTGACTGTGTGAGACAGAGTGAGCGCGTCGTGAGGGTAACGTTCACACACGAGAGATGCGATGATGGGCGCGATACCAACAAAGCAGTGTAGAACCTGGAGAACAAGGAGCGTAGACGGGGGTGCAAAAAAAAAAAAAGTCGGATGGGGCGTTGATGAGCAAGTCACGTGGTCAAGATACACTCGTTCTTGAAGAAACGCGTATGTGGGTAGTGAGGGAAAAGGGAAAGGAGAAAGGGTTGGAGTAGTGGTCGAACAGAACTTTTGTTCGTCATCTTAGGAGAGGAGAGGGACTCCACCTCCTTTGATACCCTCTCTCCCACCCTTTCTTTCTCATTTTTTTTTTTTCATCACGTCGCCGTCCACTCATAGGTCTGCGCCCGTGCGGTACGATGGAAGATGTACTTTTCTTTATTCCCTCTGGACGTATCCTTGTTCGCATCTTTTTTTTTTGTTGTTTTGTTTTGGTCGAGATACTCTGAGAGAACTGCCACACAAAGATTAAAAAAAAACACGACCTCTCAGACGTAGGCATCGAAAGCGTGAGTGACACAAATCTAGAGAGTCAGCGATGAGTTGAGTGAGGGGACGTTGAGCACCAGACAGGCGGAACACGTAGCGAGCAGCTTACATTCCCCCATTTCGGGTGTTACGTGCGAATGCAGCAGAAGCAGCAGCAGAGTGGGGGAAAAAAAAAGTAATCATGAGACGTGAATAAAGGGCCAAGTAAAAGCAGTACCCGCCGTGCCCCCTCCCCGCTCGCATCGTCAGCTTCGAGGGGAGGAGATGAGAGAAAAAAGGGTGTGTGTGTGTGCGCTCAGATGAGAAACAGGTATAACAAGAGCGAGACGGGTGAGGGGAAGGGGAGGCGGGCAGAGGGCGGATACCTATTGAGGTAGTGTCACCAGCTCATCAGCTAGGCTGTTTGCGGAGGATAGATTGCTGCTCTCATCTCACTCTTGGAGCGCTCATTCATCCACTGTGGTCAGCTCGCTGCGGAGAAGGGATATTTCTGTCCTCGCATCGCTCATCAAAGCACGGTGCTGCTCGATGCGTATGCGGCTGGCCTGCTCTGCCATCGCAAATGTGCGAAGGTACGGTATCTCAGCGAGAAGCTCGGCATCGACGACGTCATCGACAAAAAGATCGGTTGGGAGGCCGAGACCTGATGCATTGTCATGTATAGCCCTACGAAGTGTTGCCGCATCGAGTACGGGCTCGTCAACCAATTTAACTCCAGAGGTCTGAGCGTCACCACAGTCGGCAATTAGGTTGGCGAATAATTCGGACACGGAAGCGATGAAAGAACTGCCGTGATTGTCCTCGCCTACGGCGTCATGGACCTCTGAAGACAGCTCGGACAGTCGCTCTGCCCAACTTGCCTGAGACGGGAAGTGCCCTGCGATCGACTCCAGCAGTTTCTGTCCAGCAGTTGCCGCACACAAAGCCACTGGTAGCCCACCAATTGTCGAGGTGCCCTCCATATTGATGTCTGTGCCATCATTATTGTCTACCGTAGCAGTCCAAGGTAATCGTAACCATTTCGCAGCACATGACAAGAGAGCTTCACGTTCGTCTTGCAAGAGCGCGTGCACGCGGTGCGCCTCCGCGTACTTCGTCTCTAGTGCTTTGGCCCTCGTCACAGTGATATCGGCTCGCTGCTGCGTCGCTGTGAGCAGATCTTTTTGTTTATTCAGGGCAATGTCGTGCGTGTGAAGTTGATGTGCGTGGGTTTCGGAGTCGTTCTGCAGCACCGTGGCAAGCGCCGCTTCCTCTTTGCTCAGTGCCAAAATGTTTTCAGACATGGCACGTATCGAGTCCCGTTGTGCTTGCAAGGTGCACCGTCCCCTTGACCACGCCGTGGCGTGGTGGGTAACCTCCATTCCCTTGAGGCTTTCTACCTCTTCCAGGCGCGAGGCATGGTTGAGCGATTGCTCGGCACAGCGATCTTGTAATCTGCAAACTTCCGCTTTCGCCGCATTTAAAACCACCTCTGCGTCTGCAGCGGCTTTGGCAGCTGACTGTGTTTCATTGACCTCCTCCCTCCACCGTAGCCACGCAGCGCTAAACGTTTCCCATTGCTTCTGTGCTGTGGTTAGCAAGGCCGGCAGCGAGGGGGCATCTTCAGGAAGCTGCAGATGCTGCTTTTCACACAGGGATAGGAGATGTGTGTTGCAGGCCAGTATTGACTGCAGTGGGGCAACGAGGTTTCTTTGCACGGCAAGCTGTACATCTTCGCTCCTCGAATTCGGGTTGTTATTGGCGTCCATAGAGGAGTTCTCTCTCTGTGGAGTTCCACACGGTTTGTCGTCTTCCGTCGAAAAATCTGCCATGCCGCCGCCGTTGTGCTCCTCGGGAAGAAGGAGCAGGAGCTTGAGCCACTGATGTTCTGTCATGGGGTCCGCGGTACTTGATGTGAGCGAGGGCCAAGAAGGCCTCTGGTCAGAGGATGCTTCTCCAGTGACAGCTGTCTTTCCTGATTCCTGGAGGGTGGTGTCATTCGTCGAAAGCCATGTGGCGAAGGGCTGCATGATCTTCACGGCAGATGCAAGCTCACGGTGCTCTGCCCATTCTGTCTTGGCGATCCACTGCTGAAGTGTATGCAGCACGCTGGGTGTAGTATCATCAGCTGACACTGCTTCCTTCAATATCGGTGACGCTGTGTAATGCTCATTCCCGCTTTCGAGGACTTGGGTACATACTGAGAAAGAGGGCAAACAGACAAAGCTCCGACGATGGGTCTGCGCAGCCAGGCACCCTTGCTGAGCATCTGCGAGCAACCGCTGCAATTCCCGTGCGCTGCGGCCTTTTGTCTGTGCGTTTGCTAAACCCAGCAGCTGAAAAAGACGTCCGTCCGAGTCGGTAAAGTTCTGAATAAATATGACTGCCGCTCCGATCGCTGCCTCTGCGGCCTGCTGCAACCGGCTGTTCATTTTCTGTTCCTCGTCGAGGTGCAGAAAGGTGGTGTGCAGTTCCTGCAGTCTACTTTCTCGTTGGCGAGTAGACTGCTGCTCCTCCTCGACGAGGGCTTCGAGCGACGCCTGCTGTGCTGCAAGTTGCGTTGCAGTCGCCTGGGCTTGGTGCAGCTCTGCCTCAATGGCTTGGCACTGCTCCTCCACCTGAGAAAGGCGAGTGAGATCTTTTGTCCGCTGCTTGAACATCACCACTGCTGCCTGGCGCACACAATCAAAAGATTCCTCATTCGCGCTCCGCATGCTTGTTGCGGTGTCTGTCACGCTCTGTTGTTGTTGTTGTTGTTGTTGTTGCTGCTGCTGCTGCCACGCAGCAACTGTCAGCTGCGCCTCCCGCTCCATGATGCACCGACTCTCGGCAGTAATGAGTTCAGGTAAAAGCACAGGCGAAAGGAGGCGCGTTTGCTCGGGTGTGCTGTAAATTGTTTAGGGCAACGGCGAGGCGCTGGCGTGTGTGTTTGTGTTTTTCAACAACTACACGCAGTACCACCTAAACAGGTGGAGACTTGACACACACCCGCACAGATTTACGCATACATGCACCGATAGCAGTGTTGCCCCCCCCCCCCCAAAAAAAAAAAACGAAAGACACATGTATATATGTATATATATATACATATATAGGGTAGGGAGGAAATGCGTACGCAGGAGAGAATGGAGAAGAGGGGGTAGGGTGGGATGCATCTTAAGCTGATTGAAGCGAGAAAAAAAGGTAATGAGCGAGGTCGGCTGAAACGGAGGTGGATATTGGCGCGTGGCCTCCATCGAGCAATGTCTCCTCTTTTACCTAACGAATCGAGAGAAAAAAAAAGGAATAAGGTGCAAGGCAGTACCCCCTTTTTTTTTTTTGACGTGTCTACCGCTGTCGCTTCCCATGCCGTCTCTTCCCAACATCATAAATTAATATATATTTGTGTGTGTGAGCTTCGTTGCCACAACTTATTTTGGTGATTTTCGATGTGGATCAGATACTGAGGGGAGGTAGGGAGGGTAGTGTGGTGGCGGTGGTGGAGGAGCGTCTGCGTGCGCGCGTTTAGTGGAGTACACACGACTCACGGAGACAACCATCTGATGTTTTCGATCACTTCTTACTCGTTTCAATAACAACAACATCCCTCGCTTGCGCGCACACACACACACACACACACAGATGCGCACATGAACGATAATGGGCAGACATCTTGACGACGCCGTGTGTGCATGTGTGTGCGTTGGCTACGTCCGCCAAAGGACAGACTACCCCAAGTTTCTCGGGTAGAGAGTGCTTAGGTGTTTAATTCGCACATCTACTCCCCGCGCCTCCGCTTGTGCTGCTGCTGTTCAACGCTTTCCTGCAGACGCAACGGAAGCTTAGGGGCACGCAGCGATGACTTGACGAGGAATCGCCCATCCTGGCGCTCCTGCTGGTCACTGCCTTCTCGAGCAGCGCGCCTTTTTTCGCCGCTGTGGCGGCGCCTTCCAGCTGTTGCTGTCGGATCGTTTGGGGAATCCTCCGTCTCCTCACCGCCCCACAAGTCCTCCACTTCGGCATCGCTGGTAACGTTGCTCTCGCTCGAGAGGGACCTTTCTAGCTTCTGCACGACGTCAAGGTCCTTCGACAAAGGCACCGATCCCCCAGTACCATCTGCTAGGCTGGAGTCTTTGTGTTCCTTATTTGAGATGCTCGGAGTCGCACCATCACAGCAGAGTGCTTCGGTGAAGCTACGCCGCGAGAGACCGTACATGTGTGCGTGAAACGAGTCATCGTACAGAATGGTCGCCCTGGGTGGTCTGCCCCCAGCGGTGCCTAGAAATGCGGAGGAGCTCTTGTCATTTGCCTCCCCGGTCGTTTGGCTTCCACCAAGGCGGGGTTGCAGCAGCTGTCGGCTAATTTCTTCCCGCTGGGAAACCTCAAACGCAGCGCGCCGCTTCGCCTCTTCCTTGCGCTGCATAAATTTCATGCCTCGAAGCACTTCCAATGTTTTGGCTTTGTCCATCTCGCCAGCAGAGGAGACGCAGATGTCCACTTGGCTTCTTTTTTTTTTTTGTGTTGTTGTAGAGTGGCGTCCTCGAGTTATGTGCGGACACCCCAAGACACAGACCTGTGTGTGTGTGTGTGTGTGTGTGTGTGTGTGTTTGTTGGGGAAGTGAGGGGCGATGTGGTAACAAATAAACTGAGTGAAGTTGCAAGACGCTCCCCACTTAGGCGGGGCAGGGTCACTAGGATGATGAAGGTCTCCCCCCCTCCAGGAGCTGATGGCTTTTTATGAAGTTGAGACCCTTTAAATATGGTACAGAAGATGCGGGGCCTTCGTGCACTAATCACCTGTCGCGCTTCTTCCGCGCTTACGAGAGAGAGAGAGCAGAAAATCTGTGTGTTCCTTCCTTCCCCTCCCGCGTCCCTCTTCGTCTTCGCCAATCAGGTGGCGCGGATCGTTCTCAATCCTCGTTTTGTTTTTTCCGATTTCAGTCTTGTTCACTGTGGAGCGGCTCTAACATACAGATATTTGTGCATAATGATTTAGTTATATTGTCTCGCGTCAGTCGATGACACCTCCCCCATCCCCATCCACCCACTCACCCAGCCTTTCTCTCTACCGCGCGCGCGCGTGACGTAGCCATCGCGCTTCTGGGCTTCGGGGTAGGGAACTAGGTGCATATGTAAGTAAATAAATAAATATAAATATATAATACATATATTTTTCCATGTATTTTTTTTTTAGACGCGAACTGTACATCGACGTTGTTGAGGCCTACAAAGAACAAGTCATACTCCTCTCCTACACACATACGCAGGGTGAAGAAAAGTCGGCTTTTACTTACATCCAAGAGTGGCATCTACTCTAATTATAGCCTCTGCCCTCCTCCAAACAAACAAGAAAAGCCAACAGAAACGACATCTGGCGCAAAAAACAACAACAACAACAACAAAAGGGATTTGGTGGGTGGGGGTGATAGCTTCAGTAATGAGGAAAGAAAGAAATATACACACACAGACGCACGCACACACACACACACACACACAAACACAAACACGCACAGATACGCATGTGGAAAGATTTTTTTTTTTGATCAGCGGCGGTTGAGGCGGCTGCGTTGATTGACAGCGAATCGGTCGGCTGCAACGGCACGTTTGTTTTGCGGCGCAGAAGTGCGTATGCTTGCCAGCTGCGACTGAGGGGGGCTTTGTGTAGCTGAAATACCACCGATGGGCGCACCACCACCTCCGCGACCTCGCGAAGCGAGGCCAGCGCTACCGCTCACGAGGGTGCCACTCACAGTGTTCAAGTTAGCGCCACTCTGTGGCGGCAGTACTAACGACCCTGCAGGTCCTGCACCGACGCCTGATAAAAAGTTCATGTCAATCACCACATTTGGTGGCGCCGCCAACTCTGTCATGCGGGCTGAGAGGGCCTTGTCTCTCTCCTCTTGCGTTACAGCACGCCGGTCGAGTTCCCTGAGAAGGGAGAAGCGCATCATGACAGTCGACCGGTAGTTGGTTTTGCGAGCGACGGGATTTCCCACGAACATGGCGACCTTCAACGGGCAAGGCTGCAGTTCATTCAACAGAATGTTCAGATCGCCAAGTCGGTTCGCTCCAAGCCGCAGCTGCTCGAGTGATCGACACTGCTGTAGTCCCTCGACCGAGCGCAAGAGGTTGTTCTCCGCCGAGAGAATGGTGAGCTTTGTGTTGGCGAGAAAGGAGTCGATGCCGAGCACGCGCAGCTTGTTTTGATCCAACAGTAGCTCGTGCAGCTCTGGCAGGTTTCCCAACCCGTTTTGGATATGCTGCAGTTCGTTCCCACGCACATTGAGAAACTTCAAGTGTGGAAAGCGAAGTTTTAGCGTACTGAGGTCGTTGATTTGGTTTGCCTCGAGGGAGAGTGACTGGAGACGTCTGAGGTGTGCGAGCGTATCACCCAGCGCCGCTGGTGGCGTCATGGGCCCTGTTGCCAGGCCGCGTGCGCTGCTCGCGTTGGCAGCACTGCTGACCGCATTGCGCCACGGTGCCCCACCGAGACGGTTGTGTGACAGATCTAGCGCTGTCAGCTGGGTAAGCATGCCCACCCCACGGGCGCTCGCCAGCATATTGTACTGAAGATGCAGTACCTCGAGCGACACGAATGGCTCTAGCTGAGTAACCTCCTTCAAAGAACAGTGCGAGAGGTTCAGCGAGCGGAGCGAGGCCCACGTCTCTGGAGACCCACAGGCGCGTTTTGTGAGGAGGTCGGAATTGATTTTTCCAGCGTACGCCTCGCGTGCCTTGGTCATTTCGGCTGCCGAGATGGAGACGCCGTCGAGCATTCTCAGCTGAGGGAATGTGTGAATAAGGTACAGCCTCACCTCCTCCTCCTCCTCTTGTCGCGCGGTGCTGTGATGGGAAGCGCAGGGGTTTCCGGCAACGTTCAGGATCAGTAGTGACGAGACGTCGCGGAGGGCATAAATGGTGTTCATGTCTGTAATACAATTGTATGAGAGGTACAAAGCCTCCAGCTTCGGGGTCGTGAGTCTCGGGCTCTGTGATTTGAGGGTATCCGATAGATGACTGGTGTTTAGAAAAAGACTGACGTCCACTTGAGTGATCTGGTTACCGCAGGCACTGAGCACGCGAAGGGCCAGTAGTGGCCCCATAGTAGACGGGAGATCTGTCAGCTCGTTGAAGTCCAGAACCAACTCACGCAGCGCCTTCAGTTCGGACAGGCAAGGGAGTTCAGTGAGATGATTTTCTGCGAGGTTGAGGCTTTCCAGCCGACGTAGGTGAAGGAGAGGAGACACGTCGGTGAGTGCTTGGCCACGTAGCGTCAGGTGGCACAAATTCGGCAAGAGGTCGACTAGTCCGCTTGGATCGTCCATTAGGCCCCCTGACCAGCGGAACGTGTCACACTCGCCCAAGCACAGCTGCGAGAGCATGGACGCCGACAGACTCTCGTCCCCGAAACCCGTGTCGTTGGAGGCGTGGGGGGCTTCGTCGAGGATCGCCTGGTGCGTGTGCTCTTCCTGAAGATGGTCTTCCAAGTTTCCAGCAGATATCAGTCGCTCCAGGCGCAGAATCGCCTGCTCAAAGCATCTCACAGGTCTGGTGACACTGTCTACAGAAAAAACGCTTGGAGACGCGCAGCTCATTTCTTCATCTCGCTGGACGCACTGTAAAATCCGTGCGATAATGCAAGACGTGCGAGACGTCGCGCGCCCCCCAGGCAGGAGGCAGCCACGGCGATACCGCTTGGCAGCGAGGGTGCCAGGGTATGTATCGAGAAGGTGCGTGTTGAGCTTTACAATCGCTGGTTTTATGCCCGACCCTGTCGATTTCATTGACGTTGGCGGGGGAAGCAGGTACATCCACAGGCGCGCTTCAGCTTCTTGTCCATCGGCATGCCACAGAAACGGATTTCCGTGAACGAAGAGTTCCTCGAGCGCTGCCGCTACAGAGCGAATCGAAGCGAAGTCCGCCACACTTTCGAGTCTGTTGTCGCTCACGTCCAGAATGCGCAGTGAGGGGAAGGAGCTACCGTCAAGGTGGAGGTACGAGAGAACGTTGCCACTGAGATTAAGTCGCTGCAGGTGTGGCGCCTCCTTGGATAGGGCGAACCACGATAGCGACGCCAGGCGGTTGTGCGCCAGATCCAGAGTTGTGATGCACGCACAGAGAGGGGAGGAGAAATCTTGTAATACCGCTGTGATGCCTTTGCTGCGCAGCACGCACAGCGTCAGTGACGTTTTATCTGCGCCCATCTGTACTGCGTATTCTTCTATATGCCGTGCTTGTAGCGGGTTGTTCATGTTACAATCACCGGCGTCGTTCCTGTTATGTTCACTTCCGCTCACATTCTCGTCCACCGTGGCATTGCCCAGGAGACGCACCATACAATCTTTCCCGAGCTCTTTCTGCACACTTGCAAGGGCGCTGTTCGACTCTATTTCAGCGACTTGCTGTAGAGTGTTTCTGACGGACGCAGTCCCTCGAGTGCGCGTGTACTTGTTGGGTGGGCCGCACCAAAATATGAACTCCAGAAGTCCTTCGCAACTGCGGAAGACATCCTCAATGCCGTCAGTCCGCTTCCGGCCTCCGTGTGTGTCGTCCACCTCGGCATTCTTCACCTCCCACCACTCCGGCAACGGTGGTAATCCATTGAGCAACGCCAGCACCGATGCACGACTCAGTTTTGGCCTCATGCTGCCCGGTACCGCGGTTGTTTTGGGGGTTCGCATGAAGGGTGCCTCGTTCATAGTATACATGTAATCCACAACGCAATCAGGCAGCAGAAGCGCGCGGTCGAAGCAGTACCACACGTACGATGAAGGCAACGGCTGGGAGCTGCTGCTGTTACTATCGCCGACAGGCCCAGTAGTCGGAGTGCTTGGCAGGAGTCGATAGGCAGCACACGTGTCCGTGCTGTAGTCCTTGCGTCGCACCCGCCCGTTTTGCTGGAGAAAGGAGACGGGAATCGAGGTCGAGTTGGCGGCACCACCGCCGCCGAGGGCGTGCACTGTCTTACCAAGGTAAACACGATATAGCACAACTTGCCCGCGGCACAGTGTGCCCGGTCCGCCCCCGATGGACGACGTGCCAGCATGGTGCATCGCCCCGCCGGTGGAGGCACGACAGCTCAACAGACGTTCCTCATCTGCATAAAAAAGATTGTTGGTGAGTGGCACACCTTCTTCTGCGGGCACAGGTCGGTATAACACGCTGTCTACCGAAGGTAGGCCGCCCATCTTCTTATTATCCTCGCTAAAGGCGGACGAGCGCGCCGCTGCTCCACACATGAGTATGTGCTGCAGACAAGCGCTCTGACTCTGTGAAGTCACCGGCACGATGCCGAACAGACCCACAAAGCGGTTTCTTAGCTGCGGGTTCGCCAAATCGACATGCAGCTCTTTGACTCGATCATCAAAGCGCAGACGAAGTCCGCGATTTATGATGCGCCGTACACACGTCACCTCAACCGCTTCAATGCCGAAGCGGTCGCTGAAGAGTCGCTTATCGAAGCGCTCACGTATCATCTCGGCAGTAACGGCGTACGTCTCGTGGTCCGGTGGAATATTTTCAAGGCGAACATTACCGGCCGTGTGCAACTCCACGGCGAGGCGCTCCTTGAGCACCTGCGATTGCGCCTTTGCCTCTTGTGTAACCTCCGCAAGATTCAACATCACCGTGTGCCCCTGAACCTCGCAGGTGTCGATGGCACGTGACAGCTTCCGGCTGAGCTCCTCCAGTGTCGCCGTCGGCACGGGAAGTGTGGCGCCGCTAAAGTCGCTCTTGATCATATTTATCTCCGAGGTTACTTTGCTGAGCGACCGAATGCCCCCGCTGTGCTTGCTATCTGGGTTATAAAGAATCCGCTCCGCAAGCTCGTGTTCTACAGGTTGAAGGCAAGAGCGTAGCTCAAAAAGCGCCTTACTGTAGTCCTTGTTGTGACGCAGCGCACAGGCCTCAGCGTGACGCGAGAGGAGCGTGACTTGGGTGTCCAGCATTTGCGCACGCATGGCGTAGTACGACTGTTTTTTGTGCATCACCGACTCCACGAGCGAGCGCTGCTCTTGCGTGACAAAAGAGCCGTCGAGACTATCGAGGGAGTCCAGGATGGAGAGGGTTAGTGTTTCGTAGTTGTGAAGTCGGCAGATTGGGTTGTCGCCGAAGAGGGGGTCGAGCAGCCAGAGGTTCCGCAGACAGGAGAGTTGCTGAAGATGGTGAAGGTCGGTGATGGAGCTGAGGTGGCACCCGCTTAGGTTTACTTCGTTCAGATGCGACATGTTCTTGGAGAAGGCGTTGTCGAGATTCTCCAAGGGGTTCCCTGAGACGTAGAGCACACGCAGCTTTCGCAGAGGCGTGAGGTGAGTGAGTGCTGTCAGCCGATTGCGTGAAAGCCACAGCTCACGTAGATGTCGCAGCGGCGGCAGTCCGTGGAGCGACTCGATGCGATTTGTCTGCAGATAGAGGCGCCGCAGTCTCGTCATGTTATCAAGTCCTTCAATCACCCGAATATTATTCTCGGAGAGCCACAACTCCTCAACATGGGTAAGGGAGGCCAAGTCTGCCATCGACTCAAGACCGATGCTCATGAACTTCACCGTCACCAAGTAGGGAAAACATTGCAGTAATGGCATACGGGGCACCTGTATGAGAAAGAGCTCGATGGTGGTGATTGTGTGTGGACGTTGTAGTGCTTCTTCAACCGTCCATGAGTTGCTTTCGGCCGAGAGGCTCAGCAAATCCTGCAGGTCCGGCTGGTATAATATGAGCGATGACAACTTCTGTCGTAATTGCTCCACTTGGGCAGAGGAAACAAAGGTCTGAGGTGAATACCCGGCCGCATTAGTGGACTTCGAGCGGCACAAAGAGGTGGCATTAGAGTCGGTTGTCGCGCCAGGGAGTGTTTCCATGAGCGCAGACATTTCGGGAAGAAAGAGGAGTGCACCAACTACCACCACCAAGTGTTTGTGTGTCTGTGCGTGTCGACTATACAAGAGCGACTCGATGCCACACAATGCAAAACACACACATACACACAAAGCGAAAGACAGGCTAACAGAAAAACAGTGTTCCAGAGACGAGAAGAGAGAGTTCAAGTACAATGACCCGCTCAGAGTACAACGGAGACAGAGGTCGGAGAGGGGAGGTCAATATGGGAGGGGGAAAATAGAAACAAAAAGGTGCGTGTCTAAGATATACATATGTGCATCGCGCGAGAGCGCTGTGGTGCGCTTTTGAGCGAGTTGGCCATCGAGAGGGGAGAAAAAAACGGAAAGAGAGAGAGAGACGGTTAAAAAAATAATGAGGTAGGGAGTTGGCATGTGTGCAGTTCGATTTGCCCCGTCTACTTGCCTCATTTATAAAGCCCGTTGAGGGGTGCTCGACTGCTGCTCGTGACGCCTATGGTTTTGCGGATTCTACGAGCCGCATGTTCGCTTGGCTGTGTCTGTGCTCTGCTTATTTCTTCTCTCTATGGTACATCATCATTTTAGAAGAAAGAGTCAAAGGTTGATGTGGTCAGCCGTTAGAGGTCCATCGACATACGCATACACATACACCTACATTATATATATATATATATATATATATATTTATTTGTATGTACTTGTCAAGTACATATTTATGCTTTTGTAATAAAGATGCGGCCACACGTACACGGCGACGAGCGCGCGCTATTGTGCCCGTGAGCCTGTGGTCGCGTTGAATAATAGTTGCGCTCCTCCATTCCTCTCCCCTTCGCCGTTTGCTTTGAACCCATTGCCCACCTCAACCGAGTTTGTGTGCCTCTCTTTTTTTTTTTCACTTTCAATATCAAGGCTGTATGGCAGCGTGTTGCGGTAGCAGGTGTGCAGTGGAGAGAGGTTGTAGCAGTTGTCATGAAGGGAGGCAGGGTAATGACAGAGTCTCGAAGATGGTAATAAACCCAGATCACAGTGAGGTGCGGACGATGGGTACTGGGACGTGCGCGTGATGGATGTGTATAGGGTTGTCAACTGGTCGTTGGTGATAGAGCGCAGAATGCATCACGAGGATGCCAACCACCTCTTCTTTCTCCTCCTCCATACACACACACACACACACACACACACACACACACACGCAAACGCACACGAAGAAAAGCAAACTGTGAGTGAGAGGGAACAGGAGTGGAAGGGACGCTTGAAAAAAAAAAAGATAGATGAGCACCAATATGCCTAGTCGTGTTGAAAGCTCTCGTGCAGGTGCTGGTCCTCTTTCTTTCCCAATATTCCCTTTCCCTTCATGGTGACCGCTTACCCGTACTCGTCCCCACGCCATCAAGTCCCCACGTGGCTACCGCGAAGGGCGAAGCATGAATGGTCCATTGGGACCTTCTAGTCGTTGGATCGTCTGCTTCGCATATGCATTTGAAAAATGTGCAAAAGAAATCGTTGACGCGGATCGCGTGCTGTGCACCGAGGAGGCGCGACTCGATGCAGATTCGGTGAAGTACACCGACGCATGGCGCTGCTGCTGAGGGCTCACCGAGGAGGAACCAGCGCAGCTCTTGGGAAGGCGGGTCTTGGGGTGCGCAAAGGGTGGAGACTGCCGGTACCCGACCACCCCAGCGCTAGACTCGTAGGTGGCTGGCGGGGGCAGCGACGGTCCAGGAAGCGCACCGTCTACACGCGTCCCTCGTCTGTGGGGAGGCTTGACCTGTGAACGTGTGCAGTAATGGAAGCAACCGTTTGCACTGCCGGTACTGGCACCACCCCCTTTCTGTACGCTGCCCACAGCTGCGGGGGTCGGTGATTTAGCTCCGACATGAACTGAGAGTGGCGTGTGTTTCCAGCAGCACTCGGTGATGCGTGGGAACGATGCGGCAACGTAGCCGCCAAGGTTGCGGGCGCAGTCTGTGATGAAGCATTTGGATGAGGGCTTTTCCCCTGCGATTGCCGTGGAGGGCGGATGGGACGGTCTTCCCGGGGCTTTAGTGTAGGAAGATGAGGACACAGAGCGGACGAAGGAGCTCGCCGCGGAGTAGTGGGCGGGTGTAGCCGGGGACGGGGGCGAGCAGCCTCGCCTCCAGTCGGAGACCCACATTGACACGTTAGCATCGGCCACTGCGAGTGGAACGTTGGTGCGAGTGTACGCTGCGGCGCTGTTGTTGACGCTTGCACCACCATGTGTTGGGTTTTCTGCGGTTGGTGCAGTCTGCGGGGCAGTTGGGGCCGTGTGAGGGCAGGGGCACACCTGTGACACGGAATAAAGGTTTGACACCGTTGCCGGGCTCTCGGAACGACTCTGGCTGCGGGGCGAACTGATCGCTGTTCCAGGGCAAGAGGGAAAAATTGTGTTTGCCGGTGGTGTGACGGAGAGAGGCGAGCAGAAAGCCGTCGCTGTGCCGCCAACGGGGGCATGAGCGAGCACACTTGCGGGTAGGTTTGCGTGCAGGGTGCCTGCGTCTTGCCACGAAGACATCGACTGCGAGGCACCCGTCAACGGCGAAAATACTGCCGACAATGACCGCGAGTAGGGAGGTGTCGGTGACGGCGGGGGTGCGTCGCGAGCGCCTGACGGTGCCGCCAGAGATGCACCACCCCACATCGACGTCGCTACTGAGGGCGAGCTACTGTGGTCAAAACTCGGCTTCCGCAACGGCGTTGGTCGGCATAATCCGCGATTGCCGCAAAGCAGTTGCGGTGTCTCGGGCGGACAGCTGTGGGCCGTCGCTACTGGGCTGCACTGGGGCGTCACTTGGCCATTGGAGCCGGTCAACCAGCCGCTTCCAGCGCGCTCCACCGCCGTCCCCAAAGCTCCGTTTTTCTCCTTTTCCGAGGAGCGACTTTTCATGGAGAAGCGGAGATGTTTCTCAAATGCGCATCGATTCCACCACTGCAGGCATTGTGCTTTGAGCGATAACGGGGAAAGACGCAGCTCCATCGTGCGGTTCATGACGCCAGTCCGTGGTGCAAAGCCACCGAAAAAGACAAGACGACCCATCGCGTACGTGACGGTGGGTCGCGAGCAGGCTGGCTGGTTCCCGAGCTTCAGGCGTCGCCACCGACGACTGTGGAGCGAAAACTCGAAGACGTCCTCGCAATAACTGTCACCACCACCAGCAAACAAACCAAACGTGCCGTTGGCAAACACGCTTGCGGCACACATGCGTGGCGAGGGGATATCGCCGCTGACACCCCGAATTAGGCGCCAAACACCAGTAGACACGTCAAGGATGTGCAGGTCATTTAAAAAGCCGTCGCCGGTGACTGTCGTAGTGCTATCGCCTGTCTGCGCCGCCGTGGCGCAGCGGCCACCGAAGACCAGCATCAGCGCGGTTCCAGTGACAAGTTGGGAGACGTGGTAGAAGCGACCGGCGGGCTCCTCCCCGCATGTTTTCAGTCGACACCACCGGCGCTGCAGCGGGTAATAGAGAAACACCGCGTTGGTGGGGGCGCAAGCGAAATCGGGCTCGCCTTGGCTCCTCGGGGGCAGCTCTGGGTCCGCAGGACGAGGCCGGGAGCGCGAGACCTTCACAAGACCGCCGAATACAACTAGCATGTCTTGTCGGGCGCGCGTGGCAGTGCAGTCAGCGGGGAGGAGGTGCATTGTGTGCCCCTTGCGCGGCGAGAAGGGCAGGCTGCATTCCTTCTGCCATAATAGGGTGGGGATATGAAGCGTCCACAAGTCATCGAAATAACGCCCCAGGCGCTCCCCGCTTAGGATGTACATGGTGTCCTGGTGCAGGGCCGCAGCGTGACCGACACGCCCCGCAGGCCGCCGGGGCCGGGTCATCCCCGCGTCCAGAAGTGGGTTGTAGTCCCTCGCAGCACTGTTTCGACGACTCCCGGCTACAATTGGCAGTGTAGGGTCCTCGAAAGTGCTTCCGTTGTCCGGCGCGGTGAAGGAGGGTGAGGCAACTGAGGTACCTTGGATGACTTCGGTCTCGTGGCTTCCGCGGATGCTGGAATGACTGTTGTGGCCCGGTAAGGCTGCATTTCCTTCTGCGGTTGCGGCAGGGGACACAGCTGTTGCTGCTTCACTCCACCGCGTCATCACCAGAGGCGATGATGCGGGGGACGCGAAGAGGAGGGGTGACGCAGGCGCTCCGGACGTATACGACGAGCTTGGGCTTCCCTGCTCGCTTGCGAGTCCCATCCTTGCAACGTCGTCCGTACACTCCTCTTGAAGACAGCACCAAAGCCGTCCTGACGCGTCGTATTGAAAAAGATCGTTGAAGTAGTGCTCCTCGTTGGCCTTTCCACCGAAGATTAGGATGTGAGAGTCCTTATAGAGAACAGCCGTATGTCCGAAGCGCGCTGGGGGGCCAAGGGCATCATCGGTGTCTGCATAAGCGTTGTTGGCAGTGTTACGGAAGCTGTTATGGGGCGCTGGGGTATTCCACCCGATGCCGCTGCCACTGCGATCACCACCGCCGTGTCTGGAAAGGGTCCGCGAAGTATTTTGATCTTCCCAGGTGTCGCTCGACGCTAGGCTTGCGTGCAAAGGCAAGCGTGAGACACGAGGGAAAATAGCCTCCACATCCCCAAATGACATCATCGCCGGCTGTCTGTTATCTCCTATGCGTATCCACGACATGTGCGGTGGGCATCGCTGCTGGAGAAAGTATTGCATCTCTTCTTCCTTCGATTCATCCTTCATAAATTGTCGGCATCCCTGCGTCACAGTCAGTTGACTGCAGGAGCCCAGAGAGATTGATGCAGCAGTCAAAGTCAATGCCGCTGTCATTACTGTGTCGCTGCCGTGCTCTTCACGTTCTGTCAGGGTGAAGGGTTCTCCTTTGCCGGAGGAGGAAGGAGGGAACGGTGTCTGTGGCTCGTCCAGCATATGTGGCATGTTATGGATGCGACTGCTCTGCTCTCCGAGGGCTGATGGCAACCTATGGTTTTTGGAGAGTGTCACGGTGAGGATCTTCGTAGCACGGCTGCTCTGAGCGACGTGTGCTCCGACAGCAAGTGCCACTCACAGAATCTCACCACCACCACCACCACCACCAATGCACGCACCCGGACGAGTGTGCAGGAATAGCGGAAAGTCGATGACGCGTTATTCTTTGTCGTATAATATATACATATACACATATATACATCTATATATATATATATATATATATATATATATATATATAGTGTGTGTGTGT
>CM007344.1:0-13126 GCA_000333855.2 Endotrypanum monterogeii | reverse complement strand
AGGAAGTAAGGTATTAAGAGTCCGAGTAAGGTGAGCACCGATCGTGATAGTGTGATGGGTGTATGATGGTGGGGAGAACTCCCTCATCAGCAAATAAACCTAGCATGCTTAAAGATAGCGGACACGCAACATCAGTCAAGGAATGTGCAACATGATGTGCGCCAATGAGCGGGGATTATAGGGCCCTCGCAGGATACCCCGAAATGCAGCTATGTACACTAGCAAAACGAACGAGACTTGTTCCCCCCATCGTACTCGTGTCCTTGTCCACAGGGCCATGTCACACCCTGACACCAGACATCACCAGAGCCTTCTTCTCCCACATGCTGCTTCTCCACACACTATGCATCTCGTGGGGTGAACTCAGGCGCGCAACAAGCAGGCTGGTGAGCACCGGGGGTGCCATGTGCGCGAGTCGGCTTGACACTTGCCACCACAGCACGCACGGTAGACACGCGCTCACTGTCGCGGGCCGCACCGACGCCACGCCACTGCCCCCGGTCTGGTCGCTGTTATCCGCAGCGATGAGTCGCCACGAAGTCTCGGTACCTCGTAGAGTTTGACCCTCTCACTCTCCGAAGTGCTTTCGCATGTGCCATGTGCCCAGGGAGTGGTACGTGCCTCCAAATCGAAGCGCGGTGCATCCTGATGCCTTGTTGATAATCTTCTCCCTCTATTCTAGGTACTTGAGATCGTCTGTCAATAAAAAGGCAGAAGAGTTGCCTGTGACACTGTACGGAAGACCTGTACTGGCTGTATCTCCGTGCGTGTCAATGAAGGGAAGGCGATCATTGACTGCCTTGAGGTTTCTTTTCTGGATGAGTGTGCAGGTGCCTGGTAGTGGTGGTGAGGTATAACGTCGTGCTCTTGCCATGGAAGTGAACCACGACACGGGCTGAGCAACGTGCACAAGTGCACCTGTAGGCGGGTGCAAAGTATTATCGACAACTTCCTCTCCCTCTCTTCCCTTCTCTGTTGACTCACAGGTGCGGAAACATGCGGTAGAGGGGGTTAAAGAAATCTTCAAATCATATCGTCAATGACCACAGCGCACCCCGCAGACAGCGACATTGCGGGTTGAAGGAATATCTCGCGGGTGGGGAAGCGAAATGAGGTGAAGCGTCTTCAACAGGCTTGACGATGCCATCAATGCGCAAAGCGTCTGTGTCCCCCCTCGTTTCTGCTTTTTTTCCCCCACTTGAATCTGGTTGTGCTTCGCTTTTTTTTCTTTTGTTGTTGTTGTTGCGGAGTAGTTTACGATGGCCACGCAACTGCCAAGTAGTGTGGGTACAACTGGGGAGAGAAAGAACGGGTCGAAGTCGCGGGGGAGGGGGGGGGAGGGGGCGGAGTCGGATAAGAGTAGGCAAGAAGTATCGAGCGATTTGCCGCTCAGAATAAAAAGAACAACATCGACGGAAACGAGCCGCGCCCTCGTGAGCAGACGAGTAAGAGCCTTCACTGTGTGTCAAGGTAACAGTAGGATCGCACAAATGTGTAGACGACCCTCCCTCTCCACAAAAAAACAACAACAAAAAGAAGAGGATGCAGGTCTCTGCTTGTACTGTGCAGCTATACGTCAGCGGAGTATAAATGCGTTGCACGGATGGCAGGGGAAAGAGCAGAAAAAACTTCGGCATAACCGGTCGTGATGAAGCGCCCATGGGGGAATAAAGTTTTTCTTAGGTCAGACTGCTGGTCTCTCAGGTCCTGCATGCGTACACATGTACATTTTAATGTTGACTTTGGCCCACTCGCTCCGAGGACGTTGCGTCAAGTGCGCTGGGTAGAGCAGAGATGCAGAGGGAGCAGGGGGGGGAGAGGGAGGTAGCAAACCCGATCATGTCACCCCTCCCACCACTTTCGATGAGTATTTTTCTTCGCGATGGAGCGCCGCTTCACAGCAAGCTTGGACCCGGGGCGGGAGTGACGTTCGATTTGCTGCGTAAGTGGATACCACAAATTGATAAGCTGAGAAAGGTATCCAGAGTGTGGGCGATGCGCCAACGGATGAGCCCATTGGCACCTCATCTGACAAAAATGTATGTGAAGAGGATGCTAGCGTTCTAGCAGCCCATTTGCGAGACACAGAGTCGGCCAGCAGCAACGTTTGCTCGATCGTGCGCTTCTCTATATCTGGGCTCATCACCATGGCACGAAACGCGGCTTCGTGTAGACTACTAGGGAGGACTGGGAAGCTCCACGGTGCCTCGTTTCCGCTACTGTGAGCTTTTTTCTCGTCGCTCACCAAAGTATCGTACAGGCATAGCGCTGAGCGATAAAAAAGAGGCAAGCAAGCCAGAAATGTGTTGCCGTCAAATTTGCAATTCGAGAAGGTGGGCATTCCTGACGCCGCGTTCGACATGATCGCGCGCCATGCGTCATTCAAACAGTTCACGTAGGCAGTGGCGGCCCACCAAAGTCGATAATCGCTCGCCCCCTCACCACCTTGAGTGTTATCGACACACGTGAGGCGCGTGCGCTGAAGAAATTGAGTATAAATTACAAAGGTCCAAAGCGCGTCGCTCAACTCTTCAACACTAAAGGTGGTAGCAATGGTCGTGTCCGATGACACAGTCTTCCTCCACGCAGAGTGGAGGTAGTGCAAGACAGGAGCAGAAATGATAGCCTCGTAGGAGTGTCCCAGTGTAGCGGGTGGTACCTGAACATCGGCGCATGTTCTAGTGCATCGATCAGCCGAGATGGGTACGGCATTAGACACCCCAAGGAGCGTACCTGCGAACGCGACCTCACGAATATTTTCCAGTGCTGAGCAGAGGGTCTCATCACTCCAAGAGAGCGTGCGAGCATCGCGGAAATACTGAAAGGAGCGCCGGCACAGGAGCTGTGCAGCCGTGTTATCCTCTGTGTCCGTGAGGTCTGCTTCCGTCGCCTGAACCAGAAGCACCGCAGCAGGAACGGCCGCTGTGGCCGACAGCAAGGGATCAGATGTGACCAATGTTGCCCAGTGTGTCCGCGAGGATGCAATGCCGATATTCCAATACCATTCTCGAACGACGCTGCTGTTGGCTTCTGCAATCCATTGAAGTCGTCGCAACTGGGCTGAGGCAGGGCCCATCATGAGGCCATATGTGCTGCGTAGCTCCTCACCGCAGGGATAGGGGGATTCCACGGTCGACACAAAATCAAGCATGCACGGTACCTCCCACCTCATCAAAAACGCCTGAGCGGCGTGCTGCTCCATCGCTGTTCTCACCGCTCTGTCCCACGCGATCAAAGACGCATTGGGAAGTGATAGAACTCCTCTCAGTTTGCTTTTCTCTATCGCTGCCCACTCACGAATCACTTGCACTAGCTCAGAGGAGTGCATCGGGGCTGGAAGCGCCATCAACCACCCGCACAACCGCTGGATGCTTCTGAGGGAGAGGGGAAACGCCATCATCTCGCGACAGCTGATCAACTCGCGCACCACTCGTACGGCACTCCCTGCGTCCCGGCACAGGACACTAACGAGCGAGCAGCATGTGCCTTTGGATATGTGCGGCCCCATCGGTGCTAGGGATGCGGCGTCTGGGGAGAAGATTTCAATGTTCTCTCTGCCGCACTGGTGCGTTTCCCATGGCGTGGGAACCTCATTTTTTAGGTTGAGGAAGGCAGCCGTGATCACCTCCGCACGTGTGTGAGCCGATAGCTTCGATAGTGCCGTCATAGTACGATGTTGTTGCGAAGCTGCCACGGTAGCTACAGATTTTTGACTCGAGTCACTAGAAGCATAAAGATGTGTGGATTTGTCGAATGACGCTCCTTTCCAGGAATGGATGCGTTGTATAAGGCGCACACAGAGAACTTCGGCGAGACAGAAAGCGTGTGGCGGTAGATTCGCAGCAATATCCACAACAGCCTCCCATTCTTCAGCAGCCTCGTGTTTAACCGCAGTCACACAAGGCCCCCTCGGTGTTCCTGTTAAAGCTCGAGTGCCCAGATGTAATGAAACATCGCTCCCCAGTAGCCATTTCACTTCATCGGCGCAAGGCACACCCCACCGCAGACGAGCATACGCCCGTAGTGCCTTGACTGCACCCTTCTGTGAACGCTGTGCCGCCAAGCCTACCGGGCATACTTTTGCTGTCGCTTCTCTTCCTGAGGTCTCTTGCTTCTGTGTTATGCGTCGGCCCACCAACACAGAGAGTAGACAGCGGTCAGCCGAGGGCACCGCCCACCCGTCTGTGTCTTTTGCCATCTGGTCGACGCGCTGAAATATCGCAGCCGCGTCAGCCGGCGCGGTACCGCAGTCCCGCCTTCCTCCGGCAAAAAGAGGTGAGGTTGGCTCGACACCAAGAGCGAGACGTCGCCATGACAGAGGAGAGAGTGATGGAGCACACGAGGGTGCGCTGCCCTTTGCCAGCTTGCGGCCCTTGCGTAGTCTCAGAACTACTGCTGCGTGAACAACGGGGTTCATATCATCCCTCGCCAGAAGAAGTGCCCAGGCGAGAAGAAGGTCAACTCTCTCCGCTATGACCGCTTCGGCAGCATTCAGGAAAGTGCGGTGCAGGAGATGACACAGAGCTGCCTGCCGCACCTCCGCCCCGAGACAAGGAGGAAACAACGAACATGTTTGCTGGCGCTTCCATCTTCGATCTATAGGATCTACGAGGTTCCACAGGTGGGTGGGGTGGTGGGTGAAGTACGACGGCCTTGGCTGCCGTGTGGTGCAGTTGCGATCCCATGCAGGCGTCGCATGTAAACGCCACACAGCAGCGCCTCAAGGCAGTCCGTGTTTTGACTCCTGCGCAAACCTCGACGCGTTGCGTAGCACAAGAATGTGAAAGCTTCCCAGATGCGGTCTTGGATTGTCGCCACCAACTCCTGCGAGAGGGCGCGCAGTGCAGAGGGAAACGTGAGAAGCAGGTACGGACAGCCCAGCAGAAGCCTACTGAGGTGGGCCACATGCTTTCCCCTCATGTCGACAAACCGTCGGGTGAGAGCTTCAACCAAGTTAAGGATAAGCGCCAAGCGGAATGGTTCAGCACCGTTGACACACACGTCATCATTACCTTGTGTGCAGACCACCCCCTCCAACAGAGTCAAAAGCGCATCAGCGTGGGCGTCACGCAACATCGCATCGACACGTTTGGCAAAGCAACTCCCTTCCCCAAAGTTTTTTGAAAGTCCTCGCCCGCCTTCGTCGCTGTGACAGCTTGCCACACACTCATGCCATGTGTGATAGATATTCTGCAGCACTTGAAGACAGACATCCACGTACTCCGGCACAGCTTCTCTGTAGTGTTCATGCAACACGTTGACCCACCGTGACTTCCGAAGAAGACTTGACCGTCTAGCAGGTTGGTAGCCTGTGATGGGGAAAGGCGAGTTTTGTGAAGGTGGTGTTGATGTCACGAAAGGTTGTATGGGCGTTGTTTTCGCGTACACCAACCTGGACGAAGATGTCTTGAGTTGATCAAGATGAAGCGACGAGGCAGCAGTGGATGGTGAGGGTGCCAACGCAGGTCGTATATTTTCGGATGTTTGGCACTTCGTCTTTTGTGGAATCGCACAGGACGGGGGCGGCTGTTCGAGGTCTTGCTCGGCGAGAAAGAGCTCACTCTCCAACTCGAAAGAGGTGAAGACGTCACGATCGTTTGAACACGTCGCGGTAACGGCGATAGTCGTTAGAGTGCGCCACGGCGACGTCGCACTTACATCGCCCGATGGGCGCACCTCATTCGGGGTGGGAGATCGGAGGAGCGAGGAGAGTCTGTGGGGCACAAAGGGGCAGATAAGTATGCAGCGTATTAACCGTCTTTGCATGGGCGTGAGGCAGACGTCGTCGTTGGCGATAGAAGCAGGAGCGCACGATACGCCATGAAAAAAAAAAAAAACACAGTTTGTGGACAAAAGGGAGGAAAGTCTTTTTTTTTAGGGGGAGCTTCTCTGACCCCTTATCAAACTGTTCTGTGGTATAAAAGGCATTGTGTACGTCGGTGTTTGAGTGTGTGAGGGGAGGGGGGTTGGAAAGAAGGTAGTGTGTTCAGGTATAACCGGGTACACCCACAGATTGTGTAGGCGAGGTGAGGCGGACGAACAACTGGAGAGAAGTTGAGCAAAGGGGTCTGTGCACCTCTGCTGAGTGAGCGACGTTATAGCTTTTCCGATGAATTATGTCATCGCTCCTCTACGGAGCTCCCACATCCACAAAGGCAACCCAAGACAAGGAATAAAGATCACATCATCGCTGCACATCCCTGCCCCCCCCTACGACCTCACAAGAGGGACGGTAAGCTGTAAGTGTGTATGTGTGCGTTTGAATTGTGGTGTGTCTGTCGGTCCCCAGAGGGGATCACACGCGCCCTCTCCCCCTTCCCTGTCTATCCTGCTCTACAGCGCTGCAACCCAACGGTGCACACCAATGACCCTGGCAGTGAATACGCACGTTCTCTGTTTGTCAATTCCTACAGATGAGGAAGATTGTGGGAGAAGGAAAACGGAGCACTCCGAGAAAGTCTGAGCAATACACACACACACACACACACACACACACACACACACACACACACACACACATGAACAAGACCTCACGTGTGCAGAGCCAGTGATGCCATGCAGGCGCCTTTAACCTACACTCACGATATAAATAGCGAAGACAACACCATTGGAATAGAAAAGAAACAGCTGCAGCAGCATACACACACACACACAACTGCACACAGGCGCAGATCACACAGACGCTGTTCATCAAATGGCTGAGCAGAATCGCCCGTCGAGGATAGAGCCAACAGCGCCATCAACGAGATGCCGCAATCTGCCCCCAGATGCTTATCACATCACTACTACAATAGAAGCACCCACATGCACGTAACACCTATGGTTTGTTCGGCGTTGTCCTATTGGGAAACCTTGGCCTGGACCTCTGAGATGATCTTATCTAGCTTGCCACGCTCTGCCAGTGTCTTGAGCAGCGCCACAATCATGGCAGTGTAATCGTGGCGACGACGTATGTTCGCTTCTTTGTTTTCCTTGCGCTGCGATTTGATATCTTCAAGTTCCTCTTCCAATGACTTGGTCGGCTTCTCCTCTTCTCTGAGAGTAGCAATTTTTTTTTCCAGAGCCATAATCGGGTCGTCGACAATTGCCATGAGAGAAAAAGAAATGCCCTGGCCGGCCCCAGTTGTGTCCTTCGCCGCAATGTCGTTGATACGCCGCTGCACTACCTCCACCAGAGCCTCTCGGTAGTTAGCGTCCGTCGCCTCGCGACACTGTAGCGGGCCCTCCTGCAGACCATCAAGCTCCCAGATGTGACCGTGACGGTACAAAAAAGAAACAAAATGATACACTTCCGCAGGTTTTGACGACGGCCTGTTTTCTTCAAATGCCGAGTGTGGAGCGAATGAATTGTGTGCCTCACGCAGCTCATCGAAGTTGTCCATGAGTGAGCCTCGCATCTCCGGGTCGAGGTCCTGACAGAAGCTCAGGTAATTCTGCACCTTTGGCCCAAGATCTACTTGCTCGGGGTAGTTGCAAAGCGTGTTCATTATGGCGACCGTGGCGCATGCATTTCCAATCACCTGCTTTGCGAAGAAGACCGGTGCGTCCTTTACCACTGTCCCGATATTCGATGCCTGTTCCGACGACTGCCACTTGAACAGGAGCACAAGGCTGTAGACGTGCTCGTACTGCTCTAGAAGAGAGGAGTCTAGCATGATGAGATCCTCCACAGAGATTCCCCTCACACCAATGGTTTCAACGATCTCTGTGAACACCGCCGGATCGCTCTCGATGAGACACCATCCGCTTTCATCTTTGGGCATTGCTTTTATTCCAGAGGTATATACTATATATATATATATACTATATATATATATACTATATGATATATACTTATGTCTTTTTTTTTTTCCGACAGCGCCGGTTGTTTCCCTGATTCACTGGAGCCTGATCCCGTTGCACTCTAGAAGAAGACACGGAATGAATCGTTATTTAAGTAGGGGAGGGGCCGGGAAAAGAAAACAGAAATGGGGCAAACGTTGGTATGTATGAGGGCTCTTGATGTACGGCATAGACACATGCAGACATATATATATATATATATATATAATGGAAGCAAAATGAAGAGGAGGATAGATAGATGCCGGGGTTACGTAAGAAATCACAAAAATAAGAGGCGGCAAAGTCGCACACAGTTCCAGGGAGGCGGAGGAGACAAGGCGTAATAGGGGGGCGGGGAATGATGGCGAAAAAGGGAGGGGCAGATATATGAGCTCATGGTGAAGCCTGCAATGGCGGCGGGCGAGGCATTTGTGCGTGTGTGTGGATAGGAAGGGCTGCAGAAGCCACCAGTATGTTTGAAGACACCACAAAGTGAGAGCAGAACGCAAGATTTATCACTGGGTGGAAACGAAAAAAAAACGTGTTGCGCGCTTCATCCAAATCAAGTCATACCCCCTACAACACCACACCACACACACCGTGGGACAGAGATCAGCGCACACACACGCGCGTGTGCATCCATTCCGGTTTGAGGTAAAGCGACAGGGATGGGCAAGGTTACAGCAGAACACCACGTATTTGAAATTTAAACCAACGAAAAAAGAAAGGCTCGAGAGCGTGTATGTAATAAATATAATATATACTCTAGAAAGCTGTCCAGCGAGTTGTATCGGCGAATGTGTAATTCCTGGAAGATATATCAGTGAGTGACCTGCAAATAATTTCCCTTTTTCTTTCTCTTTGGGTACTCTTAACCAGCCCATGAGACCTCCTCTCAAAACACCTACAAGGGAACACATCACAAGGGGGAAAGAAATCTCAACGTAGTGGTGGTGGGGTTCACCTTTGAGTCAGCGCACGGGTAGGGCCTGCACAACTTGAAGAAGTGCTTCTAATGCACGGGCAGCTGCAGGGGTGTCAAGACGGAGTGCGTAGCCCTCTCCTTCTTGGGAGCTGTTCCTCGTGTAGTTTTTTTGATAAAACGCTGAGAAGGCTGTGGTGGGAATCGACAGTGTCTTGCGGAACGGCTTTGTCATGGCCAACAATGTAGAAAGATATCCAGGGCAACCAAGGAATATTTCTAGTGGGTACTCCTCGGCTCGACAGCGCAGCACCTCTGGGAATTGCTGCCTGGTGAGCGCAGAGCGCGTGACGAGGCCGATGGTGGAGACATGGGCTGTGAGTCCTGAGACGTAGATGCTGTGGGGTGATACCATTGACGGCCACGCGATAACCACGTGGGTGCGGGGATCCGCGGTAATTGCTTGCAGGAGCGGCCTGAGGTCGCCAGCTGGTCGCGTCACCCGATGAGCATAGCAGCCTGCTACCTGGTCCAGCCCGTCTAGAACGTAAAAAAGACCGGAAAAGTGGAGGGAATTGGCAAGTTCGGCGGGGATGGCGTAGAAGATGAGGTCAATCGCAGCTGACCGCAACTCGAGCACTTCGGGCGTGCGGCACGCCGCCTGTAGAATCGGGTATATTTCCTGGGCAAGTTTCGTCCAGCTCGACAGCACGTCAGTGCCCACCAACGCGGCAGCTTGGCTGAAGGTAGTAAAATTTGGCGGTGCTGGAGGCTGCACGTTGGGCTTTATCACTAAATCCCACAGCTGCGCTAACAGCTGCTCTGCCCCTCGCAATGCCGGCCGCTGAGTGACCACTGCATCGATCACGCTTCGTACAATGAGCTGGTAGAGCGCGGAAAGGTCGAGCAATAACGGCGATGGGGGTGTTTTGAGTCCCCTGGCGGTCGTTGCAGCGGCAGCGGCGGTTACCTGCCCAAACAAAACATTAAAATCAAGGATGAGTAGAACCGAGTTGTGTAAGGCGTGCTGCGGCTGAAACTGCTGCGTCCACAGGTAGTGACGCAACAGGAACGAAGCTGTGGTGGAGACGCCGCTACGGGGCGGCCCACTCACAAGAATGCGACACGGAGCCCCGCCATTTTGCACATCCTTTGGGAGAAGTGTATTGAAGAAGAGCGAGAGGGCCTCCCCAGCGACCACGTCCGCCGGAGGGGTGATGTGCAGCCGCTGATAAGCAGCCCACTTCCGCAAAAGGAAATACTCCAAAGTGCTGGAGATCGACGTCGCTGGGAGGCGCTGCTGGTGCGGCCGCCCAGGGGCAGAATCATCCGTCGAAAGTAACGGTCTGGCAAAGGCAGGACGCGGCGGCAGGGAATACGCCTTATGCTCCAAGTAAACGATGCCACGCGACGTGGACGCTGCACTCGCCAATGGGGTGGCTGCATGCAGAGCGTCGGGCATCTCTGCCTGCCAATATGATGTCGATTCGGTGAGGACGTCTGTTCGGGGCAGCGCGGTGGAATGTTTGAGCGGCGCAGGTGCATCCCCGGCCACCCCTGGGGTACCAGGGCGGTCTTTCGGAGTGTCCTCTGCGAGATGTGAAGGAGCGCCACAGCCGCTGGACGTCGGCATCGACTGTGGCTGCGACAAGATCGGTTCCTCACTAAAGGATTTGCGCCCTCGCATTGTCGTGTTCAACGTAATGCTGAAGAGGCGATCTTTTCCCTCTGACTGCGAAGTGCGGGGCAACGATGGCTCGGGTGGCAAGGAGACATCTGCACTCAACTGCTTCCCTGCGGCGCTGCCGGCTGAGGTGGCGTCAAAGGTTGTATCACCTTGTGCAGATGCGATGCCAGCTTGGTAGGAAGCGAGACTGCCAGCATTCAGGTTGCCCTTAACATCATTACGGATATGGTGGCTGTCGTAAACTGGTTGCTTAACTGGGGGTGATGAAGAAGGTGATCTATCTTGCCCAGAGCCAGTGAGAACAACTGATTTCTTTGCTGGTCGATTCGGCGTGATGTCAGTCACTGAGATTGCTGGCGCGGCTGGTGGAGGTGGTGGCGCTGTAGTGAGACCTGTCGGGCGCCGCGCAAGGAAACCGGGCCCCACACTCACCACAATTGTGCAGGCATCAATGCACTCTTTCACTCGCCAGAGAGGCTTGCCGGTGATGGTATATAAAAATCGATATCCACGCCCGGTGGTATCGTCGTCAGGGCGTAAGGGAAGACGGGCCGTAATATACTGACAGAGCTCTGCCAATGTATCAACACTCTCGGGGATGGAGACACGGTAAGGTCGCTCCATCCCCGCGTCGCTATTGAGATACATCACCAGCGAAGGTGAATGCGCAGAGGCGCCAGGGACAGAAGGGGCTGCCATGTTCTAGAGAGAGCGTATTGTTTGTAGAGAAAAGAAAAAAAGGAAAAAACAACAAAAACTACCACATATATATATATATATATATATATTAAAAAGCTGTGCAGTGCTGTGCTGCCTTTAAGGAGGGAAAGACTCGGTGGACTTACGCTTGGGCTTGAGTAACGCAGACAATATCATATGGCCACTGTGAGCCTTGTCATTTCAGGGTAGGTATATCTATATAATAAATAAATAAATAAATAAATAAATATATATATATATATATATATACACACTTTCGTTCAAAAGAACAAATTAGGGGAGCGTTTTCCGATTTGTGCACCTACTCCTGCCGCCAAGAGCCGATCGGAGTGAAGGAGCTGCGGAGACAGGTGATGAGGGAGGAGGGCACGAGAGGATGGGGGTGGGGTGTTGCTGGTGGGGCTTGGATCGTCGAAGAGTTTTAAGATATTGAATGAGGATAGGTACGCAGCAGAAAAGAAAAAAAAAGAGGCGGCAGTGGCAGCGAAATGAAGATATGGTTTGGGAAAAAAGGAAATACCCCCACCTAAAAAAGAGAAGGGGGGACAAGACGCAGAGGCCCATGAGCTTGCCACAAGGGGAGAAACACCTATCTGACGCGAACACAAACGTGGCGCAACAGCGCAAAGACGATGAGAGAGGCCCCGTTAAGGTTCAGTCTTTGGCGGTGCACAGGTCGAAGCGACGGTGTGGAGAAAAAGAGTCGATACTGCTCCAAGAGGCACGGAAGCCCCCCCCCCCTTATCTCCCTCCCCCACAAACAGTTGTGTGAAGAAAAGCAATCCCAATATCACAAGGAAAACAAGCCCAGTAACCATGAACGCCCCTGCCAAGAGGGATGTTTGTGGTAAATACTATCAAAGCCGCCATGAGAATGAATGATGATACGTCCTCAGATACACTCTCTAAAGGGGAGAGGGGAGGGGGCAGTGCATGAATGAAATGTGTAACCGCAGGTACGGGCAAGACAATGTGTCGAACAGTGGGCAAAAAGGGAGCTCAGTGGTTTCCCCTTTCCCACTTGCCCGCTGACAGGATTTTTTTTTTTTTGTACCAATACTCGCTCATTCACAGGGGTGAGAAAGGGGAGGGGGCAACATAACCAACCGCACACAATGCGCAATACAACCGGATTTTTTTTTTTGGAAAATGCGTAGGTCAAAGATGAGGATACCGCATTAGGAGAAGTGAACGCTACACAAAGCACACACGCGTACACATTAAGGACAATACTGTAATGCCTGTGAGAGCACCAAAACAGAAACAAAAAAATCAGCCAGGAACTGGGAAACAACAAATAGAACGTTAGTGGGGTTTAACGGGGTGAAGCATCACTGATGAGAAACAAAACAACATTAATAAATGCAGTGAAAACATGAACAGATAACGAAAAAAAATAAAACCTGAAAACATGTACCGCGAACCTACACGCATGGAGGCGCATCAACAACTTAAGCCTCTTCAATTGGTAACCTGAACCCGCGGGTTCTACGTCAACTAAAAAACTCGCTTGGTGAAAAAAGCCCAGATTGGTTCCCCATGCGGTCGTGACACACCCTGATACCAGACATCACCAGAGCCTTCTTCTCCCACATGCTGCCTCTCCACACACTATGCATCTCGTGGGGTGAACTCAGGCGCGCAACAAGCAGGCTGATATGCACCGGGGGTGCCATGTGCCCGAGTCGGCTTGGCACTCAAGCCCGCCCCCACCCACCGATGGAATAGTGGATACACTGACCCATCACCCATATGGGTGGCGGGAAGATGGGGGGGAGGGAATATTCTCGCTTAGTCGTCACCAGAAGAAAAAAACACCGGTAAACAATGACAGAAGCACGAACAACAGAAAATCAGTCACCTGAAGGCGAAACCCGACAGGAAAAAAAAGTGGAAAAAAGGAGGCGGCGGGCAGGGGCTTCTCTTCCACCCACTCCCTCCGTCCCGCAACCATCATTCGACGCGTTGCTTGATTA
>CM007343.1:774841-800739 GCA_000333855.2 Endotrypanum monterogeii | reverse complement strand
GTTTTCCCTTCCCCATGTCGTCGAGGGCGGCCCCAGCCTTGCGAAACACATCCTCGTAGTGTTCCACCAGTCGCAGGTCTTCCCCAGCGAGGCTGCCGCGCGTGTCGTACACAGCCTTGATGCGGCCGTACAGGACGCTGTCGAGGAAAATATTATCCCTGTGCTCGGAAAACTTGGGGGCATAAGTCTGCTCCAACCCCTGCATCTCTGCGTTTGTGTGTGCATAGCACAAATTTGAAAAGACCAGGCGTGCACGCGTGAGCTGCACACCACTCTTCTCCAAGGTGACCAACGTGTTTTCCAAGGTGGGCGCGGCTGAGTTGGCTCCACCCTAGCCATCCGCTTCTTGCATGCCCTGATCCAATGGGCGCGTATACGTAGACATCTCTCCTGGGGAAACGGATAGGCGCACACTGTCGCCTGACGGATGGAGAAAGCAAAGGGAGGGGGGAGGGCATACAGGCAACGTACCGCCGCACGAAGTGTGTGAGGAAACCACGGCGCAAAGAAGAAGAAAAAAAAAAAAGATGTGAGGAATTTGTGGAGAAAAAGACGAAGTGCATAACGCCATCAAGTGAAGGGGCGACGAGGGGGGAATAAGCCCCCCTCCCCCTCGTCGCCGAAGAGAAAAAAAAAGGGCAAAACAAAAACGGCGCATGGCAGACAGAGACCAAGACACGCAGACACTGAATAACGAGGACGAGTAACACACACACATACACACACACACTCATGAAGGTGAGGAGTAGGCGCATGTGAAGGTGTATATTCTCCTTGGTGTGTGTGTGTGTGTGTGTGGGCGCGCACAAAAGTAGTCCAGAAGTGGGGACTCCACCCCAACACACAGGCGAGTACAGCTGATCCACAGGCTCTGCAAGTCAGCTCATGGGGAAAACCAAAGCAGTCATTACGAGAGCAGTCGGTGATGTGATGGAGCAGCGGTGTTGGTAAAGAAAGAGGGAAAAAACACAGCAGCAGCTAACCCAAGGGTCAAGGGATGGGCCAAGGACAGCAGAAACAGAGCAACCAAACCACCTTCTGTGTGCACATCGGTAATGTGGTCTTCAAGACAAAAAAGAAAAAACAAGGTCAACTAAGCGATCGCGATGCGTTGTGGGTGTGCATATGGGTATGGTGGGTGTAGAGTGGAAAAGGTAGGTGTGCACCGCAGCAACAGCGTGAATTGACTTACGGGACTCGTGAAAAAAAGAAAAAGAAACTGCCCGAGGACAACGTTGCCCAGGGATCACACTACTGCAAATTCAGGGGGGAGGGAGCACAGTACTCAGCGTTGTCCACACCGTAGACACAAGGCGGCGAGACCTCAAGCGCAGCCAAATACAACGCGGATTCCATCAACTCCATCATCCGACCCGCCTCTTGCCCGCACCTGTAGAGGCTCTCGGAACATATATGGCACGTGATGGCAAGAGCCTCCCACCGTGCGTCGCCTACGGTATTCAGGGATGAAAATGGACGTGTAGCACCACGTGACATCACGGGCATCTTTTCTGTCTCCTCTCGGTATACCCCACGCCGCAACGCAACGCGGAAAACATCCAAAACTGCTGTCAAACGTCCCTCGCTTCCTTTTTCGATGTGAGCCCCTCCTGAAGTCTTTTTTTTTTTCGGTGTGTGTCACCTTTCCTGTGGGGATGGCGGGAGTAACACGTTGGAAAAAAAAAAAATGAAACAGAAAAAAAAGAAAAAGAAAAGTGATGCGAGAGAGAGCACACAAGCATACATTTTCTGCTGTCGTTGTGCCCGGTGAACGGAAATAGGTACACGCGCAGAGAAAAAGAAGTGATACGAGAGGAGGGCGGGGATGAGAGGATGGGGCGGAGTTTCTTCAGCCGCAGCAACCTTTTGCTTTGCGGTCATCCGTTTACTTGCACTGATATGAAGCGATAGGCACGAAGGTTGCGTTGAGGAGGGATGGGGGACACACCACACGCGTTTCTGTTCTCCACCCCCCCCTCCTTTCGTTTAGTGCATTGATCTGTTGATGCTCCACGCACGGTGGAGCTGAGGAGGAGGAAAGGGGGGAGGATGCTGCGCAAGAGGATTTGTGATTCCTGTGACCAAAAAAAGAAAAAAAAGCGAGACAGATGAAAGAAAACACACACACACACACAAAAGTACACTCGTGGGAAAGTTGAGGGAAGATCCACTGCTTATCGCATCAGAAGACTTTCGTCGACACGGGCACCTCAGCCGGCGTTTCGACCACAGAGACACGCACGTGCAAACTTGCGCGTTATGCAACTCCTACACCAGGGAGGAATGCAACAATAAGATCCGCCTTGGGCGTCGTAGGTAAGAGACAGGAGAGAAGAAGATGTTTATACCTAGCGTACACTGAGTGAAGCGCCGTCGCCAGCGACTCTCGGCTCACTGACACAAGCATACAATCATGCCACTCATCGAACTTACGGCGCAATAAAATCTGAAGTATATAAAATATTTCAGGAAAAAAAGATAGGCGACCAGAGGTGGCGTCCTCCACGGTATTCCACGATTGCGCTGCTTGGGGTAATAATGGCAAGCGGGGGGCGGCGGGTGATGACGACGGCAGCAGTAACAGCTTCCGCTCTCCCTCACCCTCTTGTGTATCATGCTTCGGGGAATGAAGAGACGGACCTACTCATCCAGCAGTTGCCCATCACCCAATATCTTTTCAGCAGGGAGTTCGTGATTAGCAACCACCCTGACATGATCACCCTCCACCGAGAGCTGCACATGCTCACCCTCGCGGATGCGACCGTCAAGAAGCATCAGCGCCAACTGATTAAGCAGTTCACTCTGAAGAAGACGCTTCAGCGGACGAGCCCCATAAACGGAGCTGTAGCCATGGGCGCTGAACCAGTCGTACACCTCCTTGGACTTCACCAGCGTAATGTTGTGCTCCGTCAGCATTTCCTGAACCTGAGAAAATAAAATTTCAACGATGCTGCGGATGTTCTCGCGGCTGAGCCGATTGAACATGATGATGTCATCGAGACGGTTGATGAACTCCGGCGCCAGGCGGTGCCGCACCTGCTCCATGACAGCCGGCATCGCCACACTGCTTGGCTGTCCCTCCGGTAGACGGGCAATAATATCAGCACCGATGTTAGAAGTGAGGATAATAATCGTATTCTTGAAGTCGACGCGGCGACCGTGACTGTCTGTCAGGTGTCCCTCGTCGAGGACTTGGAGGAGGATGTTCGACACACTCGGGTGAGCCTTCTCGAATTCGTCGAAGAGAACAATCTGATACGGGCGACGCCGCACCGTCTCCGTCAGCTCGCCACCCTCCTCGTAGCCGACGTAGCCCGGTGGAGCGCCGATCAGCCGGTGCACCGAGTGCCGCTCCATGTACTCGCTCATGTCAATGCGACATATGAAGGACTCATCGTCGAAGAGAAACTTGGCAAGACTCTTGCACGCCTCCGTTTTGCCGACGCCGGTGGGGCCCAGGAAGAGAAAGGAGCCTAGCGGGCGCTTGTGAGAGTGCAATCCCGCACGAGAAATGCGCACGACATTTGTGATGGACTCGATGGCCGAATCCTGACCCATGATGGTCTTCTTCAACGCCTCGTCCATGTGAATCAGCTTCTCCCGCTCACTTGTCATGAGCTGCGCCACAGGAATGCCTGTCGCACGGGCGATCACCTCAGCGATATCCTTTGAGGTGACGCTGTCGTGCACCATGAAATCTTTGGAGATGGCTACTCTCTTGTCCTTCTCGATCTGCTTGAGTAGATTCGGTATTTGGCTATGCTGAATCTCGCCTGCCTTGGCAAAGTCGCCGCTGCTCATCGCCTGCTCGAGGTGGTGCCGCAAGACGTCGAGCTCCTCGGTCCGCTGCTTGATCGTCTGGAACAAAGCCTTCTCCTTGCGCCACCGCTCCTCCAGTGCATCATACTCTCCTTGCTTTTGTGAAATGTGTGCATAAAGGTTTGCTAGCTTCTCCTTGCCCACCTCATCCTTGTCCTTCTTCACAGCCTCGGCCTCGATCTTTAGTCGAATCAGCTCGCGCTCGATAAGGTCAAGCGCCTCCGGCTTAGACTCCTGCTGCAAGCGCAGACGGCTGGCTGCCTCATCGATCAGGTCGATGGCCTTGTCGGGAAGGCGCCGTTCCGAGAGGTAGCGGTGGGAGTTGACGGCGGCGTAGACGAGGGCCTCGTCCTTAATGAGGCAGCCGTGGTGGGCCTCGTACTTTTCCTTGATGCCACGTAAAATAGATATCGTCTCCTCCACAGTGGGCTCCGTGACGAGAACCGACTGGAAGCGACGTGCAAGTGCGGCGTCCTTCTCGATGTGACGTCGATACTCGTCCAGCGTCGTAGCACCGACACAGCGCAACTCGCCACGTGCCAGCGATGGCTTCAGCAGGTTCGCGGCATCCATCGAGCCATCTCCGGAGGCGCCAGCGCCAACCAGCGTGTGTAGCTCGTCGATAAACAGGATGGCCTTCCCGTTGGACTCGATGGTGTCCTTTAGGACACCTTTGAGACGCTCCTCGAACTCGCCACGGAACTTGGCACCGGCGACGAGCGTACCCATGTCCAGTGCGTACACCTTGCGATCCCTGATACTCTCCGGAACTTCGCCCTTCACGATGCGTTGCGCCAAACCCTCGACGATGGCCGTCTTACCGACACCAGGCTCACCAATCAGCACCGGATTGTTTTTAGTGCGACGCGAGACCACTTGAATAGTGCGTCGAATGACCTCCTCGCGACCCACGATGGGGTCCAGGCGACCCATACGCGCCTCCTCGGTCAGGTCACGCGCGTACTTCTTGAGGAAGTCCCCTGGCGGCACTGCATTCGGGTTCACCCATGTTCGGCCCTGCTGCTCGCCGCCATTGCCTCCTCCACTGTTGTTGCCACCAGACCCCCACGGCGTCACACTTGATGACTTCCACCGGCAACATATTCTCAGCACGGGCTTCGCTGTGCTGCTCGAGAGCATCGGCGAGCGCGTCATGGAGGCCAGGGAAGCTTCACGAGCACCTCCGTGGACGAAAGTTATCAAAGGCGCCGCCATGACGGCACTCACGCCGCATCTACGCATCATCACAGAAGCAAAAAAAAAAAGGGGGCGGAGGCCTGGTGTGTATGTATGTACGTGTGTGGGACACACGCACACAGAGATCGAAATACCAACAAAAAAAAAATTCGGTCCTAGTCTGATTGGGGAGAGAACGAGATACTGGCAGGGTGCGGCCCTCGAAGAAAAACGCCGCTTAGTGGAACCGATATGGTGCGGGGTAGTCGTGTGGAGATCTGCGTGTGTCCCTCCAGACGGAAACACCGTCGGTTTGTGTACGGTTGTGTGTGTATATTGGAGGAGGGGAGTGGAAAAGAACAAGGAGAAGAACGGAAGTTTTTTGTTCTTTAGGGAGGATAGGGATGATGTTCCTCACACCGTAGTCCGAATAAACATATTATATATATATATATATATATATATATATATGCAGGGAGAAGAAAAGGGGATGGAAGATGATAATGAAAATGTTTGAGCGCAATGCTGTGCGCGTGCAGACGGTACAACGTGAGTGAGTGAGAGGATACCCGTAGATGTGACCGCTCTATGGTGGTGTCCCTCACGGAGTGAAACAAAAGAAAAATTGACGCATTGTCGTCAATTTGAATACCACATCTGACGCAGAGAGTCCCTGATAAGAAGAGGAGAGAGGGAGGCACAAAATCCTCTGAGCCGTTGTTCGCTTCTTTTGAATTTCTTTGCGGATGGAGAGCACACAACAAATAGGGGGAGAGGTTGGAGAAGGCACAGCAGACATATCCGTTCACAGGGGAAAAGAAAGAGAAAAAAAAAACGACAGAGAGCGAGAGACACCAAATCAACAAAAAAAAAAAACAGAAAATATATATGGAGGCAACGTCAACAGTTCTAATGTCCCGTGACAAGAGATGGTAAATGAAAACAGGTGAGGACCCGACGTCACCTTCTACTCGGCAACGGGGCGTCGTCCTCAACAACGCCTCACAAATTGTACACACCCTAACCCGCTCCACCCCCTCCTTTTCTTCCCCCTCCTCCCCTCAGAGGGGGGGGGGGTTGAGCGGGTTAGGGGGTCTCAGCAGAACACAACAACAAAAAAAAAGGAAGCGCGTGAGATATGTGTCACTGATGATGAGACGTTTGTGTGGGTAATGCACACATGAGAACACAGTCGCACGTCGGGCTGACGCACTGTTATCACATCGACAGTCGCAAACATCAGCAGCCATAAAACTCTCACATCTTTCGAGATGACAGTAATTTCAGCGTCCCCTCCCTCGCACAAGACCTCCTTTCTGCTCCCTTTCGGGGGCAAATAAAAGAAAAAATAAAATAAAATAGTGATCATAGTCATTTCGGCATCAGTGAAAAGACGGAGTGGGAGAGGAGAGGAGACCTTCATGGAGAAGGCACCCGAACCACTCCCCTAAATTTACATTAGTGAACCAGCCATCAACGGTGGTGGGGGGGGGGGGGGCATACGGACAAGGGAAGAAGACCCCCGCGTGTCTTCCTGCAGTCCCCCTCCCCACCATCGCTAGTAGACTGTGTGGAGAAAAAGTTGGTTGTATACGAGAGGAGGCAGGCCTACTCCAGCACCTTGGGTGGTGTGGAGAGCGAAGATGGCCTCATGGCGTTGTCCGACGTAGAGTGTGGAGGGGCCACAAAGCCACGGTATACGATTGGCTCCGAAGTCAAGGAGAGTGGACCTGTGTCTGGCGTGGCGACCCCTCCATGGCTTACCTTGGAGCGTCTGTCCTGCTCCAATCGGTTCGATGCGTACGCATTTCCCATTTCGGTGAGTCGGTCGCGCAGAACATCGTGCCGGGCTTTGAAAAGATCGGTTTGCGAGCGGAAAAACGCGAGGGCCTCCTGCATCTTTTCCATGTGCTGACTCTTTTTCACCAGGTTCTCCTGATAGGCGGTGAGCTGCTCGGCGATCTCTGGGCCCGGCTGCTGGGCGGCGATGGCTTTGGCCCTCATGTAGCGCTGCTCCACTGATTGTATCGCCGCATCCTTCTCACTCAGTTGAGTACGGCGCTCGACGAGGACACGCTGCAGCTTATGCACCCTCTGCAAAAGAACGTACGTCTCCGGATCTGCCAATGCTGCCTCGTTGTGCGGATGCACGTTCACGGAGCGGCCCGCTTCGTCTAGTAACCCGCGCACGCGCACCCTCTCCCGCTGCAGTTCACGAGTGGAAGAGTTCAACAGCACACGCAACTCCGGCAGGCGCACAACGAACATCCGCATTTGCTTTAGCTGTTGCGAGAACTGAACTGTTTGATATTGGAGATTCTCTAGCTGCTGTGCTTGCTCGGTGTAAAGACCTTCGTGCCGCTGTAGGACCGAATGTTGAGTGTGTGCTTTCTCGTACAGCGCGTACACCTCCATCGTCCGGTCCGTTGCCTGACGACCAAGTAAGTCCCTTTCGTGCACAATATCGCGGCAGCGACGCTGCTGCCGGGCTGCTTCTTCCGCGGCATCCCGAAGCACACTCTGAAGTTGCTGGACCTCCTGTAGTAGTATATCGGCAGATCGCTGGCTCTTGCCAGCCCGCCGCTGGTAATCCTCAAGTTGGCCCTCCAGCTCCTTCCGCTGTTGTCGCAGGAGTCGGATATGCGCCGCTTGAACTTTCGCGTCCTTCTCTCTTTTCTGGATAGCGTTGCGCATCGACTGTATCTGTGCTATATGAAGTATGATGCGGTGTTGCTGCTCGCTGAGGCCGTGCTTTAGCTGGTTGCAATGCGAAGTGTACGTGTTGCGCTCCATCAGCATCGACTCGAGCATTGTCTGCTGCTGCTGGACCTGCGCTTCCCCCACCACAAATCTCCGGTCGTACTCGCTCAGCTCCATATTCTTGCTTTCGATTTCTCTGAGGATACTCGAGCACGCATTGGCATATTCCTTCGCTTTGGTGTCATTCATCTCCGCCTCCTGCGTCATGGTGTACATTTTCTTTAGCGCGTCTTGGATATTTTCCTCACAGCATGTCACAACACTCTCCAACATTTGCAGCTGCGTTTTTTTCTCCGCGAGCCACGAGGCGTTTCGTCGGTGCTCACCCTCATTCTCAGCGACCCTCTCCTGGAGAATATTGACCTCCTTCCTCACGGAAAGCGCCGTCTGCGTGGCAACGTGTGCCGCCTGCCGCGCGCGAGAAAGACTGGACTCCTCGTTCTGCAAACGCGCTGCCGCATCACGCTGCCTCTCCTGCTGCTCGGTTTTCTGCGCCTCTATAACTGTATTCCGTCGGTGTAGTGCTTCAACAACCTCCTGAGCCTTGACGCACCGCTTGTGCAGAGAAGCAAGCGTAGTCTGGTGCGCCTTCAGCTCGGCTGTCTTCTCACGCGCGCGCCGTTGCCACAGATCATTTTCTTCATTACACTCCTGCATCGCAGTGTTGACGTGTTGCAGTTGACGGCATATGCCCTGATGCTCGTCCGCCAGCCGCGACTCCTCATTTCGAACATCACGCAACTCCTGACCGTTGCGCTCGTGGTCCTCGCTGAGCGCGTCGAGGATCTGCTGCTGAGAAATGCTGTACGCTATGCGACGGGCAATGGTATCACGCATTGCACTCAGCTCCTGCGCCTTCAAGGATTTTTGCGCCAGCACCGTCTGCACCTCTTCTTCCATCTTCGTGGTGTTCTCGCGCGTCAGCATGAGTTCAGCGGCATTAGCTGAGTTGCCCTCTACAAGTGCGGTGATGCGCCGTTGCGTGGCGGCTGTGTTGCAGGAAACACTGCGCAGCTGCTGCATCAGTTGCTCCTCCTTCCGCTGCAGAGAGTCGTGAATGTGTTGCAGATTGTTTATAGCGGTTTCCTGGAGTGGCAACTCGATTGGCTCTTTCGCCTTTGCCTGCTGCGCTCGGATATCGTGCCTGAGAGTGGCAACCACCTCCTTCAGCTGCATCTCCTTTTCCCTCATCTCCGCTAACCGTTGGGAAGTGTGCTCCGTCTCACTCTTGAGTCTGGCGATAATCTCACGATCCCCTTGCGTCAGCTCAGTCGCAGCAGTTGCCTTCTCTGCACACACCTCAATATCGGTTTGGAGGTCTGCGCACTTGCGCAGCAACCTGCCCTCACCTTCATGTGCACTGAGTAATGAGTTGTGAAGACTCTCGTACTCGGCCCGAAATCGATCGAGGATGTAGTCTCCCTCCAGCGTCATGAGCACATCTTGATAAGCACGCTCGCTATCCAAAAATGCGTTACGCCATACCAAAATCGCCTGATATTCTGCATTCTCGGAAGCAGTGAAGGGCGGCATGCGAGTCCCTGGGGTGCCTGCCGAATCGGCCACCGCCGTGCTATCATTCATTGGGATAGTCGCGCGCCTTTCGGCGTTGTTGCGTCCTCCTTTGTTGTCAATAGTAGAAAAAACGCTCATCTCGAGTGTATTGTCTACGTGTGTGTGTGTGTGTGTGTGTTTGGCTGATTCGTCCCGCGAGACCTCGCTGGGGTTCGATATGTAAGGGAGGACGACAGTGATTAGCCTCCCTGCCGCGTGGATGCACGTGTATATGTGTGCAGCAACCGCAGGGACGCACAATAAAATATGATGCCCCCCACCCCCTCTTTTTTATTCTTGTTTATTATGCTGGGTAAGTGGCGCATGATAGGGAGATATGTAAAGGAAAACGAAAGGCAAGAGAGACGTTCCAGAATTGAGGGAGACAATGGCAGCTAAAAAGGGAAATAAGATGAGTACACCATCGAGACTACCACGCAGATGTACGTAGCTCTCCAAAGACACACACACACACGTGTGCACTGTGATCGGGAAAATCTCCTCTCTACTTCCCTGCTTTTTTTTTCCGCTGCAAGCCCACTCCCTCGACGAAGGAGCCCCGAGTATGCGGCCGACACAAGGATACTGCAGTTGGTACGCAAAGACACGCGTATGGAGTGCGTTTGAAGTTCAACAATTGTGTGTTTTTGTGTGTGTGTGTGTGTGTGTGTCTTATTGGAAACCCCGACCAGCGGCATTGGGGTGAGTTCGGGGCGGAGAGGATTGGAGAGGGGAAGGGCCCCGCAAGCCCTCACGTCTTTTTGTGTGTTTGTTTTTCGCCCCCTGCGACTGCAGATGACAACAGTAACACTTAATCAACCCCTTCCAAGGTGAACAATATGTATGGAGGAGGAGTATCTCTGTATGTGTGAGTGCATATGAGGGGGAAGGACGGAGGAACACTGTTCGCCTTCCCCCCTCCCCTGTGCCACGCCAGTGAGCACACACACACACACACACACACACACGGGAAGAGAGAATAACACAGAAAGGGAGGGGGCCGCCGAATCTGCGCCATCGCTCACCCCGTGTGCCTTGCCCACGGCGGGACATTCCTTAGAAGAAATCAACGATCAACAACAATCGCATGAGTGACATTACACAACTCCGAAGTCCAGTGACGGTGCGGTGTATCTGAAGCACCTCCTGAACGTTTCGAGATATGCCCGACTTGTACTGCGCCTCGGCCTCCTCTGCGTGAGCAGCATTGCTGATGTTGCTGGCACTGTCGACACCTGCAGTCGCGGGTGAGGGGCAACCATGGGCAAGAGGTTTAGGGGCTGAGGTCACTTGCTCCTGTGCCTCACGCAGCTTCACCAACGCGATCGTCAGCGTCTTAGCGAGTCGCTCGCGCACCACAGGTAGTAGTGTCGCACTCCAGCTCAGTCCCCACAGGTACACACTCGCCTTGGCAGGCCTCTCAGCGAGTGCAGACGACCGGGGAACCTCTTGCTGGAGCAAGAACCCGTCCTTAAACATTTGGTGCAGCACCTCGCGAACCTTCACGTACGTGGCAACCGACTGCTCCGCCAGCGTGCGCTCCTCAAGGAAATGGTGCTGCAGTAGCAGCTTCATGATGCGAACACCAAGTACGCCGTAGCAGCTATACACGACCCGCTCGCACACCGCCTCCTGCAGCAGGTGCACCGCAGTGACGTTGTCAATCGCGTAGAAGTCGCTCTGGTTGTGTGGCCTCACCAACAGTGCCCGGGTCGACAGCATCGTTGTGAAACTAGGGGATATGCCCGCGGCCGACACCGTGGATGCAGCAGCGTCGCAGCTCAGAAGAACAATGGGCTGGCACAGCCGTTCCAAACACCGCTGCACTGCCTCCGCAGAGCTACTCGACACGTGATCAGTGCTTATCCGCGGTTCGCCGCTGCGATCGCGACGGACACCCGCAGTCGATGGAACCTCCGCAGCCAGCTCCTGGAATGAGGCGACAGCTTCAGTGTACCCGGAACTCGGCCTACTACGACGTCGCAGCGCGCGCACCAACGTGAGGGCGAGACGGCCGTCCGCGTAACGCTCCGCTACGGCCTGCTCGATCGCGTTGTTGAAAAGAAAGTGTAAAGCGGCCTCGACGCCCACGCGATGGGGAGTCGCGGCGTCCCACAAGCCCGGATGAGCGCCAGGATTGGAGGAGGCGGCCCAGTCGGACTGCCCTCCTGTATGTGAAGGCGGCGTGGTACTGGAGACAGCAGCAAGTGAATGAGGCACAGGTACGAGCCACCCGTCCTCCACCAGGCGCACCACAGCGTACTCTACTGCGTCCCGGGTAATGCTTGGTGTGCGACTCAGAGCCACCTGAACCGCAGAGCGTGGCGGCACGACACCAAGCTGGTAGACAACCAGCAGCACACACTTGGCTGCCTCTCCGTACTGCTGGCGTGCGCAATGGAGAAGGAGCGGAAACAACACGCGCAGGAGAATAGCGCTGCCGTAGCGTATCTCATAAAGGTTCTTGATGGGGTCGACATGGATAAGACGGTGTACCACCAGTCGCGTCACAAGCTCTTTCACCGCTGCCTCGTGAATGACGTCGTTGACTGAGGCCGTGTCTCCAAGGTCCACGTGAAAGCTGGAGCCGACCTGGTGGGTAGCCGGCACTGCCGTTGTCTTCTCCCCCGTGGAAGAGGCGCGGTTGGCGGCAGCGGCAGCGACGGCCCTTATTTCCTCATCGCGGTTGACGGCATCGCCGATATCTTTTAACGCCATTGGCCCCGACTGGGTAAGGACACGACACACAGCGCCAGCCAATGGGCCCAACTGGTGGGTGACCGTAGATATGATGAGCTCGTGGTGTGCCGTAATGGGCTTGGCAGCGATATCCTCGCAAACCTCCGATGGGCGGGTAGCCGCATCGCCGACACGAAAGAGTGGCATGGCTGATGGTGAATACCTCCAAACAGAACATTCACCCACAAGAAAAAAAAAAAGGAGGAGGAGGGAGAAGGAAGGCGATGTAGCATGTACAATCTTTTCAGGAGGCAGATCAAAGGACGAGAGCCAGAGGGAGAGCGGAGCATTGAAGAGTCGACAGACAGCCTTCTGGCAGATTCGTGTGACCGAATATACGCGACGACGCCCCTACGAAGTTGTGCTCTGCACGCTGAGGAAGGGAAAGAGCGAGCGAAAGGGAGAGGGGAGGGGACGAGGAAGAGGGGCGCATGAGTTTGTGCGTTCATGAGTGTGCGTACAGCTGCAACTCGTACTGACATGGTTTAAATAAATATATATATATATATATATATATATACATACATACATACATCGGAAGGGGAGGGAGAGTGGTGGGTATGAAGAGAGGGGGAGGGGGGAGCGAATCGTGTCGTACGTCTTCGTGAGTCAGGCATCCACTGTGAACCGTATCTAGTACTCGAGTTGGGTGAAAAGCGCGGTGCCGCGCAACACCCAGTGACCCTCTGATTCCTGTGTGTTGCGGGGAAGGTTCATGGTTAGGATGAAGTTTGTCGAATGCCCTGTCGTTGAGAGCACACCGCGACGATCCGTGGTCTTGTAGCATGGGCAGTGGTAGACAGGACGCTGAGGGACCTCCCCCGGCAAGACTGGCGTCAGCTGCACCACAGGAAAGGAGACGTACAACTCCTTCGGCTTGCTCTCCGTGAGGACCCCACTCTCGTGCGACCAGCCAGCCCCTTCGAGAAAAAGCCCGTGGACGTAGCAGCCGTCCTGCGGGGCCTCCGTGAAGCTCTCCATAGGGGCGGACATGACGGTAAACTTCCAAATAAGCTTGTCGATCTCAATCTTGTACTTGCGGGCATAATTCTGTGTCACACCGGTGAGGAACGATTGGGTAAAGAAGAAACCGCTCAACCAGAACAGCGGCGGCGGCCCATTCTCGTACCACGTGTACAGGAACTGCAAGCGAGCGATAAAGTCGTTGACATACGAGCCGAAGGGCTTCAGCGACGGGTAGGAGCGGCGCCTCCACACCTCTGGAACCTTACCGTCGTACATATTCAAGAAGACCTGCTCCAGCTCGCTGCTCATCACTACCTTGCCGCTGATGGCGTCCTGCACATCCACCAAGGAAGCCCGCACAACAGCGAGGAGACGGTTGTAGCGAATCGCCTCCTGCAGTAGTACGGTGTTCATGGACTGGGCGTAGTCGATTGGATAGCGAGCCTGGATCGCCTCGACGTCGAACAGATTCGGCAAGCGATGCAGCACCTCCGCGGCCAGCGCTTTCACCGTCGTCTTGGGATCTGCCTTGCTCCCTCCACCGCTGCCGGAGTCCAAAGTCGCGTCGCGCGGCTGCGTGCTCAGGGTAGAGTCCAGTAAAAAGCGGGCGTCCCGCTCGTCCTTTGTGATGTCAGCGTTCTCATGCAGACCGAAGACAGTGGGCGGCTGCTGCGGTGGCAGCGACTGGATGTAGGCAAGGTAGGTACTGTATTCTCCGAACGGCGGTGCGAAATACTCGAGCGCGTCGTTGCAGAAGACGTAGTCGTCCTCAAGGATGGACGGGGTGAGATACACTTCTAGAGTGGCCAGGAGGCACCGCCGGTCCCAGTCGTCCGTCACACGCCCACCGTAGTTGCATTCGCCGATAAGGTACAGTAGCGCGTCGTACGGCACCAGGTCATTCTCATTCAGCAACATTTGCAGTTGGCGCACGCTGATACGGCGATCGGTGTCGTTGAACTCGTAAGGGCGGTTCCACCCGAGTGGACCGTACTGCCGCCGCTCTTGCACGACCGCGTGGAAGAAGCACAGTCCGAAGAGCAGTTTGTGCCACACACGTGGTGTACGAGCTGCATCGAAGAACTCGGTGTCCGCAACGGGGTCGGAGAGGAACGACTGCAGGAGGTTGCTCTTCAATCCCTTCGGGGGTTCCTGCACAAGCTTCACACCGTTCTGCAAAATGGCGATCGGGAACACTTCGCTTGGCAGAGATGTCAGCCACAGTCGATAATCGCGACTCAGTTGCTCTTTCACTGCCAGGTCGCTGTAGTCCTCAATCATGCGTGACAACCGCGGCATGAAGTCGGCGTAGAGGTGACAGTTTTGAAGAAGCACCCAGTGGCCACTCTTGGTGCCCGCCTCGATGAGGGCCCGGGCAGGCACATCTTGGCCTTGGCCAAGAGACAGCTTGAACAGTCTGTTCTGCAGCATGCCCCGTACCTCAGCGACGCGGTCGAGCTCGGCGTTTGGGTCAGCACCAGGAGAGAGGACGAGAATGATCGGAACAGAGGGGTCGTAGGCGAGCTCATCCACAACGGTCTCCAGTGCATAGAGCGGCGGCTCCACAAAAAATTCGCCCAACGTCTCACAAACATAAGCGCGGATGGCAGGAATCACTTTGTCCATACGCAGGCAACGTACCAGTACCATCTTTTCTATGTTCGACATGCTCTCGAGGGACCCGGGCAGCTGTAGCTCGAGTGGGTTGGACGACTCGTAGTAGTCCATGAAAAACATCTCGTGCTCCTTCACATTCTCGATAAGGTGGTCAAAGCCGGGCAGCTGCATGCTTGCCCGTTGCAGAAGCCGCCAACAAGGCTCGGGTAACCAATTGAAGGGATTCGCGACGGCAGCAGTGCGCTCCTCTTCCTCCGGTCCACCGGTCACGAGCCACCGCAGCAGCAGAGGGTCCACGGCGAATATTTTTAAGGACATAATGAAGGAAAAGAGAAGTTGGTCACGCGCAAAGAGAGCGCGGCAGACGCGCTGGTACAAGCTGCGCTTGAAGGTGGTGTTGATGGTATTCGTCCGCTCCTCCACATCTGTCGACTTTTCGCTGCTCGCCAGAACCTCTTGGAAGATCGCCATGTATGACTGGAGCGAGTTCTGGTACATAGGGTCGATGTTCGCCAGCTCCGTCACACAAAAAAAGAGAATCGCGCCGAGGTAGGCAACTGGCACGAAAAGATTTCGGGTGCGGTCGCTGATGCGCTCCATCGCGTCGATCTCTTCCTGCCGTTTGGCGATACGATCGCTTTGCTCCTTGGAGCTGTCCAACTCTTCGATGGCCGCCTCGCTTTCCAGGATGTTGCCCTCCGTGGAAAGAATGGCAAGGATGCGATCCTCTGTCGCCTTGAGACCAGCCTGGTTTGCAGCGGCCTCCAGCGTCAGCGCCTGCTTTTTCTCCTCCACGTCGCGCCGCTCAGACAGCATCACGCGCTGCAGCAGCTGATCTTGAAGCCCCTGCTCCGTGATCCTAAAGTTGATGAGGGTCACTTTTGCGCTCACCTCCGGCAGGTAATGCGGCCTCGGTAGCTTCGTTGTCATGTAGAAGCGAAACTCGCTGTTCCACTCCACCGCCTCGCCAAGATGGATCACCCACATCGCCCCCTCCCTGGTGATTCGCTTCAGCAGCAAGTTCTCCAGCATCGGATCAAGCGTCTCCTCAACGTTCTCCAGCAGCACCGGGTGGCCGTCACTGACGGCCTGGCGGATCGTGCGGAGGTAATCTTTTTCGAAGGGACGCACAACGATGAGGTTGTTCTCGCGCTCACGACTGCGGATCCAACGGTTCGCCTGCTGCTGCGGATCTACCAGCAGCGGCCACCGGCTAGAGTTGCTCATGATGACGGCGTTGTCGATGGAGAAGGGGTCGGAAGGAAGCTGCTGAAGCTTCCACTCCTGAATGTGGATGGGGTTGCCACAGAATTTCTCGAAGGTGTAGTCGTCAGATACGTGTAATTGCTGCGCCTTGCACATACTGCGCCATTTATCGATAATTTGCACGCGGTACTTATGCAAGAACACACCCATATACGCGACAACACCAGCGCTGACGACGACGTTGCCTACCACGTACTGCAATTCCTCCTCATAGCGCTTAGCATCCTGGGCGAAGCGAGCCTTCTCGCCGCCAAGACCTTCAATCAGCTTCTTTGCACGCGTCAGCTTTGTATCCGTGTCACGTACACGGTTCTCGAGCTCCTGTTTTGCCTGATTCACACTATCCAAGTGATCCGTGAGGTCCTGTAGCTTTTCTGTGATGATGCGTAGCTCCTCCTTTTTGGCGTGAAGTCCGATCATTGCCTCGTCGTACTCGGCCTGTGCCGCCGCCGCCTGCGCCAGGAGCGGCTTAATCACTTTGTTCTGCTTGTAGTACTCCACCACGGCCTTGATATACGTTGCTACACCGAGGAGCGCCACGCTGGTCTTGCGGATGTTCTCCATTTTGAACATGTCGTCCATCATCTTCTTCTTCACTTCTTCTACTTGCGCATCTGGTGCGTTGTCAACGATGTCGGGATAGGCGTTGAGAAGCGTATTCTTAAACTCGCCCGTAAGCAGGGTAAGCTTTGCGTGTTCCCAATACGGCACAGTCGTCTTGCCAGTAAGTGCGTCACGGATGGGTTTTGGCTTGTAGATGCCGCCGAGCAACGTGCATAGGACCTCAATTACATACTTAACACCCTTCGGGGGCGTCTTGAGTGCCTTCACTTCCTGAAGTGCCTTAGGGTCGAGGTCCAGCACAGCCCTCTGTGCCTGCTCCACCAGCGGCTGCGCCTCGTCAACCTTCTCCTGCGAAGTATCCTTAATCTTCTTCGCTGCCGCCGCCTGCGCATTCGCAGCCGCCTCGTCCACCGCCACAATGGCCTTCTGCTCCTCTGCCAGCTTACTTTCCGCCTCTACTCGACAAATGAGCTCATTCGTCTCGGCCTGCTTCGTCGCCAACTCCGGCTTCAGCAGCGCCAACTCCTGCTGCATCACCTCCACCTGATCCTCGGTCTTCTTTAGTTGACGAAGCCCATTCACGTAACGGTCACGCTGCGCTGTCAAATCGCGCCGCTTGCTCGACAACATCCGCGCAAAGGTCGCGAGGAGGTCGAGGTAGGATGTGGGGGTGACGTAGGTTTGATGGCGCGCCTCGGTGTGGTAGGCCACAATGAGATCACGCACTTGCTGCTGGTACTGCACAAATATCTCCCGAATCGAGTTGCGCTCCTCATCTGTAAGGTCGACATCGGCGAGGAAGCGCGCGGCAACGGAGCGGAGGCCGTCCTCGGGCCATTCGCGGAACCAATCAATTGTCGTACAGTTCACCAGGGACGGAAACTTGCGCAGTCGCTCGCGTAGCACCGAGCCAAGGGGTGAGAAGCACAGCACAAGGTGTAGGTGCTTCCGGCATCGCTCCACGAAGAGCGCCTGCAGCGCCTCGGTCGTGTCCGGCCGCCCGAGAGCACGGCCGACATCACGCAGTGAGGCGACGGCGTTGTCATACACCTCACGGTCCTGCTTGGTGTTCCAGAGTCCAGGTATTTCGCCCGTGTTCAACAAACTACAAATATCTTCAAGAAATGACTCGGATATGATCTGCGAGTCGGCCAGAACGAATGCTGTCGAGTACGCCTTTTGCCCGGTCTGAAGGAGGAGCTGGCGGATATCATCGAGGAAGTCGCTATGATCATAATCCTTAGAGGGAGTGACAGTGCGGTACTCGCACTCCTGAATGAAGGCGCCAAGGCGGGTGCAGCTGCGACGACCACTACCACCGACACCCACCAGCAGCAGGTGACCCCCGGGCTGGTGCAGGACACGACTAATACGTGCAATGTGCTCCAGCACGTAGTTGAAGATCACTAGGTTCAGCTCGCCGCTTCGGGTGGTGAGGTTGTAGAGGTCCTGTTTTCGCTCCAACGTCGTCCGGGCGTAGTCGAGGTCAGTGATCTGCTCGTAGTGACCGTCCTCGTTGGCAAGCGACGAGAAGAGAATGGGGCTCCCATCCCCCATGGTTGGGCGGACGGACATCTTGAGGTGCTTCATACACGTCCGGCTTGCCTGCTCGTTGAACCAGTGCGTGTCCACGTCGTCAATGAAGCGGTCTGCGAAGGCGCGCGACACCTCATGCATCCAAAGCTGAGCCAGGCACATCTCATCCTTGATACGCGGGGCGTAGGTCATATCCATACCCTGGAAGACCTTGCTCACATCGCGTAGGTTGAAGGTGTAGTGCGAGCGCTCCGGAGAAGGTTTGAGGTTGTCGACGAGGGTCGTGTAGAGCTCCACTGTGGCGGACACCAGCGGTGCACTCATCCCGCGCAAACTGCTCGGGAAGTCGCGGGAGAGGATCCACTCCGACAGGCGCCCAAAAACGGTGGTCAGCGTCGCCTCGTTGAAGGAGGGCACACTGAATACATTGAAGTGACGGGTGTAGCGCTGCGTGATCTCGTTTCGACCCCCACCCGCCGGTCCCATGGCGCACAGCAGCAGTGAGTCCACCAAGTGGCGGAACTCGATGCCGTCCTTGTTGTGCTGGTACCAGCCGCCGTGGTCGAGGTACTGCCGGAGCAGCTCGATGGGCGGCTGCGCGCCGTACTCTTCGACCTGCGGCAGGTTGGTATCATCAATGAAAATGATCATTTTTTTGTTGATGGGCGGACCGTAGTGCCCCTTCCGCCGCTTCTCGCAGTTGCTGTCGATGAGGCGTTGCAAGTGACTGGCGGAGGTCTGCGCAGAGAACTGAATTGAGTTGACCGTGTACGACTCTTTGGACAGGCTGCACAGGATCTCCTTCATCATAATAGTCTTGCCGGTACCCGTGTCGCCAACGAGCAGTGCGGGGTGCATGTGAGTCAGCATGAGCCGCATAAGGAAAGAGTACTTGGCCGTCTCCATCGTGGGCACGATGATATCCTGATATTCGCTCTCCGCTGGGATGATCAGCTCAGGAACCTTGTCGGACCAACTCGTAAGGCACACTTCAGCTCCATCCTCGAAGCGAAGCTCGAAAAATGAGATGGATGGTTCGGGGAGTACTAGTGTGAAGGTGTACCGGCTACCCTCGCGCTCAGGCAGAGACGCGAGGAGGCTGTGTAGAGCGGTGCTGAACACCTCGCGGTCTCGGTGTGCCAGACACCCACCGACTGACCACACCAGCGAGAAAAGGAACCAGCCCTCCACCCGCATTATCATATTGCGCGCGTGTGCCCGGTCGTCACCGCCGGCCTGAGCGATCGCTGCCTCCTCGTCAAAGTCGCTCAAGAAAGAGGAAAGTAGTTTGGAGCAACTCGCCACAACGGTGCTCGAGCTCTGTGGAACAATAGAGGAGGTGTGCTTGCGCGCCACCTCGAGGATGTCGACCATGATCGCATCCACGAGGGAGCGGAGTGTCTCAAATAGCTGCGGCGTCTCAGTCATGAAGGGTGGTAAGGTCTTGAAGAAGGACTCCAGCAGGCAAGACCAGCCTAGCGACTGTGGCTCAACGTAAACCATACCGCAACGCGACACTGTGGCAGGCGACGCGTGCGCCAGGTCCTGGACCTCGAAGATTAAGTTCATGCGCTTCGGCATCGGGATGATGTCACCGTTCTGCAGACACAGCTTCTTGTTGTCGTCCAAGACAGTGTTCATGTTCTCGATCCACACCGCGTCCACGGGGCCGTCTAGTACAAGCCACACACGGTCCTCCGACGTGTCCTGTGCAAGCTGACGAAAGCGGTTCGATAGGATACCGTCCGTCCACTCGCCCGAGAGCTCGACCTTGCCGTAGAGCTGCGCCATCGTCACTGACTTTGGGTTGATGGTGATCGTGCGAGCACGGTGCTCTGACTTATTCGTCTGCTCCATAACCCCCAGCGCGGTGGCGAGTGACTGCAACGCCTTTGTCTTACCTCCGTAAGAGTAGCCGACAAGCATCATACCATGCCGGACGCAGATCATCTCGTATGTCTGGAAGATCTTCTCCTCGAAGTACGGGGTCAGCTGCAGATTCTCCTGGGCGGTGACGGCGATGAGGGCGTTATGCATGTTGACGTAGTCAGGCGTCGGCAGATTCACCCCAGGGAAGAGATCTAGCACGATGCCCTTGAACAGCTCGACATCCTGCCAAAGAAACTTCGGCAGGTTAACGTCCTGGATGGAGCGAAGCATGAGCACCATCTCGTCTTCCAACGGGTACGTCCTCTTCAGCCGCCCCGCTGCGGTCAGTACAGCCTTCACCGCACGCATACCGTAGTCATAGTGATCCTGTGAGGAGAGCTGCTCGGAGCACAGCCGATACGTCGCCACAATCTTTTCCGAGAGTACTTTTCCGTGCAGAAAGCCGTAGGAGTAGAGCTGAATTTCGCCGATCATGGCGTAGTTTGGCACCATCATCGCCACGGGCCGGAAGAGCGCCTTCAAGTTGTCCGGAAGCTCTGCACGGCCGGCGTAGCCAGGGTTCATTGTAATGAAGACGGCGCACCCATTGTTGAGTCGAATCTGCGCCCCCTCAAAGATAAACTCGGGACGCTTCTGGATGATCGCCTCCTGGATCGTGGCCACCTGCTGTGCAATCACCGAAAGCACCTGAATCTCTATACGGTTGAACTCATCAAAGCACCCCCAGGCACCGGCCTGCGTCAGCCCTTTGAACAGCTTCGCCATGTCTTTGGCTGAGATTTGGTCGGAGCAATTATAAACCACACAGTACTTGCCGAGCGCCTTGGCAAGATCCTTCGTTGTCTCCGTCTTGCCGGTACCGGCCGGACCCTCTGGTGCGCCACCGTAGTACAGATGCAAAGCCCCAATCAATGTGCGGTAGCATCGATCCGTCAGCGGCGTAATGACGAGTCGACCCGTGTTGCCGAGGTATTCGTACCCGTAGATCAGCGAGGCATTGATCTGCCGAACCGCCAACTGCTGATTGTCCTCCTCACCCTCCCAGTAGTACCGTAGCTGCGCCAGCCAATCAAAACTCGTCGGTGACTCCACACCTTTTTCGCCCAGCATGTGCAGAATGTCTTTGGAGTGCACCTCAATGACTACGAGAGCCTCGAGAGTACAGCGCTCGACGTTACCGAGGCTGCTGTCACGCACGAGCAAGATCAAGTCGTCTAGCTGCCGCACACATTTCTCGTAGTAGGTCGTCAGCCCCACCGTGCCATCGTCGACCATTGCCTGTGTCGCCTCCATCGTCCAGAAAAAAGAGCACACAGCAATGACAACCTGCCCCGGCCACATCCGAATAAACTCTGTCCGCTTGCGCTGCGTGTAGTCACCTATCGCCTGGCGCAACTGATCACGCACAGTAGCTTTCATGATATCCTCAACGCCCTGCAGCCAAAGCTCCACTTGGTTGTGATGGTCGCTGGGGTTGACGGGGCGCACAAAGCGCACTCGTTCTCCCTCCGCCGATTCCATGCCGACCATGTCATGGTGATCTGCGAAGGTCAAACTTTTAATACCCTCGAAGCACTTGCACAGGTAGGGCTGCACCAGGTACGGGTCGCGGCTGTCGGACAAAATTTGCAGCAGCTCTTCGTTGGAGATGAAGTAGAAACGTGGGAAAGACATCCGCTTTGTCTCCAGGAACTGCTGCAGCTTGCGTAGGATCTCTTCGAGATTTGTGTTGGCACTTACCAGCGTCTTGTAGAGGCCGTCGTCTTGACAGCGAGTGATGACCTGCGGAGTGCCACGAGTTCTGGCCATGACGGCGTGCCACGTCTCATCAATCTCGACGAACATTCTCTTCTCAGTAGGCAGACTACGCGAGATGTCAGCGGACACGAAAATCGGCTCTAGGTAGGACCACGTGCCCTGACAGCGGAACCACTCATCCAAGGTCGTCTGCGTGTTGTTCAGCTGGTCGTACCACTGGCTAACACGTGCCTGCAGCGCTGGCGTCTGCCTCACAGTGGGCTTGCCAAGCATAGACTGCGTCTTGATGATGTGCTCATCCAAGGTTAGTTGCATGGCATCGTTCGCCTTGAGCTTGAAGGTGTCCTGGTAGGGCTCCATCTCGAAGACAATCCGCTTCCACTCCGTCTCCATATTCATCAGTTCCGACTCCAGCTCGTACGTCTTCTGCGCCACCGAGGCAACACTCTCGATAGCTTGGAGGTGATCCATCATCCCCAGCTGCACAAACTCGGAAAGCGTGCGCTGGTCGTTGTTGTCAACACCACCAGGTCCGAACCCTTGCTGATCCCGCGGGATGCCGCACTGCTGGTAGATGGCGCGCCAATGGCTCGCCTGCAAATGGCTACGGAGAGCGTAGAGAAGCGGCACGAGCGGCTTGAACTGCTCGATGTTTGCCCGCAGCTGCCGCGCCACCTCCATGGGCTCTGGTTCTCGGATTTTCTTGGACAAGATCGCCACGCGCTTCGACCAATCCGACACCTTCTGATCCACTTCTGCGGGTTGCAGTGTCGAGATTTTGGTGCTCATCCAGCGCTCTGACTCGGCGTTGAACTGATAAACCACCTCCCACAGCGACAAATACGGCTCGAAGCGCAAGTGGATCTCCGTCAACTGCGGGTACGAAGTGACTGTCAGCCCGAACAACTCCTCGTGACTTCCGTACAGAGCAACAGCCGCTTTGCTAGCCTGGATCGAGGCCTCAATGGCACGGGAACGTTCGTAGTACTCCTCTGCACGTGTGTCGTCGCCCAGACGAGTGAAGTCCTCCACACTGGCAGCGAGCTGCATAATTGTGTATGCCTGCTGGTCATTGTTCTCTCGCAGCTGCTGGATGAACACAGCGCGGTACTCCTTTGCGCGGAAGTTGCCGTCCTCCACGTGCTGCGCCAGCCTCTTCGGCCACTCGTACGCCTCCCAGTAACTCACGAACTCTTCATGCGGCACGAGGTAGCGGTAGCGGAGCAGCAGCTCGTTACCCTCTGTGACGTGCTTGAAGATGACCTGAAACTCCTCCTCGCGCGCAGCAACTCCGGCGAGAGTGTCTCGCATCTTTTGCAACTCCTCGGGGGTCGTTGGGTTCACAGAAAGCTCGGCGTAGACGTCTTCATATGCCTTGAGCACACCGGCGCACTCCTCGGCGAGCTGCTTCGCTAGTGCCTCCAACAGCGCCTGCTGCAGCTGAACGGCGCTCGCATTCAACGCAGCCTTCAGCTCGCGGCAATCCACAGCGTACAACTCAAAGGTAACCATGTTTAGCGTGCGCTCTGCGAGACGGCGACGGTCGCGACTCAACCGCTCCAACAACAGGTCCACCTCATCGAGGGCCCCCACATGCCCCATTGCCTCCTCAATGACATCCTCCACATTCACGTTGGCCAGGTACTCGAACTCCTTGTACATTTGCACGAGTTGATGAGGCGCGTCTCGGTTGCCGCGCAGCACCGCCAACACACGCTCTTTCAGGGCAAGTACCTCAGCCTCATCACCGGGGAGTGGGCACAGATACGCCGGCTTCAAGTCCAACAACGGGAACAGCTGATCTCCCATGGCAGATACTTGGTTTGTGTGCTCGAGACAGCGGTCAATCACATGCAGCACACCACGCTCGATGCCAGCCACCGGCGGATCAAGCAGAATGGCCACCCTGTCTGGATCATCATCATTGCTGGCCGCGTCCTGCAGCTCCAGCTGCGCCGACGATGGTGACCCCACCACGAGTTTCGTGTAGAATAACGGCTGAAACCCATTGACGTGATGAACGAGATGCACAACACGCTGCGTCAAGGGCTGAGTCAGTGGTGGTGTTCCCAGGCACCAGAGGAGGTGCGGTGGTGGTGGTGGTGGTGGCTCCTCTTCCTCATTTTTTGATGCCCCTGCGATGGCAGGGGTGCCACCAGGTTTCTTTGAAGCGCCCCGCTGGTCGGCGGGTGCACTCTCCTTGCCCACGGCTTGGCGTGCCTCGAGGTTGGCAATGCACTCCTCCCAGTACGCCCGCTCAGCTGCGTCCTCTGGCAGCACCGCCAACATCTCCTCTGCCGCGTCTTCGGTGCCGGCGACGTTGGTGGATACGACGTATTTCTCCAGGTACGCAGTGTACGCCTCTAGCGATGTTACCGCCAGCTCACGCAGCTGGGTGCGCATCATACAATTCACTAGAGATACAAAGCGCCGCATTCGACTGGCCTCGAACCGCTCCATTTTGTCCTCGTAAAAGTTGAAGTGCGCGTCGAGGTTGTTCTGCACTGTCGACTGCACCGTCGACGTCCACTCCCCCTTGAGTCGTTCGCCAACCGCGATCCCGTGGTCTTCCTGTGAGGCAGCAAACAAGGGTAGTCGCAGCGGCAGAGTAGAGGCATCAAAGCGAGATAGGCACAACGGCTGCGAGGTGTAGCTGAGCCACAGCGTATGTAGAGAATAGAGTGTTTCCTGGATGAGCGCATGCACCTGAAAGCAGTTCTCCGCTAGGAACGCCTGAGCAACGAAGAAATTCGGAGATGGTGTGTCAAGAGTGCTGCGTAGATTGCGCAGTGAGGGCAGGGCTGCGACGCCGGTGCGCGGCAAGCCAGCAATCCTTAGCCGCTGCTGCTCTGCAGCACTGCGCATCATGTACGTGTGGACTGCCAGCTTCATGGCCCGGTAGTAGGTTGTCTCCGCTTCTGCGCTTCGCTGCTGGATGATGTGTAGTTGGTCCAGAGGGAAGCGCGTCGCCACACTGCGCAGCACCTGCTCCATCTGCGCCTCGTCCATCGGCGTAACACATGCGTCAGGCATCGAGTCGATGTAGAGCGCCTCGCGCATGGCAGCTTCCGTTTCGTTTCGGTAGTCGTCGGCACGCCGCACACGTGCCTCCCACCGTGCCACGTCCTCATCGTCGAAGCGGATGTTCAGTCGGCGTGTCCATCGACCTGTGCCGTCAGCCCACCGTATGTAAAAAAGCTTATTGGCTTCATCATACGTCATCACGCGACACCGCCGCCAAACCGTCGTACCACCGCCTGCGCCAGCGGTCTTGAAAAAGCGTGACGTCGCCGGCGCACCGTCCTCGCCGCCACCGCGCACACTCAGCCACTCCGTGGACGTGTGCGTGTCCTCGACGGCGTCGAAGTCAGCGAGTTCAAAGTAGGTCTTCTCTCCAGCTGCAATGGGGGGCATCGTGAAGGACGTGAGAAACGTTGCAGCAGCGGCCGCATCAGCGCCGGCACGTGTGGTGGCCGGACGCACCTCCGCCTCGGCGTATGCCGTGCGCACTGCCGCGAGAGGGTGATAGAGAAGGCCTACTCTCTCGTGCATTCCACCGCAGTGTGTGGTAGAGACAAAGTTGATCGCCGACGGGGGGTTCGATGAGACGTCAAGCTGCGGTGTTGCACGAGTCGTGGTGTTGAAGCTGGGCGGTAAGGAGGTCTGCAGGTCGAGCATCTGCTGAATGGCACGTGGCACACGCACAACCCTTGGTGGAGCAGCGGGGCCAGTGCGGCGCGGAGGAGTCCCTGAAGGCGGCGCTGGTGCTACGGTCTGGCGAGGTGCACTCTTGGAGCGGGTCATGGCGCTGTTGTTGGCGACAGAGGGGTGCGCGTATCGCACCTGGGCGAGGTGTTCTATCGACGGCCCCTCCATCTTACGTAAGCGCTCAGTCGAGCTACATCCCTTATTCTCATTTGATGGCAATTCCCCTACCATCTTCTCCTTTGAAACCCCTACCGGGGTGAGGGACCTTCCCCTCGACGGCACGGCCGCCCGTGATGTCCCGTGAGAAGGGGGCGGAGAGAGACTCATAAACTGAAGCGGTGGTCGGTGAAGAGGTGAAGGGGGAAATCACGCAAAAAAAAAAAAAACGAGCTGATGAGATCTATGTACAAGAGCGGAAGGGTGTAAAAGGAACGTCGAAAGGGGGCGGGAGGGGGAGGGGGAGGGGGGAGGGGGAGGGGGAGGGGGGGGGGGGGGGGTAGGGGGGAACCAACGAGGACGACGACCGGGACGAACGAGTACCGACA
>CM007343.1:753532-774821 GCA_000333855.2 Endotrypanum monterogeii | reverse complement strand
GGGGGGGGGGGGAAGAACCAGAGACACGCCGGGAACAACGAGTCCAACACACAAACAAAACACTCCTCTGGGATGAGAAGGACAGTGGTGCAATGCCTACACTCTGATGTGGGAGTTGCCTCGCACTTCTTAGAATATGATCCGTGCTGGTGAACAGTACAGACCCTCTTTTCCTTCTCGCTTAGTGTATATCACCTACCAGCGCATGTGTGTTTGTGTATGTGTGAGGCAACATCGATAAACATAAAGGCCGCAGAAAGGGGAAAAGGAGAAGAAACAGTGAAACAGGAGAAAAGAATGCGACGTGACATCAGAAAAAAAATCAATGCGTCTGACATGAGGTATTTTCTAAGCACGCCGATAGCACGTAACACACCAATGTGCAATGTATACGAGTACACACATACCAAGACATACCCCCTCAGCCGGGGGAGAAGGGGGGGGGGCAAATGATGCGATCCATAAGCAAACGCCTTTACAGGAAGCTCGCGCACTGTATTATCACATAGCACACTCCTCTTGCGCGCTCGCTACCCTCATGGGTGAGAATAGACAGAAGCTATCCCAAATGTGTCAAACGTTCACGTGTAGTCATTTCATTTTCATAATTATTCCGGTATGAGCGGAGGACAGGTGCAGCAGAACCAAGTAGGGAGGGGGGGGGGGGGCTCACCACAGCCAGTGCCACATACCGGCGCACGTGCGTAAACCATTACGCGTGTCTTGACAGCCTCGTCAGGAAAAATGACGGAAAGGGGAAAACGAGGAGGAGAGAAACATTTACGCGCTACGGGTACTTCCCCCTATCCCACCCCCTCCCTCCCACCACTGCCACGTTACGCACACGCTTACTCAAGGCGACGGCCCTTCTTATGCGGGCGGCAATCCCTATCAAAGGCACTGGCAGCTTCCTCGTTGGGGTCGCATTCACGAGGACGCTTTTCGTGGAGCTTCGCCACTTTCCGACGAGAGCCATTCGACTTCAGCATGCGGAGTTGTTTGCGCAACTCTCGTGTTTCCTCGCGGGCCCTCTCCTTCATCTCAGCCGTCACAACCACCGGCGGCCTCTTCAGCTTCCGCCTTTGTGCCTTCGACATTATCACCTTCGGTGCCTCCTCCTCCACTATCGATGTAGTATTTGTGGTATTGGCACTAGTCGTTGCAATGGCAGGAATATGCGGCACCGCCAACTGCTCATCGGCGTCAGCGCCGTTAAGGGGCGCTTCCGCCGGCCGCTTCAAGCCGAGACGCTTAGCTGGCATTGAAAAGTATATATATGTGTGTGTGTGTGTGTCTGTGTGTATGAAGGAAGGGAGAAGCAAGAGAGGTGGGGATAAATATTTATTCATATACATATATATGTATATGATGATTTTTTTTTTTTGGTGATGCCTTGCAGCGCACGTCGCAAAATGCGCACGAGACCACGCCCAGGCACCAGGTTGTGGGTAGTTGCAGGACTAAACGAGTTACTCCTCACCTGGGATATACAGAGAGAGAGAGAGAGCAAGAAGATATCAGGTCGGCGCGGAGGTGACATTCAATGAAACGATGTCGGGCGATGCCACACAGCGTGAAACGCGAAGTTGACCGCCACAGGCGAGAGTGTGTGCACACTGCTGCTGCTGCCGCCCCCTCCCCTCTCGCCTTTTTCCCTCCCTCCTCTTCCCCACGCATCAGTTGCGTCCTATGAATGGTTCAGTTTCTACAACAGAGAGGAAAGGAAAACATTTGCAGGGCGGAAGGTATGGGAGGGAGGGGGGGGGTGTAGTGATGGACCGTTACAAGTTGGGCTGACGCTCCAGCGACGTTGAGGGCGGGGAATAAAAAGACGCAGGAATATATATATATATGCAGCGCGCGGTGGCGATAGAAACCATCTATGGTGATGGTGCTTATCGTAAAGTGTGGCGGAAAGGGCGAGGAGGAACATACACAAGTGGGTACATCAAGGCGTTCGCGTTTTACGCACCCCTCATATTAACCCTTGATCTGCGAGTGGGGTAACAGAGTGAGCAAAACTCTCCTCAATGAGTTTTTTTTTTATGTGGTAAAGCCCCACAGTGTATCTGTGCGTCGCAAAGATCGTTTGGCGCGAGAAAGGGGGGGGGGGCGAAGAAAAGCGTCAAGCAGAGGACAGCTCAGAAAGGGGTGAAGGGGTAATAGCGGCGGCTGTCACTGAAACCCCATCAACGCCATTCCGTGACGCAAAAAAAAACTATGAATACCCACCCACCCCCTCTCTGCTGGGGACACACACACACACGAGCAGGGAGACCTCTCCTCACACTTTGCTACACACATCGAGAAGAAAGCCAAGAAAAAGGAATGGGGAGCAGGTGCAAGGACGACACAGAACGACGGAAAATAAATATAAATAAATATATTGATTCGGAGTCATCGTGTGCTTGTCTCTCCCTCCCCCCCCCGCCCCTCTCCGTGGTAATGATGAAGGGAACAGCAGCTTAGTGAAGCAGCTCGGGAACACCTTTTAAACCCGGTGGTACCGCGTCGCCGTAGTGCCATAGCAGTACAAAGCCCTCGTCCTTCAGACGCCACGTCCGCGTCACACGCGCAGTTGACGTCACTGTGGAAACACACTGAGCGCGTTGCTTTCCTGAGTCACTTCCGTCTGCGTTGACCGGGTGCGAACTGCCGACGCTGTCCGTGCCCCCCTCGGCGCGCTCCTTGAGGCGTGCGCTGCCCGCCGCGGAGGAGACTGGTGTTGACGCTGTGTCACCCTTTGGATCCACATCGAGCAGTTCCCGCATGCTCCTCACCAGTGGGGAAAGAAATCGCTCTGCAATTCCAGGCGAGCCGTTGATCTCCAGCAGCCGTACCCCAAAGTCCTCCGTCAGTATCACGTCGTAACCAAACAGTTGAAAGCATTTGTACGCCTCCGCTTGCGGAACTTCGATCTCCGGCATGATGGCGAGGAGCGTGCGTACGAGGAGCTCCGTGATGTTGGGCAGCACACGAGTCTCTAGCAGATCGGGTGGCTTGCCGGTAGAGGTGAGGTACTCCTGCAACTGAGGAAGCCACATTTCATTACCCTCTTCATACTCACTAAAATGGTCGGCGCTCTCTTGCAAGCAATGGTTGGTGAGGTGCGCATACGTGTTTGTGATGTCGGAAACATCGAAGGGCACGCTTGCAGTGCGACAACTGGCCTGTGTATAGGCGTAGATGTTGTAGGGACTCGTCAGCAGCGCCCAGACGCGAATGTCGAACTTTCGGTTGTGTGAAAGAAGAAGCGGGCGATCAACGTAACGCTGCACAACATACATGCGTCTACCAGACTCGGGCAGCTGCTCCAGCCACTCGGGTACTGCGTGGGCGCGGAGAAGCACAATGTCCCGGCCCTTCGCCCCAACACTTGGCTTCACGATCCACATGGCATCATCGTCGCTGGCCAGCGTGAGTGCCTCCAGAAGCGCCTCACGCTCATCCGATTTTTTGCGTTGATCCCCACCGACCGCGTACGATTCGGGCAGCCACGCCGCCCAGTTCGCGTCAACCTCCTTCAGTAGCCGCACCATCTCTGCCTTGAGTGTGAGCCGATGCGAGCCCTCGAAGTAATTCACCCACCGCGTTCCACTGAACCGCGACGACAAAGCCATCGGTTGGCCTCGAAGAAGAACATAGGGTATGTGAAAGCGGTCCCCCAAAATAAAGTCTGCAGTTGCAATCGCCGACTTCGTCTTGCGCACCCATCCCTCCTCCTGCAGTTGGCGCGCCATCTCCTCGTAGACGGAAAATGTCGAGGTTCCCAGAAAGTACGATCCGGTGGCTGTCCGGCAGCCAGGAAAGACCGCCGCGTCGGTAGGCGCTACAGCCGTGTTGGCAGTGACGGGCTGCATAGCCACATGCCGCGCAGCTACTGTACCGGGATATATCGACGGAAGAGGGGGAGGGGAAAAAAGCAGTGCTTGAATGCACCCAGTAGGGGACAAAACTCGCGCGCACACGCAAAGAAGGAAACGAGAAAAAGAACGAATGGAGAAAAAAAGAAGGACGCGGAGAACATGCGCCTCATTGGATGCGCACACACGAACATCTCCACGGCGTCCGGCAGTGTATCGATGTATCATGAGTCGCGCGTGTGCAGCGGCATCATAGTCCAGTGGGAGGTCATGAGGCAAGACATATTATATATATATATATATATATGCGTGTGTATAGTGAAGGAATGGAGGAGAGAGGATGGAAGGAAGGGCATTGGGTTCCACTGCCACCATAGCATGCAGGCTTCTCCCACTCAGAGGACTTATCGATGTGTCTGCGTAGGTGTGCGTGCCTAAATGTCTGCCAGACGGATCCGGCCCCTTCCCTCCCTTGCGGGTGCGCTTGCGTCTACATGAACTTGCCCTCTCCCCACCCCCACCCCCCACCATCTCTCTTTTTTGCTGTTATATAAATATAAATATATATATATATATATATATATATATTATTGTGTTGAGAGAGTGACTCAGAGACCCCCTCACTCGATCTTCTTCAGTGGTACACACACACACAGACACATACGTATACAAACATATATTATATATATATATATATATATACACACACATGTTTGTATAGAAGAGCAACACACCAATTACACATCCTGCATACACACGCAACACATTCACTTTCACACCCTTCTTTTATTTGTGTGTGTGTGTGTGTGTGTGTGCCTGCGTATATGTGCGCATACAGAACACGTTAAACCCGCCGACATTGTTTTGCACACCTCTTGCTGGCAACACCCAAGATGGCCCGACGAAGCATCCAGGCAAAGGCTGCCTAGACTCTTGCCCCACCACCATCACCACCACCACCACCACCACCGTTACCCCCAAGCATCTCCTCTGAACTTCACTCCTCTGCATTGGCAGTGGTTGAGTACAGGCGAACGACGCCGTCGACGGAACCACACACAATACCAGCACCACTCGTTGCCCAGCAGACGTCGCAGATGGCACCCCCTTTGACTCCTGCCGTTGCAATCGCCTCTACTGCAGAGGATGAGGCCGACAAGCCTGTGCAGTCGTACAAGGCTAGTACCTTTCCGCCAACAACAAGAGAACGTCCGTCTGGTGCATAGCGCACCGTAGCTGGGACGGCTGCGGCGTTGCTGGGATGTAACACCGCTAACGGGGCTGACACCTGTCGAAGATCCCAAACGTACGCCGAGCCATCCGTGAGTCCAACGGCCAGAGAGACACAGTCGGTGCTAAAGCTTGTGCTGCAAATATTCGTGCGCGGAGCAGCGCCTCTCAAGTCGGAAATGACGGTATCGGGGCGCATTTCACGTACATCCCACAACTGCAGCTCAGCTGGCTGGAAAGACACTGCAGCTAGGGAGGTATAAGGGTGCAACTCAACACACGTCAGGGCCTGCAAAGCCGTCTCGCGTGTTAGAGGTGCTGTCGTCACAACATGCGCACCGCTCTCCACGTCGGAGAGAGAGAGGACGCCGTCTGCGGAGCCGCAGAGCACGTAGGCCCCGCCCACCGTCCGCCGGCTCATCGCAGCCACGCCACTGCCAGCGTACCGCAGTGTGTGCACAACCGTCAGCGCATCGCCCTTTGTCGACCAAACACGCACCGTCTGATCCTCAGCAGCGGAAAGGAGGAGCTCACCCGGGAGAGTCGCCAGTGTGTGCACTGCCGCTGTGTGGCCCAGTCCACGCGCCTCTTCGTTGAGGCCTTCACGGCTGTATCGCACAATCGCGTGATCACCCGTTATCGCGCTGACAAAAACGCCGGCGTCACCGTCGTCCGCTGACGCCGCTACATGCACAGCAGCCGGCATAGAAGATGCAGACACAGCTGACGACGTGACGACCCACTGCGCCTCCTCTGTCAGCTGCGACGGCGTGGCAGCCGCCGATGCCGCCGCCGCCGCTCTTCGCTGCTTGCGTGCCTGGCGCTCTGCAGTCTCCACCGCGTCCATGCGCTGCAGCACAGCCGCCGGGACAACCACCACAGAGGCACCCTCTTGGGCCCCATCGTCAGCCCCGGACGTGCCCCCGCGAAGGGTATCCAGGTCCTTGCTCAGACGCGCTATCACCCGGCAAGCGGCGTCGTACTGTTGCAGCGCGTGGGCCAGCTCCAACTGTAGCTGCGTCACCTGTTGGCGAAGGCTAAACTGCTCCAGCGCCACCCCCTCCCATTCTACCTGAAGACGCTCCAGAAGCGTAGGGATCGAAGCAGCCCCGAGACTGCCGCTGGCCGCCACAGCCGCATCGGGCACAGCACCCTGTGCGGCTACGAGGTCCTCCTTACGCAACGGCTCCCCAGTCACGGGGCAGCGACCACACTCGTCGATGTGCTTCTCGATGAGGCTTCGCTCGAAAAGGAGACCTGACTTGACGGACACCACTGGGTGCGTCGGCACCTTCTGAGAAATGTTGCAGCGCATCATCACGCTTTTCGGCGAGGCTTTTGTAAACAAAACAGGGCAATAAAATACACCCCTGTCGTGCGCGTGTGTGCGAGTACGAGTGGGTGCCTATGTGTATGTGATGAGAGGGAGGTCTTGCGGTAATCAGGCCAGAATGACAGACAACTCGATTAAGCAGGGCCACCGTGAACCTTGAAATGCGAGAGGGAGAGAGGGAGGCACGTATGCACACGGGGCCCACGCACATCCATCACGAAAAGGTGAAGAGTGCAGCGTATGCGACGAAATTGTTTGCAACAACAACAAAAAAAAAGTGAAACAGAAAAATGAGAGATGAGAGGGAGTAAACTTGTAGGTTGGTATCGGGGGCGAGGCAGGAAAGACTTCTAGTGGAGACAACAGGGCCTAGTACCATCGCAACGATGCCTCACATCTCTATTCATTTGGGTGTATAACGGTGCTTTTATATATATATATATATATATATTGCCTTCATCACTTCCTTGTTGTCCCTGTTACGAATATTATGCCCATTTGTGAAATGGGCGAAGCGAATCATCACTACAGCACAAGAAGAGAACATGCATAAGACCCTCTGCAGAGAGGAGGGGAGAGGAGAGGGGAGGGAGAGGCACAAATATAAAAGAAGCGAACGTACACACTTCCGCGGATGCATGCACACACACACACACACACACACACACACATCAAAATATATATGTATATATGTATATTTATATGAAAGAAAAGTAAGCTCATCAGCGCATATCAAGTTCACACAACGATACATGCACACACGTATGAGCTTACCTCGACCCTCCCACATGCTCACTCCTCTGTTCTCTCAACAACAACAAAAAAAAGCTTCCTCTGCGCTTTCCCTCGGACTTTATATCCAAAGACGTGCGATGGTGATCCGTGTATGTTCATCAATATTTAGTTGTCTCACAAGGAGGGGGGGAGAGAGGGGGGAACACGGAGCAGCGGAGACTCAGGCGTGAATTTCGAAACGCGACCCACACACACCCACATACACACATGCATATACATAGACCCATGCATAGACGCACGTCTGTAGGGATAGGGGTGAAGACGGGAGAGGCATAGAGAGGCACGCGCCCATTTCATACCTAAACACGCATACACACTCGCGCGCTGGTCACAGTAACGACAGCCGAGAAACAGGTCAAATGAACAGCAGTAGGGAAAAGAAGAAACACGACTTAGCAGACCGTCGTAATAAAATAAGCATACGGCATGACCGTTCGGAGCAACCGCCGGGAAAATCCATGAAAACTCTGGCGGATATGTTTATATATATTTTTTTTTAATCAAAACATGTAAATTTTTTTTTTCCAAACCAATCGAAAAAAAAAAAAAAGGTTTGTTGAAGCTCGGTGAGGTGAAGTAAGACGTCCACCTCTGTGTCTGAGAGGACAAGGTGAAAGGGGAGGAGGAGGATGATATATATAAAAAAATTTTGCCATGCGTCCTTCCGCTCTGCCTCCCTCCCAAACAAGAAGAAAAAGTTTACGCGTGCGTGCACCTATGTTTGGGGGAAGGGGAAGGGGAAGGGGAAGGGGAAGGGGAAGACGCGCATCCGCATCATAACACGCCATGTGTTAGATGACAAAGAACAGAGAGAGGAGGGGGCGGAGCTGGAAAAAAAAAAAAGCGCATCCACGCGCACGCACGGGATTTTCCCACATGCACGGGGAAGAAAGAGAAAAATAGAAAAGATAGGTGGGGAGAAGGGGGTGTCGCATAGGTGTATACATGCGTGCCCCATAGGTAACATTGTCGACTCAAGCGTGGGGCGATGCGCACGGGCATAGACGTCAGCGAAATGATCTCCGTAACGACACAACCAGATACGCATAGTCACCGGTATCACATGTCGTCGTGTGTTTAGAAGAGGGCGAAGGAAGGAACAAGACCTCATGGGAAACGCAGTGGGCATCCCAGCGACGCTGCCATCAGTGACGGTCGGTGGTGATCATCTTTGGTGCGGTCTTCAGCCTCTTTGTTGCTGACTTATTCCCCGGTGAGGTTGCAGGCGATGCAGACCGAGATGTGGCGGCTGTTCTTACCTTCGCCGCCGCCGATGGTGGGGTCACTTTATGGGCGGTCATCTTATTCACCACCCGGTGCGTCACCTCCTCCCTTTCCGCCTCGTTAAACGACTTCGCCACGCTGCGAGAGCCACCCAGAGCACGAAAAAGCATGTTACGCGAACCGTCGAGCATCATGTTCGACTTCAGCTCCCCCTCCGGTACCTTTGCCAACTCATCTGAGAAGACGCACGCAGCTTCGATGAGGTAATTGATCTTATCTAGCCGCTTCTTGGTTTCCGTGTCCGAAGGGTTCAGCACAAAACTTTCCTCGGCCTCCGTCTGCATCATGCGCAGCTCGTCAATGAAGGGATACACGTCCATTGAGCGCTTGCCGACAAAGAGGTACTCGTGGACGTTTTGGATGTGCCTGCAGACCTTCTCCGAAGGACATGTGCAACAATCCTGGATGCGCCAGCCGGGACTCTCGTGCATCAGCGCCTTGCCAAAGTCGATAGTGTGCACATGTTGTGCGTCTGTCTGCGATTGGTGCGTCAGCACAGTGGAGAACTTGTCGGGGTGACTCAGAAAGCGCATAAACGGTGGTGTCCAGTCCAGCGGGCCCAAGAAACTCTGCGTCCAGCAGAAGACACGCACTGCCGCCTGCACCCTCTTCTTCGTGAGCTCCCGCAGGGACTCGAGGCTGCGCTCGAGATGCACATCCGGCTGCTTGTTGGAGAGCCACTCATGCCTTTGCAGCGTCATAACTGTGGGGCGGGCTGCTGGATCGGGAGTAAGGCATGCAGTAATGAAGTCCTTCGCGGATTGGGTGACGCTTGCCCACGTGTCACTGTTAAAAGACCAGCGGCTGTTGACGACACACTGAAACGTTTCCTTGAAGGTGCGGCCGTGAAAGGGCATCTTGCCACTGAGCAAGATGTACGTGATGACACCAACGGACCAGACGTCACACTTGCAGTCGTAGGGTTCCTTGCGGGTGCGGTAGTAGCCCACATTGATCACCTCCGGAGCGATGTACGAAGGGGATCCGCAGCAGGTGGTGCTTGGAACATACCCGGCCAGTCCAAAGTCTGCGAGGCACACATCCGTCAAATGGGAGCTGGGTAATGACCACGGCGAGGGCGCGTGGCGCAGGAGCAGATTCTCCGGCTTCAAGTCGCGGTGAATGATGCCTTTTGAGTGAACGTGTGCCAGTCCAGCGAGCACATTTTGAATCAGCACAGAGGCATCCGACTCGCTGTAGTGCTTCAGCTCGACAATGCGGTCGAACAACATCCCGCCTGTCAAGAGATCGAGGATGATATAAAAATGCCGCTCAGTGGAAAAATATTCGATCATCTGCACCACGTTTGGGTGGTAACCGATGCGGCCCATTACGTCGATCTCGTGTGTTATATCATCGATATCTTTTGGTCTCGCTTTTTTCTTGTCCACCACCTTCACCGCGTGCACGGACTTTGTCTGTCGGTGGGTACAACGAAAAACAATGGCGTAGGCACCCTTGCCCAGTTCCTCGCCGAGCAAGTAATGATTTTTGAAGTGCCCCTCCGACGGAGGTACCACCTCGGGATGATGACCCATTGTCTGCCTTAATCGCCTATGTATGTGTGCTGACACGCAACACGCGTATATATATATATATATATATATATATATATGTGTGTGTGTTTGTGTTTGTGTGTGTGTGTGTGTGTTTGTGTCGGCGAGTGAGTTTGCGGCCGTTACCACTCTCCTGCAGGCGGAGGAAGGAACAAAGCAGAGAGGATAGGAGGAGGGAGTGGGTGCAGAAAAGTGAATCAGACATGAACAAACGGCCATCGAAGTAGTCAATAAGGCGGGGGAAAGAAAAAAAAGGGGGGGCACAATGCGAGCCCCAAGTACGAAGCTCTAGGATGATCGTGTATGTGCTTCTGGATATCTGTCTCTACATACCAGGCCCCTGAGCGATGTAAAAAAAAAAAACATCCCTAACGTCAAAGCACTCTTCTCTCCCAGACAATGTATACACCGAAACACGTTTCTGCTTCGACTGGGAAGGAAGGAGAGACGGGCACTAGCATCATAACTACTTCCTTCAGTGTGCACGTGTCAGCCCTCCAGCCATGTGTGCCTCAGTGCATCCTTAGCAGAGGGCCTTTTGGACGGATTCGGCGTCAGCAAGGCTCGAATGAACGACGTGGCAGAGGGACTCATCTGGCCACGCGGCACCTTGTTGAGAGGCAATGTGTTACACATCACCGCCCTGAAGACATCCTCCGGAGTGGCGCCGTCGAAGGGCAGAAGACCGGTGAGCATCACAAACACCACCACTCCAACAGACCACACGTCACACTTTTCGTTATACAACGGACGCGCAGAGGACAAATACGAAGCACCGGCGTGGCTGTGGCGCTGCTGGAGTCCGATGAGGGCCAACTCCGGTGCACTATATTGCGGCGACCCGACCAACTCGTCGTGTGGATTTTGGCGTGTGGCTAAGCCGAAGTCGCCAATGGCAGCAACAGGCATCGCACTCGAGGCGGCCCTGCCGGTCGTGCCACTGCCCGTGGTGACGCGAAGAAAGATGTTCTCAGGTTTGATGTCGCGATGCATAACCCCTTCGGCGTGTAGAAGACTGAGACCGGTGAGAATGTGCCGCGTCAGCGCACGGGCCTCGGTCCCGGCTATGGCACCGCGGGCGGTGAGTGATTGGTACAGGGAGCCGCCTTCCATGTACTCCATCACAATCGATATCCGCTCCGGCTCGGCATAGACGTCAAAGGTGCGGACGAGCTGAGGCATGACTGGGAGAGACTTGGCAAGCGATCCCTCCTCCATCGCCATGGCGACACGCCGACTGTTCATATTTGCCGTGTGGTATACCTTTACGGCGCGCGGGGCACCGGTGCTGCGATGTGTGCAACGGCACACCTCCACACGACACCCCGCAACCAAAGCGTGGCGCTCAATCTGATAATCTGCATCAAAGGACATGGCAGATGAGCAGAGCGCTACGTAAAACACAAGCAGAGGCCTGAAAGGACAAGGTAATCTATCTGTGCTTTCCTCTTTACGTGAGATACCCCTGCCTTCTCCTGCTCGGGGTCACACACGAAGTGTTTATGCAAGTATGTATGAAAAGGCGGGATGCTCCAACAGTGGCCCCGACAGACACAATCGTGGCAGTTGCCAAGTCGATGAAGTGTGTACCTCTCATGAGTGACCACACACGTGTTGGGAATTAAACCCCCCCGGGGGGGGGGGGAAGGGAGAGGAGGAGTTTAGATTGAGGAGAGCGCAAAGGCAAGGAGAAAAAGATCAAGACGATCACACGCAATACACTGAGAACCTGCAGTGGCATGTGGCGCTGCGCAGCTCAAACGGCTTGGCGGCGGCGGGGGTAGAGGTCAACTCCACAAGCGTCAAATGTATGCAGATGGGGAGAGAAGGGCCAAACAGAATTCGTGCGAGTGAGGATTTTAAAAAATAATGGAAGGGGGAAAAGCAGGCATAGGAGTGAAGGGGGAAGAGTGATGTTAGGGGAAGCGGCCCATGACACAGAGGCAGATAAAACACACACACACACACACACACACACACACACACAGACAGACCCCCTCAAGCTAACACATCACTGCGCAATCCCACCTTTTTTCCCCAGGAAGCCACAATTGGTCAACACCACACTTCAGGTTCCAACATTTGAAAGTAGAAAAGCAATAAAAGAGAGCAGCAACAATGGGAACAAAATATACATATCCATGCATACATTATATATATATATATATATATTATTTATTTATATATAGAACCGTAATCATATGGGTGTGTACGCGTGCATGTGTTGGAAGAGGAAGGGGAAGAGAACATCTTTGTCTGATCGCCCATGTCATGGTACACTGGCAGACCACAGAAAGACTCCGCCCCCACCTCGGGATCACAAAAGGTGATGATGATGGCCCCCTCCCCTCACCCTCAGAGCCACGGCAAAGCAGGGCAATCGCTTTGGGAAGAGCCTTCAGACGATTTCCGCGATCGCGACGACACAGGGGAATTGACGGTGGCAGCGATGGCAGCTTGCCGCTTCACCTCCTGCTCGATGCACAAGCTCACACGCTGCAGTAACTCCTCTGCCACACGCTCAAACGGAGAGTGAGTGGCGAGGAAGTGCTGCAAGTATCCTTTCAGCTCTCGCATCTCTTGCCGCACCTCGTCAATAGAACTGAGAGTCCCCAGGAACAAATTACGCATATGTGCGGTGTTTTTGTTGAGACGTGCTTGAGCCACGCGAATGTCCTTCATAAGGTGAGAGCTCCCCGTCCCCATTGCCAGCACCTCCCGCAGCATCTGTATCTCATCTGCAGGGGGCACATACGCAAAGCGCAGAGATGGCTGTGTGCTGCCAAGTCGGCCAGCCACCGTAGAACACCAGCGGCGCGCCACGTCCGCGCTTGACTCAGTGGGGGCGATCGCGGGGAACACCGGACGGTACCCCAAATCGCGTAGTGGGGGCATTGACAACATGAGACTACTGCTGCACGAGTGAGATGCTTCACAAGCACTCTTACTAGCGTCTTCCTTTAGCGACGGCAACCGCTCCTCGCCACTCGCTACGCTATCCGAGCGGATGTGCTGATTCAGGTTGGAGACATGTGTCTCCGCTCGCACTGCGTGTAGCACCGCGAGGGCCTCCTCGCAGTGATTCGACATGGGCCAATGTTGTTTGTTGTAGCCGTGCGTCTCCTGCCAGTGTGTGTGCTCGGCTAACACCCGCTCAACGTATAAAATGGCCGAGTCGTAAGCGTGCTCCTTACGGTCTCGCTCGGCGCGCAGCGTGCGCAGCTCCTTCTCCAAAAGCGCAAGCTTCTCCTTCATGGTTGTCTGCGCCTGGTCCATGGAGGTGATCAGCTCGCGGTACTGTGCACAGTGCTCTTGATGCATCGCCGCCGCCGTGCCCCAGGCACTCACGACGGCTGCAATAGAGTCGAGAGAACAGTTCAGTTGGGTGAGGAGAGTGTGCGCAGTTGGTACACCGAGCACCAGCACGGAGCCCTCAATGAGGTCGCTACACTGTCGAATTGCTGACGAGCAGCCGCCCAGCTGCTGCACTGCGACGGTCATCCGTTGAGTAGCATTATGCACAACGGTGCTCTCCTGCACCTGCAGCCTGTGCTGGCGATCGGCGAGCACGTGAGGCAGCGCCTTCATGAAAGGGAGAGAGGGGAGAGAGAGACACGCCTCTTTGAGGGCGGGGGTGATATGGGGGGTCCGTAGAGAAACGAAGTGAACGTGTTTTATAGCAGCCGTCTGTGTTGTCATGCGAGTCCAACGCGTCTATACGCGTATATACATCGACTCTCGTCTTAACCCACGCCGGGGTATGGGAGCGGCCGGGAAGGGAAAGAGGAAGACATGGAGAGAGCATAAGAATACGGAGGAGGAGCTGGACAATGCACAAAAAAAAAAAGTCATGTAACGAGGGAGAACTCCCCTCATAGACCCAACCATCAATGCCGAGAAGAGACGACAATCGAGGGAAAAACAGATGCGTCCTCCTCCGGTCGTCGCTGTACGGCTTTAGTCACACCATCTACCCCTTATCCCAGGCTGGCCTGTGTGTGTGTGTGTGTGTGTGTACATATCCGGCAGTGGTGATAGCGGTGGTGTCCACCCCCACTCCAGGCAAGTGCGAGAGGGGTGACTCGCTGTCGCCCCCCCTTCTCTACCTCCCAGCGGTCCTCAAAATGACGAGTGCCTCACCCTAAGCAGAAGGAGGAGTGGAGAAGAGCGCTCAGAAATTTTTGTATGGGCCACGCGCACTCACAGAGGCACAGAATCAGAGAAAGAATGTGAAAACAGAAGCCACCTGTGAGGTATCATGATAAGCCACCATCGACAGTGATAGTCTGCCCATTCACGTATGAGCACAACGCCACGGCCACAGCCATGTCAGCAACTTCCGAAACGTTGGCAAGCCGCTTGAGCGGACAGCTGTCACGCCACCGCTGTCTCTGTGCTTCGCTCAGTGTCGAAGCCATGCCCTCGCCATCTATGAGACCGGGCGCGATCACGTTGAAGCGAATGTTGCGCGAACCGTACTCACGAACCCACGATTTGACAGCTCCACTGAGAGCAGCTTTGGAGGCGCTATACAGCACCTGCCCCTCGTTGCCCATAACACCACACACAGAGCCTATATGCAGTACAGAACCATCCTGTAGCTTGAGTAGCCCGCCGTGACGCAGTGCTGCGCGCGTCAGCTGCAGTGCACCCTTCAGGTTCGTATCCATAACAGCCACATAGTCGTCATCGGTGCAGCGCATGTGGACCTTGTTCAGTGTCACCCCGGCGCAGTTGATGAGAACCGAGACAGCACCGAGCTCACGCTCAACCGACTTCATTAGAGCATCGCACTCGTCGCTTCGCGACACGTCGGCTGCGAAGGCCACACAGCCAACAGGCAACGGAAAGGTAAACGCCTTGCGAGACACACACGCCAGCTTCATCTGGTGCTGAGCGGCCAGCCTCGCCATGATCTCACGACCAAGAGCGCAGGAAGCGCCAGTAACAACGCCCACCTTACCATGCACATTCCAAACCATAATGGGCGTTGTCAGGAGATAATGTACAAATAAAAACACAGACACCAGATACCCTGTTGAGGTTTGTGTGTGTGTGTGTGCACGTGCGTCTGTGTGTGTGTGTGTGTGTGTGTGTGTGTGTGTTTGTGTCTGTCCCTCTCTAAATTCTCGCCTGTCGCTCCTGTGAAGACAACAGAGGTAAGGCCCGGTGGAGGAGCAAAAACAAACAAAAAAAATGATCGACGAGGCATTGTGGAAGCAGTTTTGGAGGATGTTCGCCATGGAGAGGGGTGCACACGCGTCCACAGAGGAGAGGAACGTACGTGATTATTGTGATGGGTGAGGGGACCGATCGCAAAGCAGAGTGATCCAGGATCTCGCACAAGAACAGAAACGAACGCACACACACACAGCCGAATGCAGAGACACTTGAGAAACCAAAACCGCAAGGCCAAAAAAAAAAAAGGAGCAAAGAGGGAAACACGAGCACTGCGACTCAGAAGTCGCTGTGGATTCTCCCCCCCCCCCCTGCCTCCCTCCAGTACTCAAGTAGCCCTCATCGCTCAGCTTCATCATCTGACGATGTACTCAGAACCTTACCGCCCCGCAGAGGAATCGATGAAGCTGCAGCCGCCGGTGGAGGCGGTGGAGGCACATGCAGATCTGGCACAGTGTCGAAGAGAAACACCGGTGGCGGCGGTGGGAGAGTCGCAGACACAGCAGCGCTAGGAGCAGCAGCAATAGCATCTTGCGAGGAGATGGGTGGGGCAAGAGGAGGGGGCAGCGGCGGCGGCGTTGGTTGGGAGGCCGGTGAAGTGAGCAGAGGGTCCGAAGGCGCAGGCGCTGCTGTAGGAGACGACGGTGAGCGTGGTTTCGACGGCACTGGTGCTGGCACTGGGGCAGCGGATGCAATAGCCGCTGCCGGCGCCGGTACGTGCCGTGTGGGCGGTGACATCATTTCATCAGACAACGTGGATGATGCTCGAGATGAGCGCTGCGAGACCGCCGTAGCGCGAGGCGATGGGGCTGCGGTGGTTGCTCGAGAAAACGGCCCCTGTTTGCCAGTCTTGCGAGTCACAGCTGGAGGTGACCTAACACCATCACTGGACAAGAGGTACGACGACGTTGGCGCCGTATGCCTGCTGCTGCTGCTGCTGCTACTGCTGCTGCTGCTGACAACCGAGGAAGGTGAAGAGTCAAACAAGTTGTGCGTACTTTTCTTGGACTGCAGCAGAGACGACTGCGCAGCTGGCGTCCGGACAACCGAAGGCGAAACCACTGGCGACGACGCAGAGGACGAGGAGGAGCTGAAGAGCGCCCGTTGTTGCCTTTCTTTGGAGAGAACTACGCCCTTCTTCGATGTCGCTGTTGTCGCCACAGTAGGCGAAGGGGTGACACGACTCAGCACTGGCGGCGCCTTCGCTGGAAGTGCGGCCTCCTTTGCGGCCGTTGCGTGCGGCGGTGGCACAAAAGTCACAGCCGATGCAGACGGAAAAGCAACAACAGCAGCAGGAGCAGCCGAAGCGAAAGCGGCAGCAGAAAAAGTGGCAGACTGCGGCGGTGGTGGTTGAGGTCGGGGTGGCTTCGCCATCACGCTCAAGTCCCCTACACCTCTTCTACATCCTATACCCGCATCGTAGAGGAATGCGGGTGTCCCAATCAGCCCACACAAACGGCGGTGGGCGTAAGGGTTTTCCGTGGCCAACTCTGCGACGTCTTCGGGGCACAGCGGCACACGCACACCCTCATCGGCGAGCGACTCTCTGCACATCTCCATATAGTCGTTCATGCGACGACGCACCACCGCCTCCCGAGCTGCGCGAGTCGACGACGCAGTGCCCAGAGCTCCGCTGTGGATAGTTGCGCTGTCACAGTCCTCCTCCTCCTCCTCCTCCTCCTCATTGTTGTCTGACCCTGCACCCGTGCTTTGCCTCAACTGGTGATCCTCAGTGGCGATGCGATGCTGTACAAACTGCCGCTGGGCAATCTGCTTCAGCGAGCTGAAAGCGTTGGCCAAAGACACCTGTGCAGCGGTGGTGCACTGACTGAGCCCCTCCACCCCTCGGTGCGTCTGTGCGCATCGAGTAACGAGGCGCGTGTGAAGTTGCTTCATGGCCCGCAAGAGGTCCGCCTCTGCTGAGGTGCCCCATTGGGTAGGGAGGCAGTCCCTCAGCGCTTGAAAACGCTCAGGGAGTGCTGTGGACTCCTCACTGTCGGTGGACAGGGACGCCTCCGTCGGCATATCACTGACCCGGTGGGTACTGCGGGTAGTCTTGCTAAGAAGAGGTTTATGATCGGATAGGGGACGAAGACAGAGAGGTGGCGATAAGGGGCGGGGAGGGAGAACTGCACACGCACATGAACTGCTCCGAATGACTTCTTCTCTTCTCCAATAACTTGATATGAAGTGGGGTCCTGCAGAGATGTAGAGTGCGTAGAACAAGACAAAGAGGAGTGCACACACACATTCGCGAAGGTCGTGGGAAAAGAGAAGGGAAAGGGAGGGAGGGAGGGAGGGAGGGAGAAAATGTAAAGATCGGGGCTAAAGCGCTGGCGATGCCGAGAGCATCTTTCGTACTTGGATAGCGAGAACTACTGCAGTTGTTCTCATCCTCGTTTCCTCTACCAGTCGATGAGCGACGGGGAGAAAGAGGGCCATCAACTGTGGTGGTGGCAGCAGCAGCAATATTTCGTTGGGGTATATATGTGGCATAGCACATCAGAGCAGTGTGAAAGCAGGTCTCACCAGAAAACAAAAGCAGAGGTTCCGTGAGTCGTTTGCAGGGGAAGAGGTGGAGGGGAAGGGGGAGGAAGTCCTTGTGTCTTCCCCTACTCCTGCCCCCTCCCCTTTGGCATCATCGGTGTAGCGAGATGCCCAGTTCGTGCAGGAGTGGTGCCGGCAGCACCACCGCCGTGTCTTCCAGGGACACACCCGCCTCCGCATCTGTCGTCCAGCCCAAAAGCGCCGCAGCCTGCGCGGGGGTATGCACCTCACCCGCTGTTGCCTCCAACAAACGCATGGCCCACTCCCTGCGTTGCACCCAATGGCGCCGGGAGCGTCGATACCGGCACACTGCAGAGCGTGCGCGCCAAGCCCAGGAAAGATGGCTATGCGCTTCAGCAGCTTCTTCGATGTGCGTTAGCTGAAGCCGCTCGAGGTTTTCCCTGAGCCTACGCACATCGAGTTCCAGATCTGCGCGCTGAGTCTCTCGCTCCGTGCAGGAGGGCCACCCTCGCCAGCGATTCAGACGACATCTTCTCTCGTGCAGCTGCCTGGCCAGTATTGCCACATCGTCAAGCAGCGCTGCATGCACATTCGCGGGCAACTGCTCAGAGATGAGTGACCCGCCACTCATATTGAGTGCGCTCGTCACGTTTTCTCTTTCAGGGGTGACAGCCGCCTCATTCACGAGCGCGCCACAGCGATCGTTGGTGACCACCTCGGGGTTCGGCAGCGGAAGCACACGCAAGTAGTAGAAGCGGATTTTCTTCATGTCCTTCACGTGGAGCTTCTCTTCTGTATGCAACTGATCCAGTATTCTCTGTAGCAGAGGCTTGGCTACGCGACTGCCCAGAGCATCTGTCAGCGACTGCGGGGTAGCGGGTCTGTTATGCTGCTCGAACCAGTCCATCACAAGTGCTGTAGCCTGTGAAACATCCCTCACCTTTGCAATGCCTGCCTTGCACGTCCCCATTCTATTGTGTCGTTTTTTTTTCTCTCTCCTTCTGGTGTGCGAGGGGAGGGGGGAGGGGGGAGGAGATCGGAAGGAGGGGAAAAGCGCAGAAGATGAAACGATATATACGGGTGGGCCTGCAGATGGTGAGAACTGAGGGAGAGGTTTGTGGTGGACGCGGTGGACCTACTCTGTCACTGAACGATGGGGGAGAGAAAAAAAAAAAGGGGGAGGAAAAAAAAAAACACACCAGACGAAATGGCGATGGCGCATGGGTGCCACCCAGATGCCCACGATGTTTGGCACACGTGTGCCATCTTCCTCATCCACCAACACCAGCAGCGGCGACACCAAACAGGAGTCGTTGCAAGAGGCATGAGCAGCACTTGACCGCTACGCTCAATGGCAGAGGGGGAGGGGGGGGGGAGGAGAGAGAGCTGCTGAAGAGAGTGAGTCTCGATCTAGGGGAAGGAAATAGGGGTAGAGACGCTTCAAAACGTATGTGCGTATGAACCCCTCCAGACACGGGAAAACGGATCCAAGTAAATGAGCACAGCAATGCAACGCTGAAACACGTCAGGAGGAGGGGGGGAGGGGGTATATCTGCAACGCAATACGATCATCTTCCTGCACCAAGTGTGGCGCCTCCTCACAGCCGAGACGCATCTGTGTGAGTCCCATGGCACCCACCCTTCCTCCCCTCCCTCAAACCACCGCCTCTCAGTCAAGAAAGGGACGATGGCCCCGGCGCCACCGAGCACTGCCTCCTCACAATATGGGTTTCCATGTCGCGTTGCAAACGTGCGTCCTCGGAGGCAAAAAACGGTGTAGAGCCGTCGGTGCTGAAGCTCCCAGGGTTCATGACCCGAAAGCTGCGGACGAGGAGACGGTAATTGTCAAGCATCAACCGTGTTCGGTCATCCAGCGCAAAGCGTGCCGCCTTGGCGTTGGACTTGATGTGCTCAGGTTTGGAGGATTTCACGATGACGACGTTGTTGCGGTCCACCCCCCAATTCAGCAAGAGTCGCGCAGGGCTGAAGCCGCTAAGCCGGCTCAGCGACTGGAGCAAAGGATCGTCCAGAAGAGACAGAAACCCCGGTGGTGTGTGACGCGTTGGCGTTCCCAGTGGGCAGTACGCAGCCATCAGCATGTCGTGTGAGCCGAGACAACCTACTAGATCGCTATCAATAAGACCGGGGTGATGCTCGACTTGATTGAGTACTGGCAGGTGAGGAAGTTTGGCTGCAGTAGCCGCCTTCAGAAGGCCACTGACGTGGGCAGTGGTGCAGTTCGACAGCCCAATAGACCTCACAAGCCCACCGTCCACCAGCCGATTCATTGCTGCCCACGTGTCTAGCAGTGTTACGGAGGTGTCAATGGCAGGGGTGCCGTCGGGATTGCAGGGATAGCGGTCCTCATCAGTAGCCCACTGCGGAGTGTGTCGCATGCACACAGGCCAGTGTATGAGGTAGAGATCGAGGTAGTCTAGCTGGAGTGCGGCGAGAGTCGCTCGGCACGAAGACTCGACGTGGTCTGGGTGCTGATCCGTCGGCCACAACTTGGACGTAACAAAGAGGTCACTGCGGCGAATCTGACGGGTGCGCAACACCCGTGCAAGTGCCGTCCCGACTGCGACCTCGTTGCCGTACGCCTTGGCGCAGTCAACATGCCGATAGCCGCAGGAAAGCGCAAAGGAGACCGCATCGGTGGCCTCGGAGGGGGGCATACGATATGTGCCAAAGCCGAGCTGTGGTATTGTGTGGCCGTCGCGCATCGCCATGCGGTGTGTGATGGCGGTCACCGGCCCGCCAAGTGGACGGTATGCAAGTAGGTTGGCAGACATTTGGAGCTGAGTTCACGCAAGCGAGAATGCTCAAGGAAAGCGGGGAAAGGGTGAAGCAATAGCAGATGGCACAAGAAATAATGCACATATCAATGGGAGCCAAACATAAACGAATGTGCGCGCGGAGATGTGCGCACCACGCTAAGGGTGCGTGTATGTGTATGTGTATGTGTGTGTGTGTGTGTGTGCATGTGTATGTGGAGAGAGGAGGGTAAGGAAGGAAAAAAAAAAGAATAGGGAGGCAGAGAAACAAAGCCAGTCGGAAAGAGCGACGGCAACGTCAGTTTGACGTTACCCGGGGTTCACCAGCCCAAGCAGAGCACCTCTAACACAAGGAGATACACAGATACACACTCCAATGCATGTAGACCGCCTTCGCGGTTTGAACTCTGGGGCAAAACATACGAGCACGGGAAGAAAGCTGTGTAGGTGCTATACAGCACCACTATCACCGCATCTCCTACCTCCATCCAACACTGCAGTCGTGTTGGTGTTTGGCCTACTCCTTCTGTCCCTCCCCTGCCTCTCTTGATAGGTGTGTGTATTCATGCACCGGGGGAGGAGGTGAGAAGCTGAGAAAAGGCAGGAGGAGAAACGATGTAGAGTGCAGACACAAAATTACACTATGTGCGCACACACATATGCGTACACCATATATATATATATATATATATATACATAATATATATATATATATATATATATATAATATATATATAGTGATTATTTTGTTATAGTAGTTAAGTATTA
>CM007343.1:736728-738139 GCA_000333855.2 Endotrypanum monterogeii | reverse complement strand
CACAGGCGACGATTTGCATACTGGACTGCTTCACTGCGATGCTGGCATGAAGATGGGCAACACCTGCGACGATTTGCATACTGGACTGCTCCACTGGGATGCTGGCACTACTATAGGCAACACATGCGACGATTTGCATACTGGAGTGCTTCACCGCGATGCTGGCACCACCTTAGGCAAAAAACGGGAGGATTTGCCATACTGGAGTGCTTCACTGGGATGCTGGCACAACCATGGGCAACAAATGCGACGATTTGCATACTGGAGTGCTTCACCGCGATGCTGGCACCACCATGGGCAACAAATAGGAGGATTTGCAATACTGGACTGCTCCACTGGGATGCTGGCACTACTATAGGCAACACATGCGACGATTTGCATACTGGAGTGCTTCACCGCGATGCTGGCACCACCTTAGGCAAAAAACGGGAGGATTTGCCATACTGGAGTGCTTCACTGGGATGCTGGCACAACCATGGGCAACAAATGCGACGATTTGCATACTGGAGTGCTTCACCGCGATGCTGGCACCACCATGGGCAACAAATAGGAGGATTTGCAATACTGGACTGCTCCACTGGGATGCTGGCACTACTATAGGCAACACATGCGACGATTTGCATACTGGAGTGCTTCACCGCGATGCTGGCACCACCTTAGGCAAAAAATGGGAGGATTTGCATACTGGAGTGCCTTACTGCGATGCTGGCACGACGATCGGTAACACATGCGAGAACTCGAAATACGTCAAGTAAGTGTTCCCACGTCGGGCCCAGAAAGCGGAATACCTTTGGGGATCGGTGGTGGTGGTCTTTGGTGGGGTTCGGGGTTTGGTTGTGTTGCGCGGTCCCCGATGGGTTGGGCGGGCCTTGCGGCACGGGCCGCGAGGATGCCCCGCCGCCGGGCACCGGCTGACGCACCAAACCGGGGCAGGGCCAGGACCGGAAAAGGAAACGGACCCGCCAACGAACCGCGCGATATAAGCGCAGTTGGTTCGCGGGTCCGTTGAGGGTTTCTCAGGTGAAAGGCTCTAAGTACTGATTTGGAGCGAAGCATGGTGGTTGTGGTGTGCGTTTCACAAGGGCAATGGTGGATCGGGTTGCGTCAAGGGTTGCATGCTGCGGCGTCGTTGGACCGGGTGAAGGTCCTCGCATACTGGAGTGCGAGCGGACACGATGCTCGAGCTGATGCTGTATGGGGATGCGTGCGTGCAGCTGAGGGTAGGAGCGAAAGCACACGGTGGGCACCTATACCTGTATAGTGCGGTTTGTGTGTGCCGATGCGCATGCTGACGGAAGTAGGGAGTTGACCCTTGTACCGAACTCCTGCCCTGAGTGCGGGAGTCCGCGGGGGGGGGGGGGGGGAATTCGATGCGTCGAGGAGAGCCACCACATGCATCTGCATGCGTGTA